>JAGSMS010000037.1:3272500-3635000 GCA_029286595.1 Bhutanitis thaidina
TATGGTTAGACTATGCATTACAACTCATCTTAAAAATCAAAGACGGTTTGTGTTTGGTTCTTACAAGACTCGGTTTAATAGGAAAGGCGGCAAACGAGCAAATGGCTCAA
The DNA here is from genome assembly GCA_029286595.1 of Bhutanitis thaidina. Taxonomy (NCBI): domain Eukaryota; kingdom Metazoa; phylum Arthropoda; class Insecta; order Lepidoptera; family Papilionidae; genus Bhutanitis; species Bhutanitis thaidina. Next base: position 3,272,611 of record JAGSMS010000037.1, read on the forward strand.
CCGATAGTAAGTAATTACTGACGCCCGCGTACTTTAAGGATATTTGGGGAAGGGGACCGAGTAGAGGGAAGGGGGAATGGGCCTCCAGTTACCACCCTCCCTTACTCGCCGAACGAAACGCAGAAGCACAAGATGCCTCTACTTCACGCTGGTATTCTGCGAGGCCGTGGTACAACCCCGGTCGTGCCGGCCTATTCGAGCAGCAGTTAAATCCGCAGCTCGGCTCTACCACGTACATAGGTTTATTAATTAGTAGGCTCCTAGGCATAACACAGTGCAACCACTGTTGTCCTCCGGTTTAAATTGTATATAGAGGCTGCATAATTACAGGCTGCGGGCCTTTCTATCCACAGATCCTAGTAGGTGGTAGCTCCTTCTCTGCCTAGGTTTCGTTAGGTATAGAGAGCCAATATAATTAGGAGCGGTGAGGCATTCCATCTTGGTTCTCAGGGCTGACAACGTATCTGCAGCCTTCTTCGATTGAAGTTATTTACAGGTGTCCATTGGCTGCAGTTGACACTTACCATCAGGTCGTATGTCACACCGATGCAAAAAAAAGACAACCCCTGGGTAGGTAACGCATCTGGTAACCTGGTAGCTCGTTTGTAATCTCAATTCAAGAAGGACAATACTCTGTAATAATAACAATATGTTTATTCGTAACTACGTTTACAGCATGTAGCTAAAATGGTACATGCTGTAGATTGTAAAATTCTTAATTCGAACATCATTTATTTATGTATTTATTTATTCAATCTTTATTGCCATTCCTTTATACAGAAGCACAAAGGCGGCACTTAATACCTATAGGCATTCTCTACCAGTCCACCTATGGTGTGGTGAAATTTTATGGTAGGCGCAACGAAGTACTTAGAAAACCATAAAGTCATAAAAACTAAATTACTAATAAATACTCGTCATATATTACATAAATAAAAACGAATCAACATACATATACATATACTTACAAACATACATACATACTATTGACAGACTTAAATTATCAGCGGGCTGCGGGGCATCCTATTAGGTACCTAAATGTGAAAAAGAATTCAGGAAGACAGATGAGGATACCGAAGCTGTAACGGTTGTCAGATGACCAAAGTCATCTTTAAAAAAATTACGATAACGTTCGTCTGTGCGATGCCACAACAGTCACGTCTTAAACGAAACGTAATCTCCGAGAACATTACTTTTTTGTGTTTCGGCGTGGCGCTAACCCAGATGACAGTCGCTGGACCGTATCCTCCTTTTTATAATAGATCGGATAATCCGTGATGTTCTAATGCACTACTCTTGTGTATTACAATTTTATTTAGGTATTAACATGCAAGTTTGTAATTTACACAGCCTCCCACTGCTGTCAGACAACTGGAAGTGGTATTTTTTCCCTTAGTCTTAGGAAGAGACCGATCTTTCAAAATCAAAGTTAAAACTTTTTTTTATTCAACGTAGGCTTCTTTAAAGCTCTAATGAACTTCAAAATCTACATCGGTACAATAAATAAACTCTGAGATCTGCGTTTTTTTTTCTTTTGAACTCTATATTGTCATTTATAATCTACAATAAAATCAATACAATTTTTTTAAATGTCAATGTCATGTAGCCAGGGGACCCGCGTGTGCAGAGTAAGAGCTATTTCCAAACATCTTTGTCCGCGATGTATTCTTCTATTTTATAGCAGGGCTTTTATAAAAGAGTTTCATTAACAAGTTTCTTAAAAATAGTGTGTGTGCACTATATTTTTAGGGATGATAGAGATAGAGATTTCGCATGTATTAGCGATAAGACCGCCTTATTATATCTACCTCTTAAGTTTCTCTTTCTGTGACCTGTTTTGTTTATTTTATGGTGTAGAATAAATTATTTACATACATACATACATACACTAGGTTGTAATGAATACGTCTTCATCAACCTAAAGAGAGAACGTGGCTCTATTTTTATGTAGGCAATAACTACGAAAATTATTAAATTGTTTCTTACAATAACTTTTAGGAATGATTATTTTATGCTACTTTCTTCAAGTATGGACTAATGTAGATGAATACCGGTTTTTTGTTAATTTAACAGCATGTAAATAGTCGCTATATGATGCTGAGGCGATTGGATCCCGGTAGAACACCGGTCTGATTTCAAATGTAGAAGGTGGTGCTCCTTGATACCGCACTCGTCGTATGTCTGCTTCTTACCCATTTCCACCTAACTGCCCTAACCGTCGGCCGTTTGATCTCCTCCGTGGGCTTCCGTCTTACCTTAGCTGCCTGTAAATAGTTCATTGGAGAAATGCCTCTCCCATAAGGAGGATTTTCCATGATCACCAAGGTCGGCAAGCGTGATTGTCGGTCGCAGTACCAGACACCTCGTACGGTGACGCTCGTCATCGGTCTGCTTAGTTTTGGTCTAGTATTTTGCGAGATTGTTATCCACACACAAGGTTTCGTTAATTGGTAACCATGTCTTGGATAAATTAAAAAATTACACGGTATGGTTTTAAAGGGAAGGAGAGTGGAGATGCAAGAATTGGAGAAAAATGCAAGGCATGGCCCATCGTAGGTAGAGGGTTCACTTGCACACTTTCCCAAGCTTCAGGGAGTTGAGACTAGCAGATAGATTTATTCAGGATATGAGTGAGAATAGGAGTTCCTAATTCAAAGATATGCAAGATCGGCATCGAACGTCTGTGCAAGGGGTGAAATAGAACGGATGGAAATTACGTGTTGACATTGAAGAAAGAATACGTAATACATGTTATGGGTAAAGCTTCAATATGCAGCTCTTCTTAAATTTAACAAAATAGAAATATTTTTGCCAGGATTTATATAATACTTATATATATATAACATATAAACGTTACGAACAAATTTAAACGGCTCGATTTGTGCATTGGCTTCTACGATGTCTATAGATGCTTCCACAATGTACGAGGAATCATAGCCACTTTTTTTCGATAACAACGGGCTAGAAACATCTTTACAAATAAGGGAAGTTGTTCTAAAATCATTTTTAAGCTGACTGAATTCGATAAATCGTCAGCATTTGTATCACCTCAGCGGTTAATACAGATTTTCCTTCCTATATACATCATGCATAACGCGATAGAAGAGTTTCTAAAATATGAAAAATTTATATTTATAGGCATAATAAATTTATTAATTATACATCAATATATATTGTACATATACATATTTATAGAATATGTAAATCAAGTAGTGACAGTGAGAAATAGTCTTTAATTAAATGGCGGTTTATTGAAAATTTAAAAATGAGTTTTTTAAAAACGGATATGTGTTACAATATCCTGTTACGCTCTCAGTTATCCTTTCGAGATACAGAGACAGACGGACAGACAGACATTTGGAGTCGGAGGTGTGTGAGTTTAATTTATGAGCACCAATTAGCTAGCCCTGATACTATCGGATTTTTTGTAATTGTCTTTGTGGACAGGGGATACATGGAGATCTATTAGTTTAACAACGATTTAATAAAAGTACTCAAAAATACACAGGGGAGAGATGGAGAGATTACGGATTTGCATTTGGCACGACTCGGCGTAGCCAAACCGGAACCCGAAACATTATGATTTTATCAGCGAATGATGTTATTCACGGAATTTTCGTGAAATATTTTATGTTGGAATAGTGGATAAGACCCTTGTGAAAATCTTATGTTTGCCGTGTGGTAACAACGTCGTGCCATTTGGTTAAGAATTTGTCACACCTTTTCTTCCAGTGGGTATCGTATGAAGGTACTAAGTGAAAAGCCTTTTGTAGCGTAGCAGATAAGGCTCCAAATGGCATAAGAAATAAATGGCGTTTCTTTTGTTTCTTTTTCTTTTCCATCGACACGTACTTTCGAACTATCTAAAGTATCACATATCCCTCATAGGTATTGTCTTACTATTGTGTCTGAAAATCGTAGAATAAACCGACTAAGGAATTAAAAAGATAAATATTAGTCTGTAACTAAAGGTTCGTTCGACCACTGTTTTACTAAACGGTAGATTCTTTCTCTGCTTAGAAGTACCATCCTTTTACCCATTTATTCCGCCAAATAGCAGTGTACCAGCTGTTGAGTTCCGGTTTTGACACAACAGCTGGGACCGTAACGATACATTCCATCTTAGTCCTCAGGGGTGAGAACGCATCTGTAACCTTCGTTAATTGTAGTTGTTTGCAGGTGCTCATGGGCTGCAGTAACCAATTGGCATCAAGTGCGCCGTTAGCTCGTTATTCACGCCAAAGTAATAAAAAAATATCTTCAAGCAACTTATTTGATGAATAATTTCACAAGTAATAATAAAGAAAGGTAAAGGTCATTCGCTGACCTGTTTCTAATAAACAATATGCCTACTTGGTACGCTATGAAGAGGCATGACATTTCCACACTCCTTAAATTCAACATTAAAATAAATTAAATTACGCACCACTCCACTGCTGCTATTGTTCGGCTATCCGAAATTCATATCTTGCTCGACGACAGGGAGGTGGTGTATTTTTATTTTTATTTATTTATTTCATTTATAAACCATTTATTTTATACGTTTTTTTACTATCCGTGCATAGCGAGTTGCTTCTCAGAGGCCGGGAAATGTCTCTATTAATATTCCACGGTGATTACAGAGAACATTTGGGCCCCTTTTAGAGAGATCGGACTGATTTGTCGTGGTATAATGCCATGTATATTGTACTTATGGCTTTTAAAACTATTCGAAGCAATCGAGATGTCTGAAGAACTTGCCATATCCGTTATGTCGTAAGAATTTTGATTATAGTATGTTAAATATTAAAACGTAAAAGGGATGTATAGAAGAATACAACATCATTCCTCAGAAATCTGCGTAATACTGTGGTGTAATTTACTAATCGTGGAATACGCCATACTGAAATCCCAAAAACATTGAATGGGATTAGCATCACAAGTGTGAGGGTAACAGCACCGACCTCGCCAAAGAGATTAGTTCTCGTAAACATCGTCACTTGTCTTAACCTTTCTATATCCAACGTAACGTATATGCGATAACGTAACGTACAGGACAGCCCAGACGGGATGCCACGATGAGTGATCGTACATCGCCACAGAACACTAAGTACCACCAACACCACACATTATAGTTATTCTGTAATCTTTATCGAATCAAGCACCTTGTCAATGTATTAATTGAACTTATTGTGATAAAGATTTTTCAGTGAAACTTCTTTTGTTATAGTTGAGGAATGTTTTATACCTACTTAAGTACTTAGGTACTAGATGAGGCGTAGATACCGCATAGCCATCTCAGGTGCGGTTCCGGAACCGCAACTCAGTTTGTGTCGGTAGAGTAGAACTATTATACCAAAAGAAAGTTAGTTCACATTGTACTAATTACAGAGCAGAGCGTTGAAGTAATTTTAATATATTTCACAAACAAAATTTCCAACATGTCGTTTACAACGTTTTTGTTATTGGAATAATATGCTAAAACATAAATCTAAAGACTAATAATATACCTAACGTCATATCATTTTAAAATTTTAATTTAAAAAGTAAGAAGTAACGCCAAATTTGTCCATCGCCGTAGATTAATGATAGAGGGCACTACCGGACATTATTCTTAATATAGTAGTTCTTATGTACTACAGTCTAGATACTAGACGACGTTAGAAAACGGACAAAATTTGGAACACGTTGTTTCTATGGATGTTCCCAACTATTGGAAGAATATATCCTTAATCGTTGCATATTATATTTTTATAATATGAATATATTCTTATAATATGTATATCTATTAAGGAATGGAAGCAACACGGAAAGTGAAACGAATCATGCGCTCTCTCTCTCTCTCTCTAATATGCTTCATGCTCCGTCTCTCAGCAAAGCGTCAATGTACCGATGCGATAATATTTCATTTTTCGTGACGCAGAAAAAATTTAATTTTAAAGCTTCTTACTTGAATATAAGAAGCTTTAAAATTAAATTTTTGCTGAACTATTACATCTAACACTTCTTAGATTTGAATTAAAATCATTAAAAGCAACACTTCAAGTTCTACGCTTCTTTAAAATCTTAGTTAAAGTATTTATGTAAAAAAATTACTTTGATACATTTCAAATAAAACAGCCACCTAAATTTTGCTTTGTGATGTGTATCAGAAAAAGATTGCAGGAGAGGTGAAGAGTTGCCGACCTAAGCATATGATAGCCAACGGTCCGCAGAGTAATGAAAGTCTAGGGCTATCATAAGTTTTTTAAACTCGGATTAAATGTTTGGATAAATGTAAAGCTTGGAAATAAAGTGCCAGCTACTCTATCAATAATCCTGGATATTGTAGCCAAAACTCTTTTGAAAAGGAATGTACGAATAACACTTAATACTTTTGAAAATGGAAATTTTATGAAAATCGTACTATCTACAACTTACTGCGAGCTCAAGTTGCACGACGAATCGTTTTAAATTGATTTCAAGTTAATGATTATATGAGTCTATATAAGACTTAAAATGATATACAAAAAAAAAATTACCTGTAATCCAATTCGGATTCGTATCAATCGGTCCCATCTTTGATTTAATCTGTGAACGAGCAATAAATGCTCCTCCGATCCTGTTCCTTTCATTGGCTGTAATAAAAAAAAATGGGCAATCGCCGTATGGCTTAAACACCTAGTTAGAATGGTGGCAAATGATCTACAAAAACTATATTCGAGGTCCCGTATTGTATAATTAAAACGTTTTGACATGAGTTTGAGCGTTTCGTTCGGTGAGTGATGTAACCGGAGGGCCACTCCCCCTCTCATCCCATCAAATCACCAAATATCCGGCAAATAAAGGCCGGCAATGCAACTGAAGCCCCTCTGGTGTTGCAGATGTACGTGGGCGACGGTAATCACTTACCATCAGGTGAGCTTGCTCGGTTGTTCGTTAACCCCTTTCCCATTAAAAAATCGTTTTATTTTAAATTTGTACGGAATCATAAACCTCAGTTGCAAGGATATAAATCATGAAAATGACAAATAGATCGCTCACCCCAATTCCGTTACGTTTATACCCACCAACAAAAAGACCTTTCCGGCCCGATTAACAGGGAAATAGTTATCTCGAATAATCGACAAAGAAACCCCACCTTTCCACCCTTATTTGACGTTCATAATTTATGTATTGTCAGACAACGTAGTTAACTCCGCTGAGCATTATTCACACATTATAAATCCCGCGAAGCGTAGCGATAACGGTGTGCCGTAAAAGAAAGATGGCGGGCCTATTGACAGCTCAATGACAGCAGTTTTGGTGCGATATTTTTGCTTTTCAATTTTATATTAAGAATAAATTATATTTAAAATTTAATTGTTATTAAATTTTATAGATGTTACACTTAAATCATGATTCTAAAACTTTTTCTTATATAAGTAGACACAAGTCACAGGCGTTTATAATATTATTTAATATATGGCATGCACCATATATAGCACAGGCTGTCTGGATTTATTCTTATTTCTTAATTTTCTGACAGTACATTTATTCACAGCAACCTATAAGAGTTACATTTACAGCCTCCATACAGAAATTCATAGTATTACACCTACTATTATAATGAAATATAGTAAATTATTTTTCCATCTTTTAATTCTAATTTTTATCCTTTTTATAATAGGCAAAATAAGAAGTAATTTGCTAAAATGAAAAGAGAACCTGATAACATGACCCGACAAAAGTTTAAGTAAATTCATGATTATATTGAATATTGTATTAAAAATAGTGAAGAGGAACCAATAACAGGCGGTAGAAGGTATTTTATGAAAGCCACTTTTTTTTAAACAAACGAGTTCCGAAGTAAAATCTAAGAAGATATAGAAGTTGAGGACACCTGTTTAGTCTGTGCTTTCCGCGCCATTACGCGCCCATTCAGCCGCGCCCGCGATTTTTGAAATTCGAACGTCTAGAAGCAAAATAGCGACGTCTTGTGTCAACTTGTCGAACAAATGGGCGGTTGTCTACGAATTATGAACGTAAAGGCTTGTGAACGTGATGAAGGGAAAATCTTTTAATTTACTTATAAATATGTCAAGATATCAGATAAGCGTTTAAATAAATATGTGTTAATTGACTAAATCCTTCGCATCATGGACCGGGCACCAATGGCTCGAGATGGACGGAGCAAATCCGGGCTTATGAGGCATTCCACTAGTCAACTTCTATCTCCCATAAAGGCGAAAAGTAATTCGTGGATATTCGTCTGGATACACCTTTCGACACATGGAAATCCAGATTGTTTATTTATACAATATTCGTACTTATACTTCTTTTTCTGCATGGCAGTTTTCTAGCACTTTGGTGCGAAAATAGTTATCATATACATATATGCAATTGGTATTAAAACAATATGAATGTAATGTGTCTTGTCTTTCGCAATTGCTATCATAAATAGATTACGATCCACATATTGAAAATATAGTAAGAATTGACATTTATCTAAATGTTTCTCTAGCCACCATGGTGGATTCTTAATATTTGAGAGGTTTATAATTTAGTTATTACTAGATATTCCTGTCTCTAAAACTATATACATTAAAAACAGCAATTTTTTTTTATATTACTTTATACCATAAAATGAATTACTACTAATTAGTGTATGTAAATATATCGTAATAATTGCTTGAAATTTGAAGCAACCCTCTGCTTTTGACAACAATTTGTTTTTCAAATCAGCTTGAGAAATACTTTAATGCAGCAATGTCTTTAACTTGCGACGAAAAGTATTTTTCGTTTAAAATCATGAAAGAACGATAAAGGCATCGTTACATACGGGCTAAAATAAAAATAGAACCTCATTGCTGACCAGCATGTTCGACTAACGAGACTTAGAAAAAAAACAAAGTTAGAAGCATTTTATTTTCGCTAATTCTTTTTCGGGTGCGCGGAATTTCTCGGTAATCCCTCTTTTGTTCTTAGAGAGCCCGCATTGATTCAGTGTTTGACGGCACTTGTACTGTAACTAAGCCACTTATGGTTTACGCGGGAGTCAGCTAGTGTTGTCGACATTTCAAATAGGTATCGAGTTTAGGTATTATTCGCTATTATTATAAAATTTAAATTAAGAACTGGTAATCTTTAATAATAATAAAGTCAAGTAGCTGCCTGTAAATGTCCTACTGCTGAGCCAAGTCCTCCTCGCAATAGGAGTCGGGAAGAGTCCGCCCGGCTGCTTCAGTGCGGGTTTGTGGACTTCACATATCCCCAATTAAATGATTTTTTTATTATGTTATATATCTCAGACATGCAGGTGGCTCATCAATCAATTCTAGATAAACAATATGAAGTAAACTTAAATACAGTGATAAAATAAATCCAGACAGACAAAGAGACTGTTAAAAAGATTATTTGCCTAATGACAATGTTCAATAATATTAGGTTACACTGGTTCTGCATATTCGTAAGTGTATGCTTATAGTGCCTGCATCAATAAGTATCGCTAAGATTTTAAAAAGTAAGAAAAAAATTGTAAATTAATAAAAAATGTGGAATGTTACTAAGTTTATGTAAAACATTATTTCAGCAAGTAAACATCTTTTAACGACTACTTTTAACAAACAATAATAATATTTAAGTGACCATTAGTCAATACATATTAAATATTAGGATAAAATGAGGAAAAACGAATTAATCTTGAAGCTGTATTAAAATGAATGTGTATTAAATAGAATTAATGAAAACTTTATCGACAGTCGTCTTTTACAACTCTAGAGCAGCTTGACCAGAACTTTGCCAAATGAAGCGAGAGTGCGCGACAAGCCCGTCTCGGAATGAGCACAGACTAGCTTCATGTTAGAGTGCTTCTCGTGAATATTATTTAATTTTAGTTCTAATGTCATGATCATCCTTTTTAAGTACAGTGCTAGACTTGACCTTACCTAATAAGCGCCAAATAAAAATAAAACATAAATCCCTTTTACAATAATAGTTACATTATCATAAAATATATTTGTAAGCGGTGGATTTTGTGAATAAATAAAATGAATACTCACTACGTTGAACAGGCGGGTAAATGATCCCTTTGTCGGCACCTTTGCACTAGGAATGTCGGTTCCCATCACTAGGCTGTAGACCAAAACTTACCTACTTGAGATACTTTTGAGCCATGAGTCCTGAGATCTAATCCCAGCCGAAGCGAATATTTGTCCAATACACAAATTAATGGTTTTCGTGTCAGGTTGTGTTGCACCGTGTCTCTGATCTGATCTTCTCGCATCTGACTCTTTCTCTGATCTTATCATATAGGCGCCACACTTATGTCACTATAATATCTTCTAAGCTAATTGCACATTTGACGACTGCCGATAGCATTCGAAAGTGGTAACCGTGGTTGCCAATCGGCCTTTATAACAAAGCTGCATAAATAAAAGCTTATGCGACACCCTAACGGGTTTCCGCCTCATCGTGGCGGGCCATGGCCTCTCTCCGTGCACCAAGCAGGCTTGATATAGAGCGGGCTGGCCCGAGGTGGCCACTCCGAGTGGGAATGGTGAGCTCACTTCGGATACTGGTTGGTTGATGGCTGAAGTGGGATCGCGAGAGAAGAGGAGTTTCGATATTACAAAGCGCCGCTCTCTCTATCATCCGCGGCCGATGTATGGTCAGCTGCGAAGCCATACACAAGGGATTTCCCAACATACAAAAGACCGATAATTTCCAAGATCAGCAAAACAGTTTTAAATGCATGACAACTTGTGAGCTTCGAACTACACTACAAGTTGCAATGTACGAGATCTAAATGTCAAAACATATTTAACCCTAAGTTCTTTGTTGTAAGTCAACTTTTTACTAATTTCAAGGTGCTATTTTCTAAATTTTTACAATACTTTCTTCATCTTTACACTCTACTTGCACATTACACTGTGTCAACATAAGCACATACAAAGAGCGAAACCGCTAAGGTCTCGTTAAGTGCGAAATACGAAGCTTTGTCAGCTGGCAGTAATCCGCAAGCCTCTCTCACGCCGATCTGAAACCAATGGCCGAGAGCTGAATTGTAAAAACATTTTATTTAATGTATTTTTTCTCTGTAACTTCATACACGTTGTGGTCAATGATGCGGTGATTGCAAAGTTACTTGTTGGCGAATTATTTTTTTTTTTTGTTGTGGAGGGAAAATGATTTAGTCATACCCGTTGTTGGCCGGGAGGCCTCCCAACGAGTTATGTTGGACTGGGATCTCGGAAGGAGAAACATACCGACTAAAAACCCATACACGTTGCTGTTGGCCCGGAGGCCTTTACAGCTTCATCTGAGGATACTTGAGCGGGGCCTCCGTTCTCGCAAGTTTAACAAGGGGTCGAAGATGACTGCTGCTATGAAGCGCTGCGTCCTCTGAAACGAAAGAATAACTTTCAATTTAGAGGGGGCTAGGTGATCCGAGGGCCCCGACGGAGAGGTGAAAACCTCTTCTGGGATCGCCTTGATATGTGACTTTAGTAACGACCTCTGCCTGGAGTAAATCTCGGGCCGGTCGGGAAGTGTTGGCGACGAAGTCTGTCCCGCTGTGTTAGCCGTAGGACCTGGCTAGTGTGGGTGCTTGTGGTAGTGTGAGTGTGAAGCGTAGCCGTATACGCGTTATTGATTTGGGTGATTTGTCATCATCATATATGATGATATTTTTGGGGCGCCGCAAGCGGAGTGTTGTATCGCGCGCAGGTGTGTGTTTACCCAGCGCTGCCACTAACGAATTGGGGTGTGTTTTAATTCTCTCAAAGTAATTTGTAGAGAATTTTTTAAATAGCGCTGTCATGGTGGGCAATTGTTAGCTAACAAAGAGTACAAACTATATATGTTGCAGATCAGTTTTATATGTTAAGCGCTGTTTAAAACTAGTAAAGTAACTTAACAAGGTTTTATAAAAATAGCAATTAATGTATAGATTGTTACGGTGGCCTTGGCAACTTTGGCGGAAAATACTCGAGGAAAAATTGTTTTAAGAGCAACGCCGCTGTCGCGCTCCGGTCCCTGTTATCGAAAAAGAGTTCCGAAAAACTAGAGGGTGGCTCGCAGCAACCCAAGGACCTCTTAAGGCGGGGCGAGACTTCGGCAGGGGTTACCGTAGATAAGAGTTAAATAAATCGAATTTTAAAAACGAACTTGCACACGAGTATATCTCGTGTAGGCCGTAAACCTGTGACCTCGCGTTATTCTTAAGGGTCATGATGACATCATGGTCGATGATGAGATTTTTAGGGCACTTTTGGTTAGGTGGGATATCTCGCGCGGGGGTATAATTTACCCAGCGCCACCATAAACGTGTTAGGAGCAATCTACGTATAGATTTGTATCAAATTACTCATACAACAAAATATGCCAATAATCTAACGACAGTAGAAGGAAGAAGTTAATACTATATTTTTAAAAAACATTTTATACGTCGACAACCAACTCTAAAATACTACGTATTTTATCGGTAATGTAATAGAGGAGTGCATATAAAAGGGGATATATTGCAGATGATGCACCGGTAAGCACCCTCGGGTACTTTCCGAACACACTGTTTCTGACAGCGCACCATTGACGTAATGGCGGAATTCGCGCCATTTATTGCGATCTATACTATTTTTCGAGCACTGAATTGTTTTGATCGAAAAAAAATTCTCTTAAGAATTTATTTGTGTGGAGCATACTTTTAGATTCATACAAAGTATTTAAGTCTTTTATTTTACCAATCATGTGTAATGTTTGCAATGTGCGCCTGTTTATGCCCTAGTGCCGCACGCAGGCGATCTCAAGTGTCCAAGAAATGATGTTACGCAATTACCTCACTCTGTAATCCTTGGGAAGCTAAGACGAAGTTTTCTTGGAATTTTCGTAGTCGGCTCTGGTATACATTAGTAGTCTTTGGTCAACTGTTACAACCCCCCACGAGATAAAGCAGGTGATAGGTTTTATAACCCTGACTCCATAATGCCATCGGCATATCTTTTTTTTATTGGATTCCGGGGACAAACGAGCGTACAGTCCACCTGACAGTAAGTCGCGCTGCAGCTATGTTGTTTGCCGGTGTCCATCACCAGCTGAAGAGGATTACAGATGCGTTGTGTATTAAGAGAGTAACCTGTGCCCCTGTGGTGTAAGATGGAATGCATCACAGCCCGTAATTAACTAATACTCTTACTTAACTAATCTTAAATAACTAATAATTACCTGCTCTCTATCAAACCGGACCTTTCAAACCGGAACACCACAGTGGCTTCTCTACTGATCGACTTCCGAAGTGGGTAACAGAGTAATACCTACCCAGACGACTACTAAGCATAGAAAGAGTCAACCACCTAGTAGTTGGAACAGAGCGAAGAGGCATCCAATGCTGGACATAACCCTTTCTTGGAAGAGCCAAGCAAATATGACATGCAGTCCATGAAGGATTCGCTCACCGTACTTACTGGGAGGGTACAATTGGGGTTCGATATATCTATAGAAGAGGTGTGTTGTAAGAGGCGACAAAGGAATAGCCTTGAAAATAGCAAAGGCGACCGAACTTTCGCATCTCCGAGAGATAGAATGTGTCGGAGCCAGTCTCGTTGCTTTGTTTTAGTTCCCGGAGGTAGCTATGAGATTCTCGTACACTTTTCTCAGTTTCCTCTGGCAGATTCTTATGCCTCCAGCATACGGCAATATTATTATAATTCAGTGTGGTTTTATTAAGATTCTTAATAAAACTGAGCTAAGATATTCCCGTGGGATATCGCAATGTTTACAGACAGATGGCGGGATAGCCATCTCGAAAAATACCAGACCAAAATGCAGCAGTCCGATGACGGGCAGGAGCATCTAAGTTGCGCGGTGTCCGGTACTACGATTGCCAATCCGCTTGCCGTGCGTGGCGACTATGGCACATCCTCCTCATGGGAGAGGCTTATTTTCTTCAGTGGGCTATTTACAGGCAGGTAAGGTGAGATATAAACATTGACAGTAAATGTTGATCTTCCGTCGCCGATCCTACGGTCATAGGTGCTTATAACAATGGGATGGACAGATATCGAAACATATATTTTACTCATTTTTATTAGCATCAGATGAGCAATTTGAATAATGTACCAGTGAAATATTCTTAGGGTTTAGAAATATCCATAAGGCACATGTTTCAGATCTTTTAGTTAGTTTCGCAAGAGTCGAGAAGTCCCGTTTCTAAGGCCGAAGTATTCCAAAGGTGTAGAATTACCTCGAAAGGTGTGTGCGGGACGTTAATTGTCTTGTTATAAAATATTCTTCGTCATCTCTCCACAAATTTCTGACGGAAAGCTGTGTGTCTTCAGTAGTCTTCTCCTAAAGCTGGGTCCAGCTTATTTCAGCCTGGTCGCGTATTTGAAAACTCAATTTCCCGCAAATCTGTTCTCCAGAGATGGCAACCCTACTCAAGAGGTAACTCGCGCGATTTACTACCGAAATGTCATAAAATTGGCGGGAAACGATGACACCCGGCGCCGGTAGTAAAAATTGACATTTAAATCACAAAATTGAAGTAAAAGTACGTTTTCTGCGCTAACTATATTTTTATTTAACAGTATTTTAAGAAGTGCTTTCACTTTGATTAGGGGTAATTAAACAAAATATAACTTATTTTTGGTAATTATATTTAAGTGTGGTATTTACATTTTCTTCCCGATTATGTCGCAATAAGCGACTAGGGGCTTTAAAAATAGCAATGACTACCGACAGGGGGCGGGATAATAATCTCGAAAAATACCAAACATAAGCAAACCGATGATGGGAAGTTGCGAGGTTCCTGGTACTGCGATCGCTAATTCGCTAACCGAGCGTGGCGCTTATGGCAAATTCTTATGGGTCGTGCAGTGGCCTAATTACAGGCTGTTAAAGTAAAATTAACAGCACATTAAACATTAGCAGCCAGAAAATCTGTGATTTCCGTCTTTAATACAACAGTTATATCACCCACAGGATGACATGAGGAGACATTTATCAACAGAGAGCAAATCTAAAATTAATATTTTATGCCATTTTTTTAAAATAATTTCGTTAAAATCTTTTAGCTCACACCTTCATAATCAGTAACAACGATTTTTTTCAAAACATTAGACGTTTCTCATGATAAAATTAAATGAAAACAACAATAGAATTAAGTTGGTTTTAGTTATTTTTATGTAACAGTGTATAAAAAATTTACTTGTCAATTTCAATTTAACAATGAAGAAACTAATTCTGAATACTAACTTTGTAAAATAACACACATAGAGTTATCGGAACCCCTAATCACAAAAATTGTTAACCCTGAGATTATTTGGTTATCAGTAAAGTAATTAAAGAATAAGCGGCGTGGCGCACTCCTACCGATTCCAAAACCGTCACAAAAATGGGTTTTGCGGGGTACCTGCAGCGAGTCATTATAATTACATGCTCTGTGGCAGTCTCACAGGTGAACACGCATCTCTAACCTTCTTCGATTGAAGTTGCTTGAATGCATAGGCTTTTCAGCCACTTACCGGGGCTAGCATGTTTGTCACCCTAGTATTATTAAAAAGATATCATCAATATAATAGTCTACTTGATATGGGCTGAGTGGATTGGTGATCGCTTTACCTTACTCTGTATTTTGTCATTGGTCTTTGTATTATCGTTCCGGTATTTTTTGAAATATTATACATTTACCGCTATAAAATTTACAAGGCTTTTACTCTTACGAAACTTACGGGAAGAAAGGATGGTTGATGTTCTTACGCGTGCGCCACACGTACCTACATGAAATCATGTTAGTAACTTTGAAGGTCAAGCTCCTTGTAGTCAAAAGACAAGATTTACTTACAGGCACCCAGACCCGGAATTTTATTTTTCTCTTTATGTTGGTAGAAACAGTCAATAACAAAAGTATTGTAATATTTCTTAATACACAGACACGGAGAACCCAAACATTGCCTTAAAATTTCAATGTAAATATATAAAACTGTGTACCTTCATGTACTTCTTTATATTGATTTATAATCCTGTTTTGCTTATAACCTATATACTTGTATTATAGGAATAAACACACGAAAGCAAGTACAATCTAATTATCTATAAGTACTTGCTACGTGCATTAATATACACCACGACTAGCAGCGCCGACATCAATCTCTTACTCAGTTCGCCAAGCGAGCAGCTTTATGCTCAACTTGCAAATTACTGGTAATCGTGTTGATGACTTATTCACAAGTGTAAAAAGTCGGCAATTCAAATATTTTGGTAATATATTCGTTTTAACACTGGCCGTCGCTAAGATTAAGATTAGGGTCAACCCTAATCTCTCGTAATGGCAGCCCTAAACCTAAAAAGTAAACTGTCGCATTGCCTTTTCACAGCCTAACGTCAAAAAAAAAATTCAAAGCCTTCGACAGATTTCCGTTGCACAAAATTTTCGTTTTATTGAATGTTTTTATTGAACTCTCCTCGGTGACATTAAAATCATTACGGCCGTTTTAGGTGGCACACGCGTTTTATATCGTCCATTTTATGATGCTTTTTATCGTATATTTGTCAGCTTTTTTTTTGACAGTGGGGATACCGAATCAGAGTACGATTAAAGAAGTGAAAGCAAGGCGATTTCTCAAGTATTTTTTAATTCATTCCCATTTCAAATAGCTCTACTTCTTAAGACTATGAGACTATGAGACTATTAAGCCCATCAAGTTTGGGCTTAAGAGATTAAAGAGAGTATAATTCAATTCACCTGATTAGGAGAAGGGAGAGGAGGGGGTTGTATATCATTTTTTTGTATCTGGGTATACTTTATTTAATAACTCAACCACAGCGCCACCTATCGGGTCTAGATTTTGCCATTTTTTGCTACTGCTCGTATTGGCCGTCTCAACCGAAGTGAATACTACGGCCTCGCAGAATACCGACGTGAAGTAAAGGCATATTACGCTTCTGCGTGTCGTTCGGTGAGGTAATCGGAAGCCCACTTGCCACCCCCCTTCCTGTTCAAAAGTTACACGACCTTTAGTTAGTTTTATTTATAAAGGTATGGATGCTTATTTATCTATGTATAGGCATTTTGCCCATATTTGCGTAAACAGCTACGCGATACATTAATATCGAAAGCGTATAGAGTGGTGTCGTCGAAGAAAAGCGCCGTTTAGATATTATTGGTTTCTGGAATGTACCGGAAAGGCATACATATACATAAACACTGTCTTAATGTTGAATATTCTCGGTCCGTCCTCCTTGGAGAGCTACAGATGGAAGAGAACTAGACTGTAGTCTCTTAAGTACTCATGTTACTCATACGATAGACCTGATATACTGGGAGGCCCTTGGAGATTTAAATCCTCTAGGAGCCCCAATTCTTTGGCGATCCTCCATGGTGTTTTTTTTATATATTTTTTTAGTTTTACGTGAGGGAAAGGTCCTTGCACCTACCAGTCAGACCGACATAACCACTCGGTAACCGGAGACGGTGACTGGTTATGTCGGGATTAGCATTGAAGATTCTGGACAGACTAAAACCCTCACTCGCCGCTGTGGACCCGATGTCCGTTACAGCTTTGGCGGTAGAGACTCGCGAGCAGAGCGAGCCTCCACGGTGTGATTGGGATCTTGTAATGACCCATAGAAACTTTCATAGTGTGATGATGGATTGCATACGCAGTAACGCGATCTTGATAAATCATTTTCCTAAATTAATGACTGTCATTCTTGAACTTCTCGTGTGGTGAAATAGGTGTCGCCACAACTTAATCGAGTTGTAATAATCAAAACAAGGTTTCAATTATTTGTCTCGAGTGCTAGAGTCCCTCGTGCTAGTGTAAAAAAAAATACATTCCCCATCACATCCCGTGGAAGGATTGAAAGAAAGAAAGAAACATTTTTATTCACGATCTAAGTAGATACAACACGATACCGAAAAATTACAAAGCAAAAGTAACTCAAAAATCAAATAACAGGTATGAACAAAAATATCATAGAAAAAAGTCTATGGTGCAGCATAAGACCGCCAAATGGACTGATCTCAGTAATAGTCGAGATTCGAAATTCGAAAAAACCCCGACACTGATTTTCCGTCCGGCCCGCACTTCGAGTCAACTCGAGCGGCTGCTTACCTGCTCTTCTAAAATCCCATTAATATAAAACGTTAGTCACGGTTATCAGTTCAATATACCGGAGGAACTATCCAGTCCGGTGGCGGACAGCAGCGTCGACGGTGCGTGCCGGGGTGTCTCGTACAATCGTCAATCCGCATGCCAAACGTAACAAAACGAGAAATCCTCTATTCAGTACTATTTAGTGGCAGCTGTAGGAGAAAGACTCCTTTTGAGATTGGAAACCAAAAAGTTCGGACCACTTCCGGCCTCGAACATTTTGCGCTAACATTAATTTTTGTACTATAATTTCAGGTTCCGCGCATGCCTAAAGCTCGCCGACACGTCCGTATCCAACATGGTGGGCAAGCTGTTCTTCAACGTAGTCCAAACCAAATGTTTCATCCTTAAACCCGTAAAGATGTGCACGGAGCGATCCTGGTGGGGGAAGTGTCTCAGGAGAGGATACACGAAGCAGGCATTCCTAAGGGATAACCTGCCCTATTGAGTATTACAGAAGAATGTCTAAATTTTTTTTTCATGACAATTATACTTTTTTCTTTTCAGGATGGAATTAAGTTGATATTCAAAAAAAAAACGTGTTACATTACATTATTATAACTCTTCTTCATTAAAAATTACTCTTGTCGCTTTTAATAACGTACAACGCAACGCGCGTTAAGCCTTTACATTTACTCTGAATAAATGCTTACTTTTTTTGTATGAAAAAATATCTCAAATATTTCTTGACGTACTGAATCAGTTGAAATTCTATTATTATTTCACAAAGGTTTTAATTTTGATATCATTAATGCAAAGAATTTACATTACATACACAAAATTATTAACCCTATATAAAGAAAGTTTAGATTGTTGAAGTATAGATGTCAATGGTAACATTATGTATTTATAAAGTAAATTGGTAATTTTTATTTAAATGCTGGTGGTATAGAAAAATAAATACTATAATTTTAAATTTTTGGTAATAAAACCGCCAAATCTTTCAATGTACATAATGTAATATACAAAATGTAGACATTATTTATATCATTCATGGATTACTAATTTATAATTTAGTTCATAAATATGTATTGATAAAAAAATATAAATATATAGTATAACAAAGAAAATATGTTTACCATTTATACTTTATGCAAGATTAAAAGTATTTATTTGAATCGACAGAGCAATGTAAATTATAATTAACGGTAAGTAATTACAGACGTTTATAGGACAGTCATCGTCAATTTTAATTACTAAAACTCTGGATACACGCTGCAGCTTTTTCAGCACAGTCTAACTGCCTATCACGAGTACACTGCTGAAGCCCACCTACATACATCGTCCTCCAGTAAGATTGGAAGGTTGTCGATCTATCTGATAGCCAAGCCGGTTTAACCTAAAGGCAAAGTAGGCGACTGACTATGGGCCCACGTCGTTCCTGGGCTCTGTGGCCCGCGAAAAACCTGAGTAGAAATATTTCTAATATTTCACAAATAGGTACCATACTAAGCGAAAGATTATATTGTTTCGGTACTCATCAGGTCAATGGCATTAATCAAGTCTTCACAAAACAAGCACAAACTGTGTAGTAACTAAGCAACAAAAATGACAATGATTTCAAAAACAGATAAAATTTGTCATTTGATCAAATCGCATAATCTGAAAGTCCTCTGAATGGGTACTCTGTTATGAAAATGTATTGGACGGTAGTAAACCAGATGGCGCCACGTCATCATCGACATATTTTATAAAAAAATTAATTTATAATTCAAACATTGCAAATTATTATTATTTCTCATGAAAAACGGTTGTTTTATCCTGTGTGGGTATACATAATCATGTACTTCGAGTAAAATCTTAATAATAATCTACAACATCTTAAAAAGTGGTCATAAAAGTAGTTCTATTATGTGCCCTGTAGAGGAAGAATAGATTTACTCGTAAATTTTTAAATAATTCACAAATTATTAACTTCCCTATTATGTCAAATTTTGAATAAATCTTATTGCCTACATAATTACATGGTAGAATTTTAATCTATAGATCCAAGTTTCCAGTACGCTGTATCTTTGTAAATTTTATACAAATGCCTGTAAGAAAAAGAAAGTAATCTAGCCATTATTTGTATCGAATGTCTCAAATAATATAATTAAATAACGTATTTAGTACTTCTGACAGAAGGAACTTAGGTTGCTTTTTAAGGTAACGTTTAACGGGCAAGGGATAAAATATTTTTTATTAAATTACATCTTATAAATAATTACATTACAATAAATGTTATACAAACCTCAAACGTTGCATGGCTGTCCCATGGTCAGTTAGTTAGATACTTATAAGATGTGTAAATGCAGAGGCTGGGTTTTTTTAAATACTACTTAAGTTCATAGTTACTAATAACTATTATTACGTATTTAAAACTAGCCAAATAAAAAAATTGTAAATTTTCTCTTTTTTAACCAGAAGAGGTAGTTTTCCACCCCCTATGCTAAATTTAATAAATTAAATATCTCTTGATAATTTAAACAAAAAAATAAGTCTTTAATGTTCTATTACATAAGGCCTTGCGATGAATATGATGACGGAATAATATTATTAACAATACCTAATTTAACCTTATTTTTTTTTAAATACATAGTAGTTTCAGCAAAAGCTCATTGGAGCTCTATGACATATTTAGTCTGTAACTTGAAGTTCCTGTATTGACAATATTTGTGTAGACTAATGGTCGATGGTCATGTATTCTAGATTCTAGGTATAAATAAAAAATAATTATAGCATAATACTTAAATAAATGTAAAGAAATAAACATCATTAATTGTATATGATCATAAATTATGGACGATATTTTGTGCAATGTGTATAAATTAACATGAAATTATGCCTGTATGCTAAAAATAAAGCTAAGGAATAAAAAAAAATATGAAACATTTAAGATTATAACGCAATTGTACAATTATCCAATTTCATTTTAAAAGTATAAATAATTTCTGCGGTCTTAGATAAAAATATCCTTTAAATGATGTTTTTTTTTTTTGAAGATTTGCTTTCTTACAGCAAAATATTAAATTGGTTGTGTTTTGTGATAAAAAATATATCTACTAATTTTTAATAATATCTTACCATCAGTATCTTCCAAGTTCACGTTAGAATACACAAAAGTACATAATTAGCAACTTTTTTACAACTGGTACTAACAGATACTAAACTGTATTTTTTTTTCAGTGGTCTTTGGAAGACATTGGAATTAAGATATTAGATCCCACTCTGGTACATTTATAGTAGTATGTGTATAAACTTAAATATGTTAGCCTGTTGTTAAGTGGTGGCGTCTGTTTATTTACTATCTGTGCTTGACATTGTAACTTCTATACGTTTATAAAAATAATAAAATTAAGAGATTAGATCATTTACTCAATTTTTTTTATTTATCGGGAGGAAGAGTACACACTACGATGGATAAAAAATAATTGACATTTAAAAAGTGCACTGTGTAATAAATATTTTTCCAAATTATAGCCAGGTAAATAAAACCTTTTAAGGTGGAAAACAATTAGATTTAAAAAAAGTAAACTAGTTTTCAAAATCATGCATGCATGTTAGCAATGTTGTGAATAGAGAATTAATATGTCAAGAAAATAAATTTTGCTTCGTAATGAACTAATTGTACAAAATGGATAGTAAATTATACACAAAAATACTTTGTATTTTATTTTTAAAACGTGTTTCTCTATTTTTCTTACTTTGTGTTAAATATCTAAACGCAGGAGGCTAAGGTTAGTGTTATTATAAATAAGATCTGGTAAGAAGTGGGTTGAAACGACTGAAATATGTCTAGACCTCTAAGGGTATACGATCGAGAGATCTCTATTACATATCCATTTTATATATGTATATACATATAAAGAAAATTAACAAAAGAAATCATTTTGCCGTGGCAGAGACAAGCAGCGGCTTTAGCTGCTACACGAATGGACCGGCTTATCCTAGGTCCCTAGGTGAAGTACAGTCTTCGTCATTATGACATTGTTTCTTCAAAGAAATAAGCACTCTAATGTGTATCAGAACTTCAACTATATATAGTAAGACTCGTTGTAGTATGTATAGGCTCGGTGGCACAGTGGCTAGATGCTGCGGTTCGGGAGTTCGATTTTCGTAGTCAAAAAGATAAAAGGTACAATCACTTGTAAATTGCGCGACCGTTTCATGAAATTGTGACATTCCATGCATAACATTTTTTTACGATCCGATTGATTAGTTCGTGATATGTTTGTCTTGAAATAGCCGTGCGTGCGTTTAGTTAAACATATCGACGAACGATTTCTAATTATTGAATCATCGTTGCAAACCACCTTACCATACCTTAACCGCCTGTAATTATTCCACTGCAGGACATGGGTCTCTCCCATACTTTGCCCAAATCGCCACGCTCCGCAAGCGAATTGTCGATCGCAGCACCAGACACCTCGCACCTTAGACGTTGCTGCCCATCATCGGTCTGCTTAATTTTGTTCTGGTTATTTCCGAGATGGTTATACCGCCATTGCGATTTACAAAGCTTTTCCCTTAGTCGCCTCTTACCATACCCACGGGTAGAAATGGGTGGCAGATTCTTACACCAATAACACACGAACAGCCACATCATGTTGTAAATAGAAACACTGCCTATTTAGTACGCGGTGAAACATAATACCATGAAATAGATGGTAAAATTGTTACATACGCGAGAGGCTTCATTATATGATGATAGATTAAATGTGGTAGAGCCAAGCGGTGGCTTATGCTGCTGCTCGAATGGGCCGGCTGTGTACCGACTTACCGAAATACCGACGTGAAGTAGAGGCATCTTGTGCTTCTGCGTTTCGTTCGGTGAGTGAGGTAACCGGCGGCCTACTCCCTTTCCCCATCCCACTCCTCATCCTTCCCCATCTCCCAAATACCCTTAAAGGCCGGTAACGCAACTGCAGCACCTCTGCTGCTGCAGATGTACGTGGGCGACGGTAATCACTTACCAACAGGTGAGCCACTTGAGCGTTTGTCGCGTTTCCAATAAGAAAAAAAATTGCTTTGCTTATATCGATGTACACGAGCAACGAAAGTCTATGGCCTCATGAACGATATATGTTGTTTGCAAAAGACGAGTTTTGGTATGGCAACACACCATACACCCAATTCCCTGCGACTTTGCCGAAGCGAACCGCTGATGCGGCTGAAGTGCGGTCTGCGTGGAACACACGAAAACTCCTTACCCTCCGCGACCGAAATATGGTCGGCAGCATAGCCAAAGACCTGATCCGCCGCGGGGTGCCGGGTGGGCTAGTCTACATGACCTATAGGGTGTGGTCTAAGAGGGGTTCTTTACCCATGTGAGATTGATCACCGATAAGGTAGGTACGTCCGTGTTCCGATGTTTCCTCTCCTTCGCCAGGAAGGGGTGCCTTTCCCGAGGTGAGGCTACTCGAGGCGGCCGGCGCAGGTGGGGTCCGCAGACATGAGGCGCAGGCGGAACACCGTAAGGTTCTGATCGGTGCAGGTGCAAGCCCGACCAACAGTCCTTACTCGTTATAAGCATAGCACATAGGTATGCGCTCGGTATTTCAAACCGTATATAACAGAACACCAAACCGTGGTTAATTAACAAAGAAACTTAAGTATTGTAATGTGTTAATCTTCATTCATAAGAGTGTAATAGTGTGTGTGACCAGCTCATGTCTCTGTTGGATTTCCTCTCATCTATTACAATGCGCAGAATCTCCTGGCAACTAAATAATGCAATTTAATCATTATATCCACGAGTGTTTCTTACTGAACAACTATATATTGGTATTATGTAGATTGGATATTCCAATATTTTGATTTGCTCGGACACAGAGCCAGATAAAGAAAAGCTTTATTTTTACTATGATATCAATGTGACTCTGAAACTTGAGGAACTGTCTAATACTACAGATCATTTTAATTTCACTCCATTAAGAGCAGTATCGTGCGAAGTACACACCTATTTAAAGAATTCCCCTTTTCTAAAGAGCTTGATATCACGCTAATCAACCATAACGGCTCAATATCATTTTATTGCGTCAGCTCCTGCTTTTTCACTGTCGTCCTGTAACTTTTGACATCGTTTTCAAACTTAATGCGTTTATATAACATCAAGTCATCTGTAGGTATCCATTTTAAAAGAACATGTTAAATATGAAAATTGTTAATTTTCATATTTATAATAAAATTTATTATTTTTTATTATCACGTTACTCTAGTGCTTTGTGCATTTTTCGTTTTACGGAACAACAGTGACCACAATGTTGTCCAAGCATATTTTAAGCGAGTAAAATTAAAAAAAGATTACATCTTTCATGGGACCTCGATATGGCGAAACGTGGATGGACAAATCGAAAAACGTTGATGATTAAACAATGTGGCCAACACTCGATTGTTCTTGAAGTGACTGACAAATTGCAAAATATGGCCAATTCTACAATCTGATCAAATACGGAATACCCACACGCAATTTGTCAATAATTTTTGTTAATGCAAATAGCTATGTGCATCACACCTGTTAATCTCTCCACAGTGGGGTGCAAGGGATTCCTTCTTCAGTGCGAGGATCCGGGACCCTCACCAACCTGCTTGTTCACCCCAGTCAGTATGTGCAAAATTTCCATATGCCGAAAACACCTTTGCGTGCGCTTTCTTGGTGAGGCCTGTGTTCAGTAGTGGACTAAAATCGGCTGATATAATTCTGGTAGAGTTTTTTTTACAGTAAAGGCGGTAAACAAGCAAGCGGCTCACCTGATGGTAAGTAATAACTGTCGCCCAAGTACACCTGCGACACCAGGAGCTGAAGGTGCGTTGCCGACTTTTAAGGATATTTGGAAGCTTGGAGGGTGGATGATGAGAGAGGTTGGGCAGGGACTTCCCCTCACTGAAATGCAGAAGCACAAGATGCCTCTACTTCACGCCGGTATTCAGCGAGGCCGTGATAGAGACGGTCCATTCGAGCAGCAGCAAAAGGCGCCGCTTAACTTGACCACTAATCAAATGAATATATGGAAAGTGTTAATATTAAATGATTTACAACGAAACTGTTTTTTATTTCTCAGTTCTCAAACCTCGGCACATTGTCAGACATAGACAACATACCCATCTTCATGGGTCTTCGTGGTGAAATCTGGACGCTCCATATCTTTCACAACATTCTTCAAAACAATTTCAACTTTATCTCCATCAGCACTAATATGATTTTCTGAGTCAACTTTCAAGTATAAATCAGTTGAGTCGTCGACATTTTTTAAGATTTCCAGTTTTGAGTTTGCTTTGTCCTCTTTACTCTTTCCATGCTTCGCCAATAGATGGCGTTGTAAACCCCTAAGCCTCGTGTAAACAGTGCCGCAGTGTTGACACGGATGTGACTGAGATCGCTCATGTACAGAAGCGATATGTTCATCTAAACTAGTTTTGTAGCCAAACTTCTTGCAGCAGATCGTACACTGGAATTAGAAGAAAGAAAGATGATCTTAAAAATATAGATAGGAATACTCTAGTAAAATGTAGCATCCCGTAAGTGCCCATAGCTGGGCAAAGGCCTCTTTCTCAAATATGCGAAAGGGTTTTGGAGCCGAGAAGGGCCCACCAACCTGCTCCAGTGAAATAATATTTTTTAATTATTTCCCAGACATTCAGGTTTCCTCAAGATGTTTTTCTTCACCCCCAAGCAGCACTTAAAATTGCTATTAACATTTTTAGTGGTGCCGACGCCGAGAAGCGAACCCACTTGCGCTCTTTGAAACTAAAATGAGTGACTGGACCACTAGACTACCACGGCTATTACTAGTCCAGTAACGATAAACTAAATTACTCATTTATAGCTTCTGATAGATTCTTGAATAGGCAAGCACGTTTTCGAACACATTTATGTCTCCCGAATGCCAGCGTCATGCAGCAGGTTAATACTGCTGTGTTTGAAAAGTAGTGAAGCATTTCTTATAACCATAGACTACTTAACATTAATAGACGCCGCACTCACAGGAGTGCAGTCAGGGCTGCCAATGTTATCATGCAAAAAAAAATTAAAAAAAAAATTAAAAAAAAAATTATATAAGGAAAATTAAGAAGGTAACAGTGAAGCATTGTCACCTTTGAAAACTAAGACGGAATGCCGCTCTACACCTTTCAAACTGAAACAACTGCTGGTTGGCGGCAGAAATGTTCAAGAGGGTGGTACCATTCACCCAGACATTCCCCATAGCGTGCTCACCTCATATTTCTTAAGACCTAGATGTCGACGACGGTGCGCTCGGAGATTGGAACTCGATACACAGCGTTGAGGGCAGACGTCACAGCTGTAAGGACGCTCGCCCGTATGTTTCCTGAAACAATGTCACAATAGGAACAAACTTATATAGCCTTTGTAAAATGTACAATAATATGTTCTCCTCTTAGATACTAGACGGTGGAACTATTGGTATATAAACATTGTATCAATTTATTAGGGTTAAAAGGAATTTATATACAGTGGTGGTCATATAATTAGAAACACTTCTTATGAATAAAGAAAGTATAACTTCAAAGTACAAATGTTCGTAAAAAATATACACATTCAATAATTAATAATCATGCAATAATATAGCCACGCAAATAAAAAACTCATTAAATGCATAAAATATAAAACACATCTTACTTTTGATTACAAAATGAGTCTTACACATGTAGGAGTTTATTTTCTGTTACTGGCCGCTTGGACGCCTAATTAGAAACATTTAAAAAAAGCATCCACAGCTCGTCCTTTTTTTTTAAATTGGAGAATAACATTTCTTTCTTGGCTTTTTCTATTATTTTGGCGGCAATTCAAAATTTAATCTGAATTGAATTTTGTTCAAAATGGGCAAAAATAAAAGTTGTGACGCGTCAACTAGGCCAACAATTGTTAATATACATATAGATCATAAGTAAGTACAGAAGAATAGCTGAGCATTTAAATTGTTCTGTTAAGAAAGTTTTTAATGAAATTGATCATTATAAAACACATGGAACTGTTGTAAATGTTCTTAGAAAGGCTCGGCCAAGAAAAACCACTCCCAGAGAAGATATGCTAATAGTTCGTGTTGCTAAAAAAGACCCAAGTAAAGGCTCCAATCAGATTTAAAATGAAATTTTTTCGCCTGATGGCCCGAGAAACATCTCGTAAAGACTGATACGCCGAAGATTAGTGGAAGCTAAATTATTTGGAAGAAGCTCTCGAAAGGTACCGCTTCTTACCAAGCAACACCGAGAGAAGCGATTATTATTCGCAAAAAAAATGTTAATTGGACGGTACGAGAATGGAAAAAAGTGTTATTTTCAGATGAAACAAAAATAAATATGGTAAATTCCGATGGAAAGCGCTATATTAGACGTCCTGTAAACAATGCTTTTAATTATAAATACACAAGGAGTATAGTCAAGCACGGTGGCGGTAACATTAAATGTTGGGGGTGTTTTCCCGGATGTGGAGTTGGACCCGTTCGGAAGATTGAAGGTACAATGAATCAATGGCAATACTTTAATATCTTAGAGCACACAATGATTCCCTACTCGGACGATCATTTGCCTGTAACCTGGATCTTTCAGCATGACACACTACCAATAGCGTTAAATGTTTCCTTGGCGAACAGCGTATATCCATTTTAGACTGGCTAGCAAATAGTCCTGATTTAAGCTCGATAGAAAATCTCTGGTATATTGTTAAAAAGAAAGTCTCAAACAAACGTAACACCAGTCAAAACGAACTATATGAAGTATTTGTTGAAGCATGGGATTCAATCCCCCTAGAAAAATGTATGAAATTGATTGAATCAACGCCACGTCGTTGCAGTGCTGTTATTGAAAATAAGGGATACGCCACTAAATATTAATTATAACTATTGGTAGGCTGTGGATAATAGCTATTTCGTAAATAACAATACTAATTACAAATACTTAAAAAAATATTGTTTTTTTAAGTCTTTTTTGTTGTTGTTTCTAATTAGTTGATACATTATTGTTCATACCTTAAAACTGATTTAAGTGTTTGTCTGTAATGTAATATTGAAACTGCACTTGTGTAGTGGCATTTATATTGTTTTTCTAATAAATGATGAATTGTTGAACATATTGTTGTCCTATTTATTGTTTAATTTCAAAATAAAAACGATTGCGGTGAAGTATCTTACATAATGTCAAGGACCGTTGGTATTGTTTCTAACTATACGACCACCACAGTATATACATATTCATAAAATTTAAAAGGAAGTAAATTAGTTCGCGTTGCCGAGACCTCTAATTTTACCATTATATTTAAATTACCATTTGCACAGCATTGAACGAATATATTGTGAGGATACATACACACACTATACTGAAAAATGTGCGAAGTCCATCAACCCACTCTAGGGCAGCGTGGCGAACCCTTCCCTGTTTCAATATCTCTCAATAGATACTTGAGAGAATGCCTCAATTGGCATTTATAGGCTGCCACCTCATATAAATTCAATAGTAATATTTCTAATTATTATATGCCCGTGAAAAATAATCTGCCATTCCATCTCATCCTGTGTGTGTAGTCAAAATCAACTAAAGAAAATGCTAGACAAATCTGGGGGCATCCCTGTCAGATGATAGTGGAAAATCATATATATACACAATCATTTACACATCTATGCATACATACAGAAAGGAAGGTAGCAAGGGCAGTTAGTATGTGGTAGAGCCAAGCGGCCATGCAGAATACGGGTGTGAAGTAGAGGCATCTTGTGCTTCTGTGTTTTGTTTGGTCACTCACCAAACAAAACACAGAAGCACAAGATGCCATGGTAAGATGATGATGGTAACCGGAGGCTCACTGCCCCTCCCTCTTCTACCTTCCCAAATATCCTTAAAAGCTGGCAATGTACCTGCAGATCCTTTGGCATTCCAGATGTATGTGGGCAATGGTAATCACTTACATCAGGTGACACAAACACCAACTGATAAATACAAGCGTTGTGCAATTCTTTAATTTCGAGGTTAACATTGAATATAAAATGGCACCTCTATCCTCTGGCAGAGGAAATGGAAATGATAGAAAATAAGAGTTAATTGACTTTTTCTCAGAGAACAATGACTAACCTGATGTGAACAGTAAGTGAAGACCTTTGCGTGGTACGGAAATTGCAGTGTGGACAAACATGTTGTTTAACTCCTGTGTGCGTCAATATATGCTTATGCAGGTAATCTTGCCGAGTAAATATTCTACCACAACTCTGCAAACATGAGATATTAATTGTGACACACAAAATAAATAATTTGTCATAGTTTATAAATTGATCATGAAGTGTTTTTTGATTTTTAAGTCATGTTTAGTATAATGTTATGCTTATGTAGATGATCAAAATCATGTGTTACGACATTAATAGAAGTCTAGTTAGTTGGGAATCTGTTATTATGCGAATCTGTTGTTTTGCAAATCTAGTATTATGCTATGGGTGGGAAAAAATCATTGTCAGGATATCTGTTGTCTAAATCTAATGTGTAACAACCAATAAAAATAAAGATATTTTATTTAATAACTAACATTTTCATATTGGACATTAATTGTTGTGAAGAACAGTGTAACTTAAAAAAATATAATATTATGTAGAATAATATCATGTTACTATACAGGGTATGTTGATTGTTATTGTAATTGTACAGTGCAAAACATGCATCATTTATGTTTTGACAATTACTATTTAGCTGCTAACACTGCACCAATATTTATATTTACATTTAATATCTGTACAATCATATCCGCTCTGTACATATGTTGGGGCCTGGTCATAGAATTGACCAACTTGTACTGACTATATCATTTAATCTTCAACATTTTCAAATTTGTCCTTCCACATTTGGCCATATCACTAATCTAGCATACCCATAAAATTTTAATAAAAATTTGAACTATATTAGACACCTATTTATTATTGTTTCTTATGTACTATTAAATATAATAAATCCCATTATAAGGTCTTGTATGACTCATAACAAGAGAATTTGAAGTTATGAGATGTGAAGGGTTTATGATAAATTGCATTGGTGACATCCATTCTTTTTATGAAAATTTAACATGGCTTTGAAAAAGGTTTTCAAAGAGCTTCGCTTGCTCAGCATGCATATTTGGTCACTGTTCTGACCTAACCTAACCAACCAGTACTTCATTAATTTTATTTAATCATACAATAAATCCAGTTGCTTGGTCACTTTCCAAAACTTATACAGCAGCATAAGCAGTATCAGTGCCTTAAGACATGGATAATGTAACCATTTTACGATCTGATTGGCTATTTTATTATTTTGATCATATTGACAAACAATTTATATTGATTGATCCGACCAAACCACATCACACTGTAGACAATATACAGTGTAATAATTCACGAAATGATAGGTCATTTCATGATGATTCACAATACTAAGACCAGTTACAGGAAACAGAATCAAAAATGAGAAACATGCTGTGATTTAGAGGCCTATTTCAAACAAAGCACTACAATCTAATATAGTTTATCCAAATGTGGTTGAACCACTATGAGTTGATAATTTTCAAAATTCTCACCTCGCAAACAAAATTTTTCTTTTCAGAATCATGCACCGCCATATGCATTTTTAAATTTGTTTTTGTGTCAAACAATTTATAGCACTTCAAACATTTAAAAATATCATTGGGCAATTCTACTGGTACATTATTCCTATGGTACCTCATATGATTTTCGTACATTCTTCGAGTTGGAAGATACCTATTACAGATATTACACTGGTAACCATCTTTTAAGTCCTTACATGAATTAATCTCATGAGTCAATCTTCTTTTTCTACTTTTAAATCTCTTTTCGCATCCAAAACACTTATATAGTCCCCCATCCTCAATACCATGATACTGTGAGTTGTGGTTAGAAAAATTATCCAAATTTTCAAAATCTATTCTGCAAATATTACAATAAGTCGGAGTCCGTTTCGCTTTGTATTTTGTTGTAATTTTATGTTTTCTCTCTTTCGAATGTTTCTGTAACGTTTCCGATTCGCTCATAACATCTGAATTATAAAGAGTATCAAGACAATTTAAATATTCTGTTGGATCATTGTTCTCTATTTTAAGAACGCAAGAATTTCCATTAGGATTTAGGCCGACGTCAGTATTGCGTGAAAATATCTCGCGCAGCCTTTGGTGCTTTTCGTTGCAAACCATTTTAAAGTCATGAAACTTTTCTAACTGATCAAAACAATTTTCACACGTCTTATTTGGGTAGTTCATATCTGTTAGGTCTATGTTTAAACAGTAACGTATTTTATCCAATACCTCGTTTTTAATATTACAATCCTTTCCTTTAGTTTCAGAAATAGTCTCTCTTTGAGCATGTTTATTCCAGCATAGTCTACACACATCTTCTTGTTGAAAATACTCGTAAGTATACGTATTAAGTTCGTTTAATATAGACATGATAGTACGTCGTAGGAATAAAGGTATAAAAGTTGTGAAGTAATATTTCTACTAAAAAAAAACGAAATGTATATAAACATTAAAATAATTAAAAAAAAAAGTCATCGACAGTTTGTAAAAGTAAATTTGACTTTTCACCAATAACAATGACATTGACAAGCAATGAATGTGCTTGTTAAAGACAAAGATCTTGAACCATACAGCATCACCTTAAATAATAATCTAAAAAAATGCACAATTCACGTTTACAAATAATTATAAATAATCCTATAATATACTGAATCTACAGCCGCAACAAATAAATAGTACGGCCATAAATTTAATGTTACCAATAACGTTAAATTTTTTTTTTTTATTTATGTATGTATGTATATATTCACGCCTTGTTCCCAGCAAGGTAGCTAGTAGGCAGCATGACGCAAGTAAGACTTGATCGTCGGCTTAGCGCAAAAATTTAATAAGCAACTCATTCATTCTTAGTCCACGATCACTCTCCTTCAAATATGTCAAACAAATATCCATGAATAAATTGAATAGCCATGGCGATGTCTGTTTAACACCTTTATGGATATCAAATCAGTCCGTGTACGCCCCGTTTATTCTGATACAAGCTCTGGAACCCTCATATAGGGATTTCAGTGCTCGTATCAAATCACTGCTCACTCTATGCATAGATAGTGACGACCACAATTCATCCCTCACCAATTTGTCATAGGCCTTCTCCAAATCTATGAAAGCGCAATAGACTTTTTGGTTCTTAGCCAAATACTTTTCGACTATGCACCTTAAGGAGAATACCTGATCCGTGCATCCCATCCCCTTTGGAAATCCCGCTTGCACATCCCATATATTTTCATCAGTTTCATCCATGACTCTTTCTATCAAAACTTTAGCATAAAATTTGCCGACGACACTGAGTAGGCCTCCTACCTCGGTAATTTTTATAATCTTGTTGCGCCCCTTTCCTTTGTACAGTGGCACGGTAACCCCTTGCACCTGTCTCCCCGTACTCGGCCCATGTTGAAAAGGCGATACAACTGACTAGCTACCACGCCCTGTCCAGCTCTCAGCATTTCGACCGCCCCCTATCATATCCCGCTGCTTTCCCTGCTTCCATGCTCTTCAGGGCTTTCATAATCTCATCCACACTTATGTCTCTGTCGGATTCACTTTTATTCGTTTCTTGAGGAGGCGTTTCTGCATCTGCTGGTGCCTCAACTCTTTCAAATAGATTTTCAAAATATTCCTTCCATCTCTTTAGTACACATTCTTCTCCTTTTATAGTATTAACATCCTGACCTTTAATTTTAGAGAGCTCTGAAATTGCTGACTTTCCTCGGGGTAATCTAATCTATTTACAGAACATTTTTATGTTCGAACGGAAGTTATCAGAAAGGCGCCTATCAAATTCATCCTTATTCTTTTTTTTTTCTTCGAAATACCTCTTTCACCATCGCTTTCAACTTGTTGTTTCAACATATTTCTGTGATTAGCTTTTGTCGCTAACCAATCCAGCCATGCCTTCTTATTTTCACTGACAATTTTCTGCACTTCTTCATCCACCCAAACATTCTTATGTCTTCTTCCTTTCCTCCTTTTAGAAACATCACATACATCAATCGGAACATTTACCAATCCATCTTTAAATGTCTTCCAAAACTCTTATATCTCACATACCTCATCACTTAACGTTTTTCACATTCACATTCCACTCCACACTCTTGAAATTTCTCTACTTTCACTCGCTCTAGGCTCGTTTCCGGTACAACGGGCTTTTGTCGCCACCGCTTAAATAGTCCACTTATTCGAGACACCACCAAAAAATTATCAGAATCAATACAAGCACCGCGATGCACACGAGTATCTAAAATTTGCCTCTTCAATCTTTCATCTACAATTACAAAGTCAATCATACTTCTAATACCACATTCTTCTCTTGCATACATATGAATTCTTTTGTGACATAGTGTTTATCACCAAAAGATTCCATTCCAAACATACTTCAAACAAACTTTTACCGTTTTCATTCCCTCTTTCATCACCAAATTTGCCAAGAACATTTTCATATCCATCACGCTTTACACCCATCCATCCATTGAAATCTCCTAGCATACTAACCCTTTCATTTCCTTTACATAACTTCATAATGTCTCTCATACTATCCCAAAACTCCTCACGTTCCTTTTTCGCTATTGTGGATCCGCTTAATATATAAATATATAATATATATAGCCGGATAAAATAGTTAAATACTGTCCAGAAAGCTCCATCTAAATTTATAGAAATACTTGTTAGTTAAGTTAATAGCGTGCACGCATACAAGATCGATCTGTTTGTAGACATTTTTAGAATGACCAAAATAAAACTCAAAAATTGTATAGGCTTTTTAATAAATTTATAATATAATAATAAAACTTGTTTAAATATGTTATTATGTTCTGCAACGATGATATCCGCAGCAGAACTAAGGTAACCGACATAGCCGTAAAGATCAGCAAGCTGAAGTGGCAATGGGCCGGCCACATAGCTCGCAGAACTGACAACCGTTGGGGAAAAAAGGTTCTCGAGTAGCAGCCACGTACAGGCAAACGCAGTGTAGGACGACCCCCCACAAGATGGAGTGACGACCTGCGCAGTGTTGCGGGAAGTCGATGGATGCAGGTGGCTCAGGACCGAGCTTCGTGGCATTCTTTGGGGGAGGCCTATGTTCAGCAGTGGACTTCTGATAGGCTGAAATGATGATGATAATGATGATGATAATGATGATGATGATGAAATATATAAAATAAGATTTATTTTTACAACACTTAAGACGTTATCTATATATTTTTATGCAATTGTTTCTACTAAATGCAAGTCGTATATTTTTATGTTTATTGTTTTAAAATGTATGTATGTATTGTAATATTGTCATTATCATAATATGTCATCATCATAATATGTACAATAATGTATGTATGTATTGTAATATTGTCATTATCATAATATGTCAACGTCATTTGTCGTTCAATCAACGTTAACTTGTCAAAGACAATATTTATATTTCAACTATTTTTTTTTAATATGTTTCATTGAAATTGCGATTCGTTCACTTAAGTCTGTTGTCATATTCTTTGAAAAGATTCTCAATTTGTTTTTGTTACTAAGTTGTTGTAGTTACTAAGTTTAGTTATTTAATTTGTGGAA
This sequence comes from Bhutanitis thaidina, assembly GCA_029286595.1. Lineage (NCBI taxonomy): Eukaryota > Metazoa > Arthropoda > Insecta > Lepidoptera > Papilionidae > Bhutanitis > Bhutanitis thaidina. The sequence goes on from JAGSMS010000037.1 coordinate 3,307,291, forward strand.
CACTCAACTGCCGGGTGGACATGATTGCGTATTTGCGTGTTGATTAAATTTTTGTTATTTTTAAAATTTTATAGTATCTATTTAAATGCAAATACTGACGAAAGTGACCTTTGACTATGTGATCTTGAGAGCTTTTACTCTGCAGACAGAGGAGACGGCAGTTTTACTAGGCTGGAAGCTAGTTTTCTAAAATTATTCTTTCAAAGTTTTCTGATGTTCCAAAAACCTTAACGTCGTTCATATAAACGCCCAAAGTATTCCGGCTCATTTTTCTGATATTCTTTCCAGCTTAGACTCTAATAATATTCATGCTATTCTGGTTTCCGAATTTTGGCTTAAGCTTTGCCTCTCTTCCACTAGTTATTCCTTACCTGGCTACCAGCTTATTAGGAATGATCGTGCGATGATTGGAGGTTTTGGTGGTGACGTTACAATATACTTTCGTGCGTACATTCCTTTTTCTGTTGTTAGTATGACAGTGCACCAACCTCCGCCCAACGCAGGTGAACACCGTTTTATAGAAGTGGATCTGTATCATAGTAAAGTCGTCTTTAGTATCTCTCCTTCTTACTCACACACCATTATTATGGGAGATTTTAATACTTACCTGCCCAAACAAGACTCTCGTTCTTGTTCCCTTAAGCCAACTGTATATTCAGTTAATCTCACCAATCTCCTTCTAAATGCTACTCATCATTTTCCAAATGCCATTCCTTCACTTCTTGACCTTATTTTGGTGTCTTCCTCTCAATTTGTTACTAAACATGACCAATGCGCAGGTGATGCCTTTTCTTACCTTTATGATTTATTGTTGTTTCGTACAAAATACGGCCTCCTAAAGTTAAGTCCAAATTTCTTCTACAACGCAATTTTAGTGGCATAAACATTGATAACCTTCGCAAAGATGTTGCAATCATTGATCGGTTGCCTCTTTTAATAGCCGAATCAATCGATGAAAAACTAAAACTTTTACATCTATTTTAACCAATCTTTGTGACACGCATGCTCCAGATCGTGCTGTAAGAATTAAATAACTCCGTTCACCTTGGCTCACTAAGGAAATAAAAACAATTTTAAATAAAAGAACTGCAGCAAAATCTAAACATAAATGTAAGCCTACCGACAAAAACCGGAAAAAATTCATTGCTATTCGAAATCACTCAACGCCATCACATCCATGCAACGGTATAAAATGGGGACCCGGCAATAGTCTAGAACTTTCTGAAATCACCAGGGTTTGGAAAGTCACGTAATAATAAACTCTCTTAAGATTTAAATATTGATTCCTTGAATATTCTCTTCTGTGCTTCGTCCAACTCTAATATAAATTAATCAATTTTCTGCTTGTGAAGTTAAGAAGAGCGTTTTATCCATTACCTCTAAAGTCGTTGCCAACGGCGACTTTGACTTTCTTATTCTCGCTCTTTGTCATATCCTTACTTTTCACTATCTCCTCTGGTATTTTTCCATCAACATGGAAAATTTATACCCTTACCTAAGAAATCTAAGCCGGCATCCTTTTCTGAATATCGTTCTATATCTATTTTCCTTTTTAAAGTCTAAAGAACGTCTTGTGTACCATCACCTAAGCGCTTTATTACGGGACAATTCGCTTCTAAATTCCTTTCAATCTGGTTTCCGTCCCAGCCGTAGTACCGTCACAGCCTTAGTCAATATTACGGACAATATTAGATCGGGAATGGAGAGCGATAAATTAACTGTATTTTCATTGCTTGATTTTAGCAATGCCTTTAATATTGTTGATTTTGACATCTTATTGGGTATACTCGCCTCACTTAACATAGCTCCAACAGTAATTGATTGGTTTAGAAGTTACCTGTCTGGGCGCCGGCAACGTGTCCACATTGAGGAGACTTTCTCTTCTTGGTGTAATACCATTGCTGGTGTTCCACAGGGTGGCGTACTATCTCATCTTTCAGCAGCTTTCCTTTTCACTGTTTTTATTAATTCTATATCAACTAAATGAAGTTCTTCTTACCGTCTTTATGCAGGTGAACTTCAAATTTACACCCAGGCTTCTCCCAAAGATTAAGTTGCAGGTATTGATACCTTGGACGTAGACCTCGCACGAATTTCGGAGTGGAGCAAGGCGTATGATCCTAAGGTCAAACTATTAAAGAGCCAAGTCATATTAAAAGGCAGCTCGAAATATTAACAGGGAAATCTCATTTGCCTATGACTCCCCAAGTTATTTTTGATGGTAGAGAAATCCTCATTAGTGATAAAGTCAATAATTTGGGTGTTATCATAGATAAACCACTTTAATGGGGACCTCAATTACAAGAAGTAAGTCGGAAACTTTTTGCCTCTGCCTGATCTTAGAGACGATTACGAAACTTTTTCCCTACTGCCACTAAGAATGCGCTTGCACAGTTTCTTCTCCTTCCAATTATTGATTATGCAGATGTCAGCTATCTGGATGTAACCGAAAAGCAACTTGACAATCTTGTGCGACTCCAAACTTTTTATATAAAATTTACATTTGTCCTACGCAAGTATAATCGTGTTTCGCACTTTTGTACTAAGCTCAAGTGACTTCCTATCCTCCTTCGCCGGAATACTCATTTTCTTTTTCTTCTATACAATGTGTTATATAATATCTTCATATCTTAAGCAACGTTTTGAATTCCTCCAAGATTCTCATTCACGCCTTTTAAGGTCATTTGAAAATTTTAAATTAAGAATGCCAGTTCACAGCGCTTAATTTTTGGACAGATCGTTGTCTGTAGAAGCTGTCCGTCTATGGAATGCCCCACCCGCTATCGGTGAGATGCACGAAATCCTTATTATCTTAGCAGTTTTAAAAATCTTGTCAAGTCCCACCATCTTTGTAACTTCGTTTATTTAGCCAGTTATATTATAGATATGTATAGATTTACATATATTTATTTATTTTTATAATGTGTATCTTTGGTCTGCGAAAGTATGACCAAATCTTTCACTATCGTTCTCTCCTTAAATGACTCACTATCCAGCAGAAGCGTGACTCTAGAATTCTTTTTGCTCTTTTTTCCATCTTGTATGATCATGCTAAGACTAAATTTCAGTATCTCTCTCCTACCCATGATAGCGTCCTTCATTACTCTGCTATTCATATGATAAGCATCCCTTAACATTTTACCGATTTTGTTGGTGGTTCCTTTACCGTTAAGGCTTCTCTGGAACTCCTTGCCCAAAGACATTAGAAAAGCCCCAAATAAAATTTCTTTCAAACTATTGGTACACGAACACTTTTTAAAACCATCTGATACATGTTAGTATTTCTTCTGATTTATTATATTTGTATGTTTTAATGTTTTTGTAAGTATGCATATATCTGTGTAGGAATTTATGTATATATTTTAGTACGTTTGTAGGTATTTGTATATGTATGTGTTTGTGTAGATATGTATACTTATACATTTAAACATGTTTTAATTATAATTTCTCAATTAGTTTTTTTGCTCAACACAACATTTCTTCACGCCCTGGGTAGACTGGTAGAGAATGCCATAAAGGCATTAAGTCCGCCTTTGGTTTATTTATGTACAATTTTTTATTGTATTTATTGCTTTTATGCAACTTCCAAATAAATTTTTATCAATACTGTCCATCCAAAGGTTGTCTGGAAGAGATCGCTTCTAGCGATGAGACTGCCTATCGTACTATTCTTCTATTTATATTGCTACCTCTCATGTTCAATTAGGTCTTTTTATTATTATTTTTTGCTGTTTTTACTTTGGTATGCAATAAAGCGTATTCTTTCTATCTATCTATAAATTAAATAATGTGTTGCGTTGTTGTCTTGCGTGTGTATGCGTTTCTTGAAGACTTATAACTTATAACATGCATACATTAAGAATTCAGAACTTGATAAATCGGTACAGTACTTATGAATATTTTTTTTATGCCTGAGAAAAAAGTTCATATGCTCACCTATGTCGGAATCAGCAATACGGAATCAGTAATACGTATACCTACTCAAAATCTCACGACAGAGATATGCTGTTGGCCGGCGGCCTTGACAGCTTCGGCGCAGGAGACTTGAGAGCACAATGCCTGCAAGTGAATAACTCCCAGGTCCTTATGAATATGATCATAGACGGACGGACTTAATTTCTCTGCACGAGAATTGACATCGATGTTACGGCTGCCGATTCTGAGTTCGTATGTATTCGATTAAGTTATTGCTGTTAGCCGTTTCGGCTTTTACAGCTTCATAGGTTAGCACCTGCGTCCTTGAGTCCGCATTATGCTTTAAGTAGATGTACATCTACTGCTTTCCTCTTTACAGTCTGAGTTCATGACATCGATGTTAACTATATAGAAACATCGATGTGAACTATATAGAAACATCGATGTTAACTATTTAGAAACATCGATGTTAACTATATAGTAACATCGATGTTAACTATATAGAAATATCGATGTTAACTATATAGAAACATCGATGTTAACTATAAAGCGTGGTAGAGCCAAGCGGCGGCTTTAGCTGCTGCTCGAATGGGCCGGCTCGACCGGATTGGTACCACGGCCTCGCAGAATACCAACGTGAAGTAGAGGCATCTTGTGCTTCTGCGTTTCGTTCGGTGAGTGAGGTAACCGGAGGCCCACACCCCCTCCTCTTCCCTCCCATCTCCCAAATATCCTTAAAGAACGGCAACGCACCTGCAGCTTCTATGGTGTTGCAGATGTATGTGGGCGACGGTAATCACTTATCATCAGGTGAACCGCTTGCTCGTTTTGTCTCTTCTATATAAAAAAAAAGACATCGATATTAACTATACAGAAACATCGATGTTTGACATCGGTCTGGAGCACATAATTATTTTTAATGTATCATATTATACAAGTATGCTATTCCTCCTGATTAGTGTTTAGTATGAATAAGAACTTAATGGTTATATTATCTTTGGTTAGTCAATACTCATGCCGAACATCTTTATTTATGATCATCACCTTTGTGAGTTAAAGGAAATCCCTTTAAAAATAATGTAAGAAATAAAACATTCGGAATGTCATTATAAACTTTAATGTTGATAAACAACACTGTTTTAAAATAATGAAAACTTACATATCTAAAAACATCTTATTTACTAACTTACAACTAGGTTTTTATACACAGTAAGAGGGATTTTTTTCACTACCTATGGCTATTACCATTAGCTAATTTGAAAATGTGGCAGAATAAAGAAACCCGTAACATTGAGATATCAGATGATCTGAATCAGATTACTAGATAAATATAAGAAAAATTTCTTATGTTTATCTAGTTTTGTAAGTAGATGTAGGTATATTGCAGGAAAATGTTTAAATTCAAATAGCCCATTCAATCAATGACTATTTTTGAATTTGATAAAATATTATAAATTGGGCTTAATTTAAACAATTACAAAATCAATATATTCTTTTGTTTTCGTCCATAAAGAAATAAAAACATATCCCGTTAAATTTGCAAGCATACTATACTGATTTGAATTCATATGATGCCTTACTGAATGGGGCACATAAAGAAATCTGTGTTATTCTTAAGAATATACCAAGTCTGTATTCACTTAAATTCACTCTTCTTGTCTTTCCTGATCTTTATCCTTCTTCTTTTTTTTCTTTTTCTCTTTACGTACTGAATTATCCGTTACTTCAGCAGCTTCAACGGTTGTATCAATCTCGGCAGTGTTTTCTTGATCGTGCTTTTTCTTCTTTTTTTTCTTCTCTGACTTTACTTCAGTAGAGTTATTTGGATCATCGGCATTTGCTAAACTGGCTGTCCGCTTTCTACTGCTCTCAGTTTCCATTTCACCATTTTCATCCTTTTCAGATTCATTTTTAACCTTAAAATCCACATAGCTGTTAAGCCACTCTGATGGGGTATTCTCATTCGGCTTTCCATATTTGTCCAATTTGCCTTGTTGGATTAATTGTTTCTTTTGTGAAGCCTTTGGCCCCAAACCCCATTTCCGGGGGTATGTGTCTCTCTCCATGATAACACGTTTCAATTTTGCAGCAACACCGTGATCACAAGATGCCATTGTGGAAGTTGTCATGAGTGCAACAGCTAAGGCGACAGCCTCACCTTTCGTTGTTACAATTACTATTTCTTGGTCAATTTCTATACCATCTTCATATCTTAAAATACCAGGCAAGAGGACTTTTGCACCGTAACAAACTGCATTAACAGCACTATCTTTAATAAATATTCTTTTGTGCGCCACAAGTAAACCTTCCAGAGGTTTGATAACTCTGCGTAAGTATGTTTCATCCTTATGATTTTCATATGCCCACTGTGCATCTAAGATGTCATGCATTGTCACCATGCCTTCTTTCTCTCCTTGTATGCCAGAACGGACACGACGCAGCTCAATCATTTGTCCACCAACCCCCAGCATAAGACCCAAATGTACACACATAGTACGGATGTATGAGCCGGCTTCACAACTTACCCAAAACACACCAATGTTTTTATCATGATCATAATCTAATAACTTGCTATCATAGACTGAACGAACACGAAGCTGACGTTTCACAGCCGATATGAGAGGAGGTCGTTGGAAGAGCGCGCCACGTAGTTTCTCAAGGCCCTGAGTTACCTTCTGGAGGTTTTCAACAGCAGAATGTAAACTGAAAACTGCTACATACTCTTTACCAGCGTTCTGTTGTGATTTGACTAACCTCGTTGCTCTGTCTATGCACACTATGAGGCAACCCGTTACCTTCGGGTCTAGCGTGCCGCTGTGGCCAGTCTTTTCCACTTTAAGTATGCGTTTAATCCACGAAACAACTTCATGGGAACTGGGATTGCTCGGTTTATCGACATTAATGAATCCTGATTTGACATACTCGGAAATAGGACGTTTTAAAGGCGAATGACCAAATGACAATGGCGTGTAATGGTTAGTGCGCACATTGAGCCGATCGAAGTTTTTCAGTAATAAAGGCCAATACGCTGTATCTAATTTGCTGACACATTCAGACGGCTCGATCTTGAAATCTCCAATTTTCTGGAATGCACCCAGAGTCACTTGCTCCTTGTTTTTCTTCTTCTTTTTCTCAGAGAACACCTCGCCACCAGGTTGCAAAACTTCCGTCATTGTATTTGCAACAGTTCTCTGACAACACAGGGTATTCGTAAACAATTAGTTAATCGCCGTATTTTCTATATGTTATCAAATTCAATTTTATTAAATAAAGCTTTAACTTCACTAAGACACGTGCAAAACATACAGGTTAGTTTCTTTAGGCTTCCACACCACAAACACAAAAATGTTGCGGAGGTGCGGGATGCGGTTAGACTTAGAGTTGCCAACATCAAATAATTTACTATAAATATCATTGACATAATATAATGCTACGATTTAGAAATAGGAATTTTCAAAGACGGGTATTTTTCAAATTTTTATTTTTTTATTTTTATTTATTAAACTTTATATACATGAGAATGTATATAGGCAGACTAAATGCCAGAAGCATTCTCTACCACTCAACCTTTAGACGATGCAGAGATGAAATGAAGTAGGTGTAGGTGATAGGATAGAGAGAACTAAAGAGAGGAAAAAAATTATAATGAATGTATATCTAAATTTTGTACGCCCTCTAACGCTATCAAGTGCATAAGAACTGTTCATGAGATTAGATCAGTCGCGGCCTCTATAATTTGTCTGTGATGATTGAGTTGACAAATTTTGCATTATTTTCCACTATTTAAATTTAAATTGAAAACGATGTTACATTGTAATATTATTACTATGATTCATGATTAAGAATAACATTATTCCAATAATATAGGTCTACCAGGATCTGATGGCAAAAAGGGAAAAAAGAAATTGACGCTAGCAATACTGAGGAAATCGGAGTAAAACGTTTTGATACTTTTTTTTTCCTTATAGCGACTGATTCTGTGTGTGATACATGCAAATATAAGAATTTATCCAATGATCAAGGATAATTTTTGTAAATCTTACTGTGGCGAATTTAGATGAAAACTCCAATTACTCTGTTCATGAGTTAATAATTAATTATAGGCTATCAGAACTTGAAAATGGTTCCAAATACTGCACATCCATAAAAAGTCTTCATCCGAAGAGGAAGACGAGGAAGACGCAGTATTTATGATAAACCTTTCCTCCTGCATCTCAATTAATCGATCTTGTCCTATGAACTGATTTTCAATTTTTATTACATGTTCACAAGATTTTCGCTATTCATCGATCCCTATTTGAGAGAAAGCTCCTTGCGTTAAATACTTTATATCACTTGCAGGTCTATTGACGTTTTTACCCGCAACTTTTTGTTTCATTATTCCCCAGATTAATTCCATGGGGTTTAACGTACTATGATATGGTGGGAGCCTCAAGACTTCGTGGCCGTGTGATTTTAAAATCTCATCTATCTGATATTTAGGTTCAGACTTATGATTTTTCACTGCTTCCAGTAATTTACATTTACGCCAATTATCGTCGTAAGGGATATTGTTTAATTGAAGCCATTCTTTTATAACAGCAATACGGTCGTCTTGTGTAGGTGGTTTGTTTAATTGTACAGAATGGTACTTGGCGTTGTCCATGATAATTAGAGAAGGTTTTATAAGGTTGGGAATCAATTTCTCCGTAATCCATTTTGTAAAGTAATTTTTATTCATATCATGGTGGTAGTCAGCAGATCTACTCTTCGACCTAAACACCAAACAACAGTTTGGCACAAAACCATTTTCTCCACCAGCATGTACAATGATCCATCTAGGCCCTGCCGAAATACTTTTAGATGAGCCTGCAATATCTTTTATTTTTTAGAATCCCCTGAAATAAACCAAAGTTTAGTATACACAATATAATACACACGAAAAATGCAATAAACCAAAGTATCAAGACGTGTCATTCCTACTAACCAGTCAACGCTTGCACATGGCTCAATATCCATGATTGTGTTTGTTCTGTACCTTGTTCATCAAGTATTCTTTGATAAACATTGAAAACAATATTTCTTGCTTGCGATCGAAGAGGTTTCTTCGACATTTTCACCACTTTTTAAAGGAAATTTGAAGCCAAACCAAAAACAATTCCTCGAAATTTCAGTTCACAGATGTCATTTTTTTTTGACAAATGACAGAGCATTGCGTTGAAGTAATTTTTTATTTACTGTTTTTGATAAACAAACTTGCCTCAAGTTGTTTACAACATTACTATAGGTCTACCAGGATCTGATGGCAAAAAAAAGTTTAATAGCGATTTTCATATGGCAACACGAAAATCTTGTGAACATGTAATAAAAATTGAAAATCAGTTCATAGAACAAGATCGATTAATTGAGATGCAGGAGGAAAGGTTTATCATAAAGACTTTTTATGGATGTGCAGTATTTGGAACCATTTTCAAGTTCTGATAGCCTATAATTAATTATTAACTCATGAACAGAGTAATTGGAGTTTTCATCTAAATTCGCCACAGTAAGATTTACAAAAATTATCCTTGATCATTGGATAAATTTTTGTATTTGCATGAATATATCAGAATCAGCCGCTGTATGGAAAAAAAAGTATCAAAACGTTTTACTCCGATTTCCCCAGTATTGCTAGCGTCAATTTCTTTTTTCCCTTTTTGCCATCAGATCCTGGTAGACCGATAATTGTATTAGTTTTTGTTAATTTTATTGAAAATGCATGCCTTAGATGTGCGCTCAAAATGAAGAGGAGTGGTTAACACTCTGTGTTTGGAAGCAATACGAGAATTTCCGGAATTTTCTTTCAGTTTACTCAGTGAATGAGGTAACCGGAGGCCCACTTCCTCACCACCTTTTCCACTTCCCTTTACCCCTCCCCCCAATATCCTTATAGGCCAGCAATGGACTTGCAGCTCTTCTGGTGTTGCAGATGTAAGTGGGCGTTGGTGATTACCAAGTGATTACTTACCATGAATGTAAATAAATTACCATGAAGCATCAGCTCCTTCCTAACAAGTTATGCAATATGAAATGAAATCAAAAGATATCTGCTAAATATTGCACATAAATTACAATTTCATATTACCAGCGTAATAGTCAGATTAAATAGTAATATTTCTTTTATTGCCTTACTATGAACTCAATGATTGTCTTTTGTAGGTATTGTGCGCTCTTAGTTTTCTGGCTACACGATCTTAACAGCGAATTGTTAAATACGTTAGGTCTTCTTCAGGAGTTGTAAAATTCTGCTGCTCCCTAGGTGCCACAACTGGGGCTCCATGTAGAGGTGGTACGTAATTCTTCTTACCTTACGTTGGGTCTTTTACTCCTTCTTCTCTGGGATGATCTACTCGACAAATAATCGACACGACACGACAACGGCTAAACGGACCAGGAATTTTAGGATACTCTCAATCTTGAATTCATCCACAATTCTGTTGTTAAGCGGCTAGCTCCCATAATAGCACGTATGTCGGTCACATTACGTAATTGCGCGTGGTTATGAATAAAGATCTGCGCGAAGCGGGACCACCTTTTCTGTTGGGTGAATTGCTCTTTTTGGATTTCACGTGTCTGAAAAAAATATTGTCAGTGAACACAAGTAACTGTAGACTTTATTTGCACCGTGCACGCACATAAAATAATTCACATATTACTGATGATATAGTCAGGGAGCCACCGCATATAGACCGCGACGCATATTTTGGATCTAGAATTGCTTTTCGTTCGATGAGTTGCACGTGATACGGGCAAGTTTTTGCACGTTGTTGATCCTTCGTAAAATATATTGAAGACATGAATAGAATGATGGTGATTTTTCGCTGGACGAATTTAGTTTTATCTTGTGACATTTGGGAATTGATCTAGTGAGTTTTTCTTTTAGCAGGTGGCAAGTTGGCAACTCTGTCTATATTTATGCCATTGTCAATTTGTCATATTATTCAGCGGCGTGGTTTGTGTTGTTTTTATTGTTTTGACGTTTATATATTACTATTATATTAAAACATAATGGCGGGCGTATTGTTCGAAGACATATTTAATGTTAAAGATATGGACCCAGAGGGAAAGAAATTTGACAGAGTCAGTCGATTGCATTGCGAATCTGAATCATTCAAAATGGACCTTATATTAGACATTAACTCCTGGATATATCCTATGGAACTTGGTGATAAGTTTAGGTTGGTGCTGGCGACAACGCTCAGGGAGAATGGTTATCCAGATGGCGGCGAGTGGAACCCATTAGAGACAGAAGGAAATAGGGCAGACAGTTTCGAGTATGTTATGTCTGGAAAAATTTATAGGTTAGTTACTTTGTGATATTACTAACTACGAAATAACTAATCTATTTAGTGTTTATTTGGGCGGACTTACTGCCAAGAGGCATTCTCTACCAGTCTACCCTTGTGATGAGCAGAAAAATTGTCAGAGTACAAAGGAAATTGGTCAATTTATTAGCCAAAGTGAGAAATACTTCTTAATTAATGAAAAAAAATTTAGATAATTTTAATAAACACATCCAAACAAACACATGTATATAAATATATACATATAAGCATTATAAGCAATCAGCAATAAGCATTCACACATTTTGAGTTTCTTTTTAAGCATCAAAGAGTATTAATAGTCTCTAAATGAATGCATAAGTGTGTCTATTTTAAGGGAAACAAGCTAGCAGCTCAAGCTCATAAGTACAATTTGCTTCTACTTCCCACCAGTATTCTTTGAGGTTGATGTACTACCCCAGATGAGCTGTCCCATTTGAGCAGCAGAAAATGCTGCTGGTTTTTCAGAACTTGGTAAATTGTTACTTATGCATATGGTCAGAGATATTGGTGTAGAGACTTCTGATTATATTTTCATGATATTGATGTTTGATACATAGCAACATTGATGTTTTCTGCTTTAACAGATTAATAACGGAAAATAACAGATTGCACATTGAAAAAAAGACTCAATTCTCAACATTTCCTTAATTCTGCTATGATTTGTAACTTTTTTGAATTTCACATATTATTTTTATATAAATAAGAAGAACATTTTTCAAAACTGCTATAAAGCAGTAATTTTATTTATTTTTTTAGCACGCTAAAGTACGCCGTCCGGCTGAAGTGGTGCTAGACGCTATGCGTGTATAGATATACTCTGTAATTAATATTTCTTTAGTTATATTTTTTTTGTCAGGTAAGATAGTATGTGCTAAATATTGTGTTTGTATAGTCTGTTTTGTTATATTAAAAACCATTAAAAAAGTAACAAACAGGCACCTAGCCAACCAGGGAGTGGCTGCCGATGCTTCATATTTATTAAGAATCAAAATTAAGATAGATGCCTCATTAGAAGAGAACCTGGTTAATCACTAAACATATGAAAGTTGTGTTATGATGGGCTGGTATCCGCAACTCCACGACTGTGCGCATATTTTGCGTGTGGGCAGGACTATGATCTATTCGAGCCAACCAAGCTCCTCAAGGAAACTCAGTAAACATGAAATACAGCAGCATAGTGCTGGTATTAAATTTTGGTATGAAAGTGGCCTTTTCCCAGTTGAACCAACCCATTTATGACACTTTTTGGTATAGATGACCTATTTAATTTATTTGTATTGCTATTACAGGATAGAAGGAGATGAAGCAGCTATGGAACCAGCATCAAGATTAGCAGCTTATGTATCATTTGGCGGACTACTCATGAGACTGCAGGGTGATGCTAACAATTTGCACGGTTTCGAAGTTGATCAACATATGTACCTGCTCATGAAGAAACTGGCATTCTAGACTTGATGAAATCCATTTGTTATAATTTATTATAAGGTAGATTGTAAGGTTATAAATAAATATTCTATTTTTAAGACAATAGTTATTTGAGTATATTACTTTGTAAATGAAACTAAACAACCATGTGTTTTAGTGGTTACTGAGTCTTTGAGCCAGGGATTCGCAGCAATATTTTGCAACCTAAAAAGCTTCAGATTTATACTTACAGATACGAAAATATTTATTTATTTACTCCCAACAATAAACTTACAAACTATATAATAAAGTATGAAATTAAGTACCAATTCTTACAAATTATATCATGAAGTTTTGCAACAATAGAAATTCCATTGCAGTATAAAGGGTTAAGTTAACGACTATTGTCTAAACTAGGCCAAGCCGGTCTTAGACATTAGCCACTTTATTTGCTATAATACAATTTTTTATTTCTAACAATGAGAGAAGATTAGGATGTGTGATTACTAAAAAATTTTATTGCACAATTCCGCATGCAATAATAGTAATATCAGCTGTTTGGCTTGGTGTCGGCCTCTGATGGATTACGCCGCATGCACAACTGATATGAATCAGAACGAATTACAGCTCAAATGCAGAAGGCGGTGCTTCTTGCCCTTTTCCCCTAACCCTCGGCCGTCTGGTCTCCCTTGCCGAGGGCTTCCGTCTGGTTGGGTTATAATTTATTTATTAATTTTATTTTACTTTAAGTATTTTAATTATTAAATATTTAAAGATAACTTATTTATTTTATTGTATTTTATGTATGTATACATATTTATATATATCTCCAAACCAGACGAGTAAATATCTAAATAACCCAACATAACAATATCAGCTTTTCTTGAATCGAAGGTTTATACTCATCACGATGGTAAGGCAAGATAGTGAACGCCGTACCACCCATGACCAGACCAACCATCAGAGATGCTGCACTTCGTGTTCTTTCTTCAGTAACTATAAAACGTTCATAATCTTAACATCGTGTACATTGTGTATTTACCCCCATCTAGTGGAGGTAAGAACCGAAGTAATGACAATTGAAATTGCGTGCCATCTACCGGCGAGTAGATAAATTTTGTACATTTGGGTCAACGTTTAACAAAAAACTTAACTAAATTGTGACAGAGGGCGCTGGTTGATGTACCTAAAAACAAAAAAAAAAGTATATTATAAATTTTAGGTTGTTTAAAAACACATAATGAGAGTCGAGTTCCCAGCCCCCCTTAAAAGGAGCGAGGGTGCAAAGAATCTCCAGAAGTGAACTCTATAACTTGTTGCGCTACAAGTAGGTTGCGGAAGGTTGGGAAATCCATAATCTCTGCTTACCACTACGGTTGACAATTTAGAGAGCTTATTAACCTAAGGAAGATTTTTATTTGTCAACAAAATTAATACTAATTTTGTTGACAGCCGTCCTGTTTTATTGAAATATTTTGATTGCGATGATGAACGAGCTAACAGCGGATCTCCATGGTTACCGCAGCCCATGGATACTGCAAACAACTCCAATTGAAGGAGGATACAGACGCGTTATCACCTCTGAGGACTAAGGTAAAACACTTCGTACCAGTAAATTGGTTTCCGGTTCAATCACTCAGTTTAATTCTTGGTAAGTTTGATCTGTAAATTGATTAGTTCTCACAATATTTTTTTATTATTATTTAAAGCGTAAGCAAAAAATGTTTTCTACATTTAAGACACTTTTTTTGTTATAACATCGCCCTTACGAGAAGTTGGTTGGTTTTCTATATATATGTTTGAATGGGATACAGAGTTATTTCACTAAATACAAAAAATGTGTGTGTTTGTTTTTGAAATGTTTATTCGAGCGGAGGGTTGCTACTGTGCGGGTGGGGGACTTGTGTGTGACACAGTGTGTCCTACGCAATCTGTCTTTGTGCAAATATACTTTAGACGTGTTAAGGAAAACAGCATAATAAAAAAGCCACGTTCACGTGTTTGGCAAACCATAACTTAAAATATCATTTAATTCTCACGAGAAGAGTTAAATATTTTAAAGGTTCTGTAGGGAACATTGGTAAACGTACTATATAATTAGCGTTATAGCGTGCACTGGCATCCTGAACCATTACGTCATAGTGTATTCATTATCATCATCTGTCACAAGTCTACTGCTGAACATAGGCCTCCACAAACATTGCATTGACTCCGACTATTTTGGGCAGTCACTGTATTTTGTGAGGGGTCGTCTTACACTACTTTCGCTGTACGTGGTTGCCACTCGAGAACCCTTCTTCCCCATCGCTTGTCAGTTCTGCGAGCTGTGTGGCCGGCCTATTGCCACTTTGGTTTGCTGATGCTCGAATGAACCAGCTAGATCGGATTAGTATCGGTTCTCGCAAAATACATACGTGAAGGTTTCTTGTCGTTCTGCGTTTCGTTCCACCGAATATCGGGATATCGGGCCTCCGAATACCCCTCCCCAAATATCTTCAAAAGCCAGGAATGTAGTATCTCCTGGTGTACTGAAGATGTACGTGGGCGTCGGTAATCACTTACCATTAGGTGAGCCGCAGATTCGTTTGCCAACTTTCCCATAAAAAAAAACTTCACCGTGCTGATCCTTACGGCTACGTCGGTTAACCTAGTTCTGCTGCGGATATCTTCGTTCGATATCAGATTCTATCACGCAGAGAAACACCGATCATAGACCTGATTTGCATGAGCTCAGGTGAAATACATGGTCTCGATTCCGTAAGTCATTACTGGTAACACTGTGCAATAAGAAGGAAATAATACTTGAAGTAAAGAACCTGCATGTCTGAGACAAAATAATAACATATTGCCCGGACATGCGTAGTCCGCCAAGATGCTCCGGTGCAGTATTAATATGAAGTCTTTGTCCAACCGTGGATTATTTACAGGCTGCTACTTTTCTGGCATTTCCAGTCGATTTTTACGAATCTGCTACGCTACCACCATATTATATTTGGCGGTGTATAAAAATATGACTTAATTTACACTCAATCGATTTTCCAGCTATTAATATCGCAGCGGTGGTCCAGGGAGCGTCCCTGTACCGTCATTACAACAAAATGGCGAGCGGCGCAATTATAATGCTCCCTGCGGCTGGGGAAAATGGATATCGTCTCGTTTATTTCTTACCAATAGTAAGCTATTACATAACAATTTTCAATGTCGCAGTAATCTAATTTAGGTCCGCTTCCGATGTAATGTTCTGGAAACATCTAATCATCGATTAGCTAATTAACTGGTCATATTTTACATTGAGCGTGACAGACTTTCTTCTCCTATTTTACTCCGTTAGAGGTGAAGTTTTCAAGATGCTTTCATGGGTGCTGACATTAATAGGAACCTACTCTACACATTTCATGTTTCCAGTGTAGTGTGTGTGTGTCCGTGATGAATCTGTTAGGCGATCAGGCTACTTCTCTTGAACGTAGATAATAAACAACAAAGCTTAATACCTCTGTCAAAAAACATTAATTCAAATGTTTCAAATGCTTTCAAAAGCATTGTTTTTTTTTGTTGTGGAACTTGGTGGTAGGCTTTTCTGTATAATTCCAGACTGAGGCTTTCCATCTTAGTTGCAGTGTTCGGTGTTCATGTGTTACAGTAGTCACTTACCATGGCTCTTAAAAATCTCATAGCGTCCGATAGATGGCAATTAACTATCTCAATAAATGCACAGGTGCTAGGTGCCAGGTGCTGCAAATCCTATCATTAGTAGAGGCTTATGTCTAGCTGTGGACTATCGACAGGTTAATAAAGAAGTGAATAGGCTAGCAGATCTTTGTGAAGCGTCACGGTACCCACAAAAAAATACTCTCCATAATAGCTGCAGTGACAACCATCAAGTTACAATGCATAAAACTGCGTGGCTCTACATTGTGCTGAATGCATTCTACCAATTTTCCGAACTGTTTGAATGAGCGCACGAATACGGAAATGAAAATTGAAAGTGAGCGTATATATGTTTACACTAATGCTTCTTTAGTCTGTCTTAATCCATTCCTGGACACACTGACGTGCACTTTCTAAAAATTTGGGCCTTGCTTGCCACGCTGGACGGGTGGATTTGTGAGGGCAGTGATGCGTCTACCCATTACTCTACTCTGAGAGATTTTGGTACTCAATCCATCAATAAAGCCTGACCTTATATATTCCTTTTTACATCCACAATGCTCACGGCTGCACAATAACTATATTGTCCTTTGCAGATGTTAATGTCTAATAACGCGCAGTGCAAAATTTTTACAGCGTGGTGGAGGCTTTATTTTGTTTTTGGGTGGGTAGGAGAAAGAATAAAAATAAACATGTATTAGTCTTACAAAAATATAATAAAATGATTATATTACATGGTAAATGGTAATAATAATAATGGAATGGTCGCCCAGGAAACGGAGCAGATGAGGAGCCTGTTAGAGGAGGAGATTCTGAAAATGCGCGAAACGCCGCTCAGCTGCGACCGCGACTCCCCCGCATACCCTTAAGCAAAGGGAATCGAGCTGTCTGTATTTGGAAATCTTGGAGCGGGCGCATTGCAGATCGACCTGCGCCTGCGGGCGCGGGGTTGCCCACCTCTGGTCCAGACGTTTACCGACTGAGGCTGTTATGTCAAATTGAAATGAAGTCCTCGGCGAACAGAATGTAAAACTAGTTGTTGTGTTCCTGAGCCATTATTTTATTATACTGAACAATTCGCAAACTACACGCGGATATTAAATAATAAGAATATTTAGATGTCACAGCGGCTGACGCGCGCACGGTCGATTTCACGCGGCGTTTTGGACACGTGCCGCGCTAACGAGCGCCAGTGTGCGCCCAGCTTTAATTGACTTTGTTTTTTTTTGATCTGTGGAAATGAACTAGGTGTTTCTTTGTTTATGGATATGTGCAAAGAGAATTAACACCATGTTTTTTTTTATTGTGACGTCATACGTTTAATAAAGGGAGAAATCTTTTCTTATTTTTCAAACCTATCTCCCTCCCTCAAAAGATTGCCACCTCATGCCATCATCGATTACCCTAAACACTGTGAACGCCGTCTCTCCACCTAATGTTAAGATCAGACGTTTCACATTATATGTCTTGAATATTCTAGTAACCTCTCTGGGTTTTTTATTAGCTCTATCTATTATAAGTTTATTCTCAATACTGAAGAATCACATGTCTAGACGTTATTTGGAACAACGTGACTGGACGGTCGGCCGCCGTCTTAGTGTTCAGGCAAGGTCACAAATCGTACATAGATTTCCGTTCGCATAGGAAATCGAACTCGGATCTCCGGATTAGAAGTCAGGTCTCCTAACCAACTCGGCCATCGTGGCTTAAAGGAGTACATGAGTCATTGCTAATGCTATGCTATGCCAATACAATACAACACACCTGGCGTCGCACAAGTATCTTGCTGCGACCTTTACCACTTAACATCTTTATAAATGATCACTTCGTAGTATTTTAAACCTGATAGAGCTACCCCACTCGCCCCTACCCCATCCCCCGTCCACATCCCCTCTCCCATTACACAAATATTCTTGAACGCCGGCGACTCACCTGCAGCTTCTCTTGCAGATGTACGTGGGCGACGGTAATCACTTACAATCAGGTGAGCCGTATGCTAGTTTGCCCCCTGTCCCATAAAAAAAAGTATAAAAAAAAACTTAAGTGGTTCACGCCCAATTACGTGAAAATCTCCTTAAATCACTAGAACGCATGCGAGAACATTGCCCACAAGAAAACTCATTAACCAGTCTAACTAAATAGAAATGAAAATTATTGTTTATGTCACACTTTACACTAAAGTTAAATTTTTTTATCGGATTGGGATGATGTACGAGCTCACACTCCACCTAATGATTAGGGATACTGCAGCCAATGGACCCCTGCAAACAACTTTTATGGAAGGAGGTTATAGATGGGTTTTCACTAAGAACTAACTTGGAATGACTCAGCCTGTAATCATACTGGCTCTCTGTACCTTTCAAATCGGAACACAACAAAGGTTGTACAGCAGCAGGTTTGACGGCAGAAATAGTTATAGGGATACCCATCCAGAACACTCCTAGACGGAAAAGGAGACAGAAGATATCCATCCGATTACATAACGTACCGAACGAAACCCCAGTTACCGGTCGAGCCGGCCAAATCAATTTTTTTTTGCATCATATAATAGCTTCACAGGCACAAACTAAATCTGCCAAGAAGGAGTTGCAATCCGTCACTGACATTTCACATTTCCTCGAAATATTTCTGTTTCATCATAGTTTGACCTCGCGATTTATTCCTTCATCGAATCATCTGAAAAAGCCTTTAAACTTTTAATTATCAGTTATTATGGTATCGGCATCGGGAATCGAATCCACGTCACTCGCCTACATAGCTAGAGTAAGGGAAGTACGCTTTATCGTTCAGGTATAACAAGAGAGGTTTGATTGTTTTTTTAATTGTAATAAGTAAACTCCAATACTTCAGAACCGATATCAAAAAGGATATATGGTATTGCATTTTAAAAGTGTGGTTACCAAATTGGAATGATTTGAAATAGATTTCTCTAAGGTTACAATTATCATGTTATTCTTCTATTATATTATTTTATTTTCTATTATATTCTTTGTTATTTCAATAACTTTGCTTACTAATGTGCAGTGTGTAGAGTACTGAAAATGTAGAGTCGGCCCGGTGGCGCATGGGTCAGCGTCTGGCCACGTCGGAACAGGTGGTGTATTCGAGTCACGTACGGTTATTTGTAGTCTGTACAAATACTAGTTTTGGTACAGACTACAAATAATCGTTCCGGGTCTGAGTGTACCTTCATTTATAAATATGTATGTTAACAGAAGAAATAATAAGAAATCCTACAAAGGGTGTAATGTTTTTTTTTGAAAAACTACAGCAGAAAAAAATGAAGCCTAGAAAAAGTTTCTTAAAAACAACAAATATTTCATCGTGTAAAGCCGGGCAGGTCGTTAGTTTATTAATATAATCTGTAGAAGTCTCAAGCGGGGGGAGTAAGAGTCGAAATTAGTTTAATTTGTTCTGAAATGGCACGCTGCCTACACGACTAAGAAACTTTAGCAATAATGGTCCCCGTTTATTAGTAACTAAAGTTCTGTAATTACTTTTCGTATGTTCTTCTAATTGTTAAATCGGCAAAGTTGACGCGGTTGGGCCCAAATGTTTTAATTATGCGCGAAGAAGGAATTAATACCATACAATATGGATAGATAATATCGGAGAAAAGGTCAGATGCAGAGACACTTGGGATATCACATAAGACAACCATACTCGAAAACCAATTTGTTTTTTCTGCTCAAATATTGGCTTCGGCTGGGATTCGAACCCGGGATCCGTGGCTCAGTAGTCAGATACGCTAACCACTCCTACAATAACTACGATACATACACGAACCTATTATCCGAGCAGTTGTCCTGGTTAAAATTATTTTTTGACTTACACGTTTTTATCAGAAATATCGCTGTAGCCGGGCTAATACTGGCGAAAAGTAGAGACATCTTGTGCTTCTGCGTTTCATTCGGTAAGTGTGGTAAGCGGAGACCAGCTCTTTCTCCCTATCCTCCCTCCCGTCTCCCGAATATCCTTAAAGGCCGGCAATGCACCTGCAGCTTCTCTCGTGTTGCAGATATTCGGGGGCGTTGGTAATCATTTACTGAATCAAATTAACTGCTAGCTCGTTTGCCCCCTTTACCACAAAAGAAAACAATAAAAAATATTTTGGATTACGAGCCTCGAGCCCGCGAGTACTGAAGACGGTAATTCGTCGTTTTAAATGACGCAACGACTAGCATTTCGAATTTCTCGTCGAAAAAACGTCGAAATTCGTTCAATGATCTTTTTTGATCATTTATTTATTTATACATTATTGTGTATACCAAAAGGATTACAAAAGTTGGAATTCTCTACCAGTCTACCCAGGGCGTGAAGAAATGTGGTAAGAGGTGAATCAAATTTAAATTAATATAAATATGAGAAATACTACTACATACTACATAACAAAAACATATATAAATGTATAAGCATACATATCTACTACTACACAAACACATACATATACAAATACATACTAAAATATATACAAAAATACCTACGCAGATATACGCATACATACAAACACATTAATACATACATATATAATAAATCAGAATAAATACTAACAAGTATCAGATGGTTTTAAAAAGTGTTCGCGTACCAATCGTTTGAAAGAAAATTTATATGGGGCTTTTCTAATGTCTTCGGGCAAGGAGTTCCAGAGAAGTGTAGGACGGTGACCTGAACGGTGAAGGAACCACCAACAAAATGGGTAAAATGTTGCCGGAAACTTATCATATGATTAGCAGAGGAACGAAGGACCCTATCATGCGTCATCATTTCGATCAATGTAGGTAGGAACGGCGAATATACCATTTCACGCCCACGAACATCGGCAACACCAGAGGTGCTACAGATGTGGTGCCGGCCTTTCAAGAAGGAATAGACTCTTTTTTTGAAGCTCCTCAAGTCATAACTGTTCGGAAATTCCGCAGGCTGCTGACAGCTGATTCCACAAAGTCGAAGTGCGTGGCAGAAAACTTCTAGAAAAACGCACAGTGTTGGAATGCCAACCATCTAGGTGGTATTGATGGAACTTGGAATTCTGTCGCGATGTACGATGGAAAAACTTAACTGTTGGGATCATTCCGAACAGTAAATTTTGTAAAAAATGCTAAGTGAAGCAACATCCCTTCGCAAGGCCAAAGGATCAAGCGAATCAGAAAGAGATAAACTATGATATGAATAAGGGCAAACTTTCCGAGCGATATATACTGGGTTTTGCTGGATTTTATTATCCTAATTATATGTAAGCTGTGTTTCGTATAGATGGACACCACTGATGATGAGGCATCCCATCACAGTCATCTCCTCAGGGGTGATAAATCATCGGTATATTGATTTTTATATGTATATATATACGGCATAGTAACGTTAGTAAGTAAAGTAATGTAACGAATCGATGGTAGTGTATTAAATATAGTAGTTATAGAGTAGCCACACAGAAGCTACTTTGTAGCTATAATGTAGTTATACTGTAGCTATACAGTAGCTATACAGTAGCTACATAGTAGGTGTGTAATTACTTTAGTATAAAAAGTAACGTTAATAGACGTAATTACTATAAAGCATTCCATGTTAACAAAAAAAGGGTACCACATCCCTTTTTTTGTTAACATGGAATGGATACGGGGTTAAAAGTAAAAATAAAAATAAAAGGGTTACTTTAATTTCTTGAGCTGGTCTCATGATGGACTCGGGGGGTGAGTAATGGAACGCCTCATCCTTCCTAGTTAGACATAACGACTTTGGGATCGTTTGATGTAAAACGCATGAGGTCTTTTCTAATTATTTCGTGTTGGAGTTACCAGTAGATTATATTAAGTTAGACCATCTTTATTTTGTGGTGTGAAAACTTGTCTTTATTAGTTTTTTTTTCAATTGTGAATAGGTCAACGATTGACCACGATCCTAACTGGTGTTATGTGCCAGTAAGGTCTAAGACGGTTTAATTACTGTAGGCTACTGTTATGAGTGGTATATTATACTGGTTCGGTCTTTTACACAGAGGGTTCGTACTAATGCGTTTTTTCAAAACTTATGTATCGTTTACCCGGAGTTTAGACTAATTAGCCCGGCTAACCTTCCACGTAGTCTCAAATAAGCTCTGGTGAAAAATGGGTTGAATCAACAACAATAAATGTACACCCATACTGGGAAAGTATTTGGTGTACGATTGTAAGAGTATAAAAATATAAAACACATTCTTTTGAAAAAAAAAATACAATGTGTATCAAGAATAGCAATTACATAATAATAAAATTTATTTTTACACAGATTTCATCGCATTTAATTTAGTTGCACTCCAAACGACGGCAACATTGAAACGAAAATTAAACGCAATTAAATCCGTAAATAATAGTTCGCTTTCAAATGTGTAGTTTTCGCGGAAATTTAAGAATTGTTTTTATAGTACTTAATTAGTATTGAAATTTTATAATATTAGTAAATGAAAAAAAGAAAACATTGCTTTCGCATTTTTGGCGACATATAAAACATTAAAAAGAGAATCTATCATACAATGTAAAATCCGGTCACCTTAAAGGCTATTGGACATAGCGCGGCCAATCGGAGCGCGTCACACGCCGAAGGCGGGAAGAGGCAAACGTCAGATGCAAATGACGTTTGTACATTTTTTTTTATCGAAACTCGTTTCCTGCTTCGCTCTTTGTTTATTTACGGCCAGTTGTAAAAACTTGGTTTAATTCATCGCCAGTTCTTGTCCACGATTTAATAAGCATTGTCTTTATTTCCTTACCTTTTAAAATTTTGATTTATTTTGCAATACAAGAGCAAAAGTACTACCTACACTATGTTACACTCCTAGGAATATATTTTTTATCTTTAAAAGTAAATTTTAGTTGAGCATTTTAATCAATGTACGAGATTGATATTGGCGTATTTTTTTTTTGAAGTTGGCTTTAAAGAGGATATTTTAATGTAGTTTACGCTTACACGCCTTCATCAATTCAAACTCTTAAGGCGCTACCTTTTCTCGAAGCGATTGACCTTCATTTAAACCATTTATTTAATTGCTTTTACCGTGGGCTTTCTTGGAAAGTACATTAATATTATTTTTTTAGGTTTTGATCTCCATCTAGGATATTTACAGTTTTACTTCACTACTTTCACGTTATCCCAAATAAGCTCTGGTGAAAATGGGTTGAAAGGACTAAAATGTGACTAGACCTCTTACTACCCTGGTATTGGGTACACAGTCGTGAGAATTTTCTTTTTATTTTTTATTTTATTAAATTATGTGGTTCAAAGTGTAATACAACATTTTTCTTCAAATGCCAACCACACCTGTACCGGAGCACCATGCTAGCTAAAAACGAGGCTCTGGTCGTAATCTGACTGCTCCTATAGTTGATAGCATTAGTGTTTATCCTATAAAAAATCGATTACGATTTTCTTACTCGATAAAAGACGATTCATAAAGTAAAGTGAAAAGCGCTAAAATTTATCCCATAAAGCTAAATTCCTACCTGAAGTCTACACGAAACGTGTCATTTGAACGTTATCGCACGCGGTCCTGGCCGGGATAATCCTCTCGCTTGCCCCCTTCCCTCTGTAATCCCTCCGGGTGCGGGATTGTGAGCTTGTGAGGGAACGGGACGAAAGCTTTCGACGGCCTGTCAGTCAAGCAGCGACATTCGCGAAGCGATAACGCACCTCTGATAAAAAAAGCTAATGACATCTTTGTGGATTAATTTCTTTTTAATTAGTTATCATTGGTACTTTTAATAAAAAAAATTGTATTGAGTAAAATATGGTATCTGTGATTAGGTTGTACAATTTAACTGTTAGCTGTATGATTAAGTGTTAACTTTTTATGACATTTTTCTAATCATTATCTACAGATAATTAATTATTAAACAATTAAAAACATTATGTGCCTTTTTTAAAGTTAGACTTTAATTATGGGTGCTATGAAAATAGGCAGTGTTGTGTGATTTAAAATGAGCCGAGTCAAACAATGAGTACTTTTAATTAAATTTTGTGAATAATGTTTGGTGATGATATATATTTGTTACATAGGGTTCTCCCTATACCTATTGGACTCCTATAAGGTACGTTAAGGTTGGTTTGTTTTAAAAATTTTATTCGAAGTATTCTTTTTTCTTATTTATAAAATAAAAACTCTTTTAAATGATTAGGTTTGACACTGACGACACAGTCGACGAAACTTAACACGATTTATTGAAATTTTAATGTTATTTTTAGTACTCAAGTAGGAGCAGTAATAGTTTTTATTTATTATAATATACAATCTTTTTGTAAATATAATTTAGCGAACTTTTAAAAGTTAACTCGTTAAAGTAAGTTTAAGTGAGTTATGTTTGTTTTATTTAGCTCTATTATAGTCTCTTCTATTGAAACTTTCATGTGATTAAAGTGCATTAATAATATCCCATAATACGTTTGTATGTCACTTCTTTTACCAAAAGTATGAAATTATTGCGGAATAATATTACCAACAAAAAAACCATTGAACTATTAAACCTCATTACAATTGAAACATTGCTATTTAACCATTTCGCGAGGGAAGGATGGATCATGTCGAGCTTGTTAATTTCTTTAGCGTAAGTGTTACATGTGCGCATCGGATATGCATGCAGTACTTAATAGGTTTTTTATGACATTGGAGTCATAAACAAGCTAACAGTCCACTCGATGGTGAGAGGCTACTAGAGCCTATGGTCACTTGCTAAAAACTTCAATCGCAGGAGGTTATAGATGGGTTTTAACCCCTGAGGACTAAGATGGAAAAAAATATACTGGGCCTTTGTACCCTTTAAACATGAAGATTTTTAACGTGGTGGAGCCAAGCTTTTGCTGCTGCTCGTATGGTTAGGATCATTTGCATTGAATACCAGCGTGAAGTCGAGGCATCTTGTGCTTCTGCTTTTCGTTCGGTGCATGAGGTAATAGGAAGCCCACTCTCCCTCCTCTTCCGCCCTCCTCATCCTCTCTGCGATCTCCGAAATATCCTCAAAGGCCGGTAACGCACCTGCAGTCTCCTCTGGTGTCGCAGATGTACCTGGGTGACGGTAATCACTTACCATCGGGTGTACCGCTTGCTGCAGAAATTGATGAGAAGGTGTAATGGTGGATATAAGTGCACGGTCATTATAGTCATGAGGAATGGTTTTCTCCTACCACAGTATCTACCACTTTTCTTCCTTAACCACTGCAGCAGCTCACGCTCTTATCTAATAATAAAATGCATCTAAGAAAATATCTAATCTCAACTCAGTAAAATACTTCACCTTTTAAAAACACGCGTTCAAAAGACATGATACGGGGAAGGTGCAATCGGCACATACTGCCAACAAACAGTGCGTAAAACAGTATAACACTGATTTTGTTCCGCAGAGACGTCTGCTGATAATCCTGTCTGCTAATTACACCCTGATCTGAAGGCTCGATTCGTCCCACAGAGGGTGGTGCCTACCCTGACGGCTCGTTGGTAGAAAAGGAGCCTACCCGGTAAAAATCAAGTCTATCTAGGGCGTCACTTGCCGACTCTGCCGCTAACTTCTTCAGCATAAATTTGCCTAGTCCAGAAAGCACATCCCTTTCTAGTCACAACTTAATCTTACAAACTATATTTTTCTTTATGGCTGGTTCAGAGCAACACCTAATATACTTCTTAATAACCTGTTGTGTTCAGTTTTAATTTTTACTCTCGTTGTTTCGTTTAGAGCCATACATGACGTGTAGCACAGCACTGTGCCAGATTGCCAGTCGTGACGATTGCCAGATTGCCAGTCGTGACGATTGCCAGATTGCCAGTCGTGACGATTGCCAGATTGCCAGTCGTGACGATTGCCACATTCTTACTTCTATAGTAAGAATAGAGTGAAGACTCTCTAACTACTCGACTAAATTTCCAGCATGTAAATGACGAATATTATTATATGTTCTCCTTACAATGTCTACCTGAACACAGACGAAATTCTCAAATTCGTTCACTTGGGCCTTGTATTCTTCTTTAAACTTTTTCTTTCGGGTTGACTTTCATTGTCTTTTCTTTTAATATTTTATTTTTCATGTTATATGTAACCATTTGCAACTTGATCTATGCATAGAAAAACAATATTTACATTCACTCACGCCTGTTTCCATTACCACGTGCTCAGCGGTGAAGGAAAACATCGTAAGGAAACCAGCATGTCTGAAAAATAATAAAAATATTATTTTGAGGATATGTGAAGCCCGCCAATCCGCACTGGCGGAGTAGCGTGGCGGGCCCTTCCCGGCTCCTAAACCCTCTTTGATAGTCGCATTTGAGAAGGAGGCCTTTGCCCAGCACTGGGCACTTACAGGCTGCTACTTTACTACTTTACTGTCTCCTATAGATTATAGAGCAGTGATAATAGATTTCCATTTTGTACGACTCAGCGTATTCACACGGGCGTCGGCAACCCGATTTTCGACTCCGTCTCCACGGGAACGCTCATGCATACATTCACGCGTCCACTAACGCCGGCGGCCTCTCTAGGCAAGGAATGCTCTATGCATTGGAACTCGGGGTGCGGTCTCCATATAGACCCCGGTGGCGGACTCGGGGACGGAGAGGTCGGAGGGTGAGAAGAGCACCCTCACAATTTCCGGGCCACAGCGGTGGATCTATTCTTCTCCACCACAACCGCATAAGCGGCCCTGTCAAATTTACGCAGGGTAGGACTGCCACGCTTCCTTCTTTACATGGCAATACCAGAACTCCTGTCACCCCGCTACCCTTTATCGGCTACGGAGGCCAGAGAGAGAGAGACAGCATTCGTCGGCACACTCGCATCCTGACTGCGTACTTCAGGTCGGTTCCTTGATTTGGACTGGCATGTGAGTTCCTCTTGGCTGTACGGTTGATCAAACCACGGCCATTAAGCCCCGCTGCCATGACAATGCTGAAACCCGTTGGGTGGACCTCTACTACTACGAGGTGGCGAATGAGAGCTTGTACCATACTATGTTCAATCGTCCTCAATACATTGACGAGCCAGTCATTTGTTTTACATAAGTACAAAGATTAAGCCGCATAAGCTGATTTCATAACAAATACCGAGACCAATAAAAGTTAAAAAATTATGGACTATTTAATAACTCTTGTTTTTGATACACGACGCTTTTTTTTTAATTTTATCCCGAATAACATTGGCTGAATGGAAGCGGCGTCAAAACAGTGTCGAATTTCGACAGCTTTAAAAACAAAAGCTTTGTTCGCGGCTATCGCCCTCGCGGTCCACCAGTCTGAATAGTTTGACGTATAGCTTTTGTTCTTTGTTTTAAAAATGTGACCGTTAATAAAGTTTTATTGGTTACAGGATTTATTTTCAAAGAATTTATAATACTAACAGCAGATAGGTATATGCATATACCAGACAGAGCCAGAAATTTCTTTACAGATCTCTGTTACTTTAGCTTTGCTTTTAGATAGGCAGATTGGATTTGGCTTATTGAAATAAAGTCCTCGAATAAGGCCTCCTTCTTAAACATCTGAGACGGTTTTGGAGCAGGGAAGGACCCGCCATGCTGCTCTAGTGCGGGTTGGCGGAATAGTTATACCAAAAATTACTCAATAACTTATGAGTAACTCTAAGTGTTATCATATATTTTATATAAAACTTTTGATAAAATGGCAATCCTTCAAAATATTAATATTTTGACTAGGAACTAAGAGGAGGTACAATCAAAATCAAAAGCGTTTTATTAATGACATCTTTTTTCTAAACCCGTGTAAGGACAGTAAGGAATTCAAAAATCAACAAGTATAAACTATAAGGATCTTTCAAGTTTTCATCATAAACTTTTGACATTGACGTACGTAAAGTAATACTTAACAATTGAATTTCTTCTTCATCTATTTTCACAACCAAAAGGTGGAAAACGTTTCTCATAATATACTTCTTCATAAATAAAAGAATTACCACAATCGGTGAAGTTATCGCGTACATGAAAAGCAATACAGACGAATTGATAATACCCTTCTTGTTTGAAGTAACTTAGATTTTATTTTTCAGAACTCAAGGTATATATAAGACCGTAGGTACAGTGGCCTTAGAAGCCTAGGGTCCGGGTTTCATAATTAGCGTGACAAAGGTTTCAATCCCGGTGACTGCATCACTAAAATTGTTAATTGCAATTTAGTCGACCCGGACAAGAACAGCGTGGCGGCAGT
Organism: Bhutanitis thaidina; assembly: GCA_029286595.1. NCBI lineage: Eukaryota > Metazoa > Arthropoda > Insecta > Lepidoptera > Papilionidae > Bhutanitis > Bhutanitis thaidina. The sequence goes on from JAGSMS010000037.1 coordinate 3,335,770, forward strand.
TTCTGTCTTTAAACCCCCTCTAAAAATACAGGAGGTATTTTTCCAGCTAGGGGACATTTGTAGACTACATCCTGCTGTAGGACATCTGCTACTTTATCAGGATTTATACGTGGTAGAGTAAGCGGCTTTTGCTGCTGTAATGGACTAGCTCGACCGGGGTGGTCTGGAGTTCACGGCCTCGCAGAATACTGGTGTGAACTTATGTTTCTGCGTTTCGTTCAGTCGGTGAGGTAACCGGAGGCCTCACCTCTCTTCCTTCCCCCCTCTCCAAATATCCTTGAAACCTGCACCTCTTTTGGTGTTGCAGATAGATGTACGTTTTTTACGTACTGGTGATGATGGTCACTTTTGTCAGTATAATGGCAATACCTACTTAAGCTTTTCATCGTGAATTTATAACTTTAAAGATATTTAGATTTAAGATTAAAAAGTGTAAGGGCTCTTGACATCTTTCTCACCAGCGGTCAATGTGTCCTGCAGGCGGTGCAACCTGCTAACTAACGGACGGTGCTCTGGAGACCGACGGATGGCTGAAAATCCATCCCACTTTGCCGAACCTTAATCCCAGAGACTGGTGATGGGGAGGAGCATGCATAGCTTGTGTAAGAGTATCGGGGGTCACTAATCCGCTTCCCGAGCGTGACGGAGTACTGCCTAACTTTACAGTAATAATTGTGCCAGCTTTCTAACTCCAGCTAGTACTCAAAGAAACTTAATGTTTGTTTATTCTTCATTGAACCTTACGAATCAGTTAAGGAACAAAAGGCGGATTTAATGGTTAATAAAAATCAAGCTACATTAAACACATACTTATGTATATGACATAAAGATATATGTATATAAAAAAGAAATACATAATATATTATGTATTTCATTTATAATATGTTAATATTAAATTGTTCGGAAAGTACTCCTTTTTGATAGGCATTGTTTAAAATAAGCTTACCTTATTATTGAGACTTGAACACATAAAATTTAAAATAAATCGTAATGGCCGCCATTATGGTTTGAATTATGCGCATATAAAATGGCTCTAGACATAACAGAAATTGCCCTTAACTCTAACCTTAGGTAACTACAACGTACTAAAGTAATATAAATGTTGTTAATATTAATTAGTACGATAACTTTATATAGCTACCAGCGACGTACCGTAGCTTCGCCCGCGTGGTTTAATTTTTTTAAACGTAAAACTCAAAATTGACACTGGCCGTTTCCCATCACTAGTCAGTAGTTTTCTTTTTTTTTTTTTTTGAATCATCATTTCGCGTCAGTGGAGAGCGATGCGGACTCTTGTTAGTGCTTTCAATCTCTCAATAGTGATACAAAACCTTGCCTGGCTGTGGTACGTTCATATAGGTTACTATACGCGAAGCAATCGACACCAAAAAAACACCTATCTTTTAAGCTTTCCATCGACTTCTTTTGTTGTACAAAAACGCTTCAATGAGAACTCTCTAAAAACCCATCCCCGTCCCCCTCTCACCTTTTAAAAAAACGAGCATCAATTAAATCGACAAACAACTAAAATGCAGCGCAAACACTACCTACCGACCCTCGGGGTGGCGAAGCGAGATAGGGCACGTACGGGGGTGCTTTACGATTGGGCGTTGGATACGCCAGTCACCCCCCGTTCCGCCAATCAGACGTAGGCTACCCCCTCCTCTTACGGAGGCAGCTTCTAAAGGTCGGGGCATTGTCAAAAGGTTTTGTCGTTTTAAACTGCGACTTCAAAAGTACATCGCTAGCTTTAAAGGATTTCGAATTTTTTTGGTTTTGCGTAAATAGTGTTTTCTGGCATATCATTATTTTCTTCTTCTTTCTTTCAAAATACTTGCACTATATTCAAATTGATCATTATATAATTGAAACTGTACTAGATGGTGGGACTCACTTTTGTCTTTTTTTTAATACGTGGGGAGATACCTATCGTATAACCGCCCTCGTGGGAGAAAGGATCATTTAGTCGGGGTAGCACTGATTAAAACCCTACAATGTTTGCACGGCCAATGTTTTCGCTGCATATCGGTATCGCCACGGGAATGATCTCTCACATCCGAGACCCCACCATCGCGGGCAGCCTTAAGCAACCCCATCGCGGGAAAGGATAATTCTTTCCGCTCCCCCTCCTGGTGAGGTGCGTTAGAACACAGACTCACCTTCCTACTCGGCATCCGCATTTCTTGCCCAGGAGCCGCCTGGGTAAGTCCACCATCTTCTTGCATAAGCAAGGGGATGCAATTCTCTTGAAAGCAGAGAAACCTCTTCTTGTGTTGACATTCCAATTTAGTTCCCTGGGGCGACGACGAACCTGCAGCTTTTTTGTTTAAAATTGCAGTTATCCAGAGGCTGGAGTGTCCACTTACCATCGTTATTTGGTACGTGGTAGAGCCAAGCGGTGGGTTTTGCTGCTGTTCGATAGGGCCGGCTCGACCGTGGTAGTACCACCAAATAGCTGAAAGTAAAAAAGGAGAGGGATCTTGAGCTTCTGCGCTGGATGAGTGAGGTGACCGGAGGGTCGCTTCCCCGAGCCCGTACCGTTCTCGTTCACCATTCCTAAATATCCCTTAAGGCGGGCAATGCAATCTCGGGTTTTGGTGATATACATGGGCGTCGATATTCACCATCAGGTGAGCCGCATGTAACCTTGCCCATTTCCAAAAAAAAAAAAAAAAGATTGATAGCTCGTTTGCGTACTGCGAGCTTAATTATAATATGATATATATAAACAAATACAATTAATTAATTGTCCATGCGCAATTTATGTGCCTGTACTTATCTCACTGATAAAGAAAGGGGCCATGAACATCGCAATAACAATTAATATATTTAGATCAACCCTTACAATGCCCGGCGTAACCGGGATTGATCGTGTGTGTAATGTAATTAGCAGAAATCCGCGCGCACTCGAACGCGCGCGTGCTCTGCGCAAACAGACCCCGCGTGCCGACAACACCCGCGAATCCAGCGATCAAAGTTTATACGCAATATTATAACTACGCATTAAAAATACTAGGCGCCCATGACGCCATAGTAAATTATAATCGACGAACGTTACCTAATTACTGTTTGTGTGTCTGATGCATTGCTATGAAAATGAGAATAATCATAACAATAGTTAGTAATGCTTTTCACATTACCATGTTAGTTTGGAACCTTATTCTAGTACGTCGCAAATAAAACCAGCGATGTAGATTATTTGACGTGAATACAAAACATTGAAATTAAACAAATTTTGACTGCAACTGCAGAGCTGTAACCGCTCTAGGAAGTCTGCTGTCAGTGGTCGTATCCTGGATTGCTCCAATCATTATATGACATTTGACAGACAGACCACCAACCCTCGTAAAAGAACATATACATTTGGAGCCGAGCTTCACATATCCTTGAAGTAATATATTTTTATTATTTCTCAGACATGCAGGTTCCACGACGTTTTCCTTCGCCGCATAGCATATGGTAAATACAGCATTAAAATTTACTACTAACAATTTTAGTGGTGTCGGTGATCGAACCACGATCGGTCACTCGTGCTCTATTAAACTAAATCGAGCGCCTTGGCCTCAAGGCTACCACGGCTCTTCTCTTCTTCTCTTATTTCTGCGTAGATCGGTCCAATTTATAATTAAAAAAACTGACGGTAGGCGGGTTAACAATAACATTAAAAAATAAAATCCGTAAATTTAGTATATTTCAATATTCAGTTTAAAATGGTCTATCATTTCAAAAACACAAACCAGGGCATGTAACGCATAAATATTTTACCCAAATTCACCACGCTTGGCAGGCGAATACGAGAGCACAGTCCTACCAGCACTAGCTATCCTGTTTCCCATAACTAGTCTGTGGGATTTGGGGTCGGAGAAATTTTAAATGAATTAAAAATAAGCAAAATAAATTAGCTCCAAATTCGGTCTTTATTCGAGTTCTATAGTCTAGTAAGTGAAATCAGACACAATTCGAGTCCGTCCCACGTATGAGTTAAACTGGACAAGACGCTAATAATTCTCTGTTAATTGTCTATGTTAATTGTTAACTCATACTGGCAATACATAACGCTACTGTAACTGTTATTTTATCCACGAGCGCTGCAATGATTTAAATACCAAATTTGTATTCATTTATTTAAGCATAATAATATCCATTAAACATACATAGTTCCCAGCGAACCGCACCGGCTTTGTACCTACACGTATAGACTAAATGTGTTTATGTAATACATGCAAACCTTCCCCGTGAAATATTCTAAACCATAGTGAAAACCACAAACCGTAACCAAAATCCACTTAGAATATCTAATAGAAGTTATAAATTAATACATAGACAAACGCGGAATGTGACTTCATCGAATACTATTTTAGATAAAAAATCGTTATGAATCGTAGTTGATGTTATTGTCCATGGTTCGGCAATAAGCAGGCGAAGGTGTTAAACCGTGTACAGCCAGCAGTAACCAGACACAACTAATGTCATATAAAACGTTATCGAACATCATCTACATAAATCTGATCCGGCTGAAATGAAGTTTTTTAAAAAAACACAGAGATGGCAAAGACTATTTATAGACTGGTTTACAAGTATTTTTTTTAATGCAATGATAATGAAGAACACAGCGGAATTCACTCATTCTCAACTTCCCGTATACACAACTAATATTCTTTGGTAAGCGCACTATCAGGTTAGAAAGAAAGAAAGAAACATTTATTGCACAAATACGCCACTCAATAACAAACAAACATTGCAACACATTTAATAAAACAGTTATTTACACAAACAATGTTTAACATTGCCTTCTCTAGACGCGTTGCGTGGCGCATGGGGCAAACAGACCACACTCAGCTTAATGCTGCAATTGAGACTACAACGCTGGTTTTCTGGTTAGGAGATAAATTAAGGTCATCACCGGTTTAAATGTAATTTAAGTGAAATCCATTCGGAGGAATAGAGAGCCTTTGGTCTCCGCCTGACGACCGTAGCATATGAAAATCGTAGTATAATTAATTAAGAAATGTTTTTTTTTTCATTTTAGTCACCAACTGCATAGGCTCAGAAATGTAAAAATTCATTTTTAAATATATAAATTCCAAGTCTATGTCTCATTTGGTTGTTTAATAAAGAGTATGAAAGGTTTTAACAGCGATTTCATAATTATTTTGAGACTTGTTATTAAAAACGATTCTTTAGACTTTGTAAATAATGTAATATGTGCCTTTTAGTATTTTTATTCGTAGAGATGAAATAAGTGTTAAATTTTAAATAATTTTTGATGACAAGTTTTAATATAAAAAAGGCTCAAAAGTAAACATCAGTTTTCAAGTCTCTATTTAATTTCGTTGTCAAGATAAGAGCATAAAAGGTTCAGGGATTTTATTTATATTGATAAAAATTGAAAAGCCTTTTCAATATCAAAATAATCATGGCCCCGATGGAGATCGATGCCGTATAGAAAAAAATCGACTAACCTTAACCACATAATTGTACATGTCTGTAACAGACAGACATGTACAATTATATGGTATGCTAACCTCTAAGCCACGGAGTTGACAACATATACATACATATAAGTAAAATTAAAGTGCCTGTCTGTGATTTCGAAATCACTGCTTATTTCTTTGTTCACACGATTATTTGGATAGAATTTTTGTCTATCCTAATGTTTATCCACGCTGATCTTGAAAACCGTTGTACCTAATTTGACGGAATTGTAATTTATATCCGGAAAATATTTATAGTTACGGCTAATCTTCGAAACGTCGCAACTGCTACCGGAGGGAAAGGTTGCTCACGTGAGATTTGAGGCCAAGCAGGAAGCCGCGTCCGTGTTCTGGTTAGCCTTGCCAGGAGGGAGAGGTAAAGGAAGAGGCATTCCTGAGACAGGGCTTCTTTGGACCGTTAGGATTGTGTTTGTGTGTGAGAGCGTTACCGTGACCCTGACGATATGCAGTGTAGTAAACATCGTGGCGGTATAGTGAATGCAAACCCGACATAACACGTAATAACGCCCACCAATGCGCCTTCTTTTACAACAGCTATAAGAGGACTTTGGACTCTACAATAAAATAAAATAATTTACAAACTATTTTGACATTATTTTCACTACAACTTTTTTTTATTTCACGTAATAAAATAATTTAGCAAAATCTAAAGTCGACATAGTGGGAGTCGCGGGTACAGCTGGTTTTATTATAAACTTGTAAAATGGCGGGAGGCAGTTGTTTATAGGCGGAGACTCTGGGGCGTCGCGGCGCGCACCACGCCCCGTCAATTTATACAGATAATGTAAAGACAAGATCCATTTATTATTTATAGAAATCAATACAATAACACAGTTCCATGCCAATACTGTATTTCAATAGGCTGTAATAGGTATAACATATTATTAATAGCCACGATGGCCGAGTGGTTAAGGGATCTCACCTTTGAATCAGGAGACCCTAGTACGATCCCACACGAAGAGAGCTCACACCTATACGTTTTTCTAAACTTATGTATGGTTGGTGTCGTTGGCCTGAACCATTGAACACTTAGACGGCCACAGCCCACTCTTAAGTCAATTTGATCAAAATAAGCACTGGTGAGAAGTTGATTGAAACGACTGATATAAATCTCTGACCACCTTAGTATGAGGATGTACGGTCTTGAGAGCTTTTTTATATGACATAATATAACTTTTAAAGATCAAGAAGTACTAAAAGGTAAAACAAGTATCTATTTGTGAGTTTTAAGGGTTCCAAAATAATATTGATATTTTTTAACCGATGGTGGCGTAGAGCTGATTAGGCATACATTTAAGGCTTGGGAGTATTTCCAGGATGCCAGGCGTGTCTTTTGTGATCTCTCCATAGTATTCGATTGTGTGGACCATGAAAAACTTATCGGGAAACTGCATCATTATGGCATAAGAAGTACAGCGCTTCAACTTAAAATCCCTTATTTGTGTAATAGATTTCAAAAAGTTGTAATTAATAGCGCGGGTACTTCCTGGTCGGCAGTAAAAGTGGGCGTTCCGCAGGGTTCGTTTCTCGGCCCATTTCATTTTCTTACTTATATTAATGACTTACCTTACTTAGGGGATTAACATGACAGTATTATATGCAGATAATAATAATGCATTGGTTATTAAAAGTCAAGCGACAAATTATTACATACGATGAAGTGAATAATGCTAAGTAAAAAATAGTTTATTGAGTTTATCACTAATAATTAACTTACTAGTAACAATAAAAATAAAAATGTTTTAAATTCTGAACACCTAAAGTTAGGTATCGGTGTGCCTTAGGGATAGCGCTTTTTTTGGAATGACTCTAGAAGCAAAGCTTTAATGGGGCCTCCATTTATCCAAACATGCTAGTAGACGTAACACTGCAGCATATACAGTAAGGAAAATAAGAAGTCTGACTGATGACTCAGCTATAATAGTTTATTTTAGTCATTTCCAAAGCATAATGTCATATAGTATTGTTCTGTGGGGACAATGCAGCTGAAACAATATTCATCTTGACAAAAGATGAGTATGCGAGCGATTTATAATCTAAATCTAAGAGCATCCCTTGAAGATAAATTTAACTTTGGCCTTTCAATATATAGGAAAATGTTATTTGGGTAAATATGCATAAAAATGTATATACTTTTAATGAGAATAGTTATGTAGAGTCATATGTGCATTATGTAATTTACAGCAATTCCTTATAAATATATGGAACAATATTAGTAAATTGAATTTGAGGCGGATTTGCTGTTGATAATGCTACTTTAACACGATTTTATTCTTTCCATTTTTTATTTCCATTTTTTATTTTAATATTAATTATAATTCATTTATTATTCCTTCATCAAACAGGATCTAACGATACTTTAGATATAATAAAAATATCTTTATTTACGTAAACACGAAAATACGTGTAAGTATTATCCGGAGTCTCCTTTTAAGCAAATAAATGCCTGTGCCAGGAGACGCCGCTCTTCCATGTCTTAAATTAACGAAATATATTATCTATATTTACCAAAATATTCATTATTAAGTAATATGGGTGCAGAGTTAGTTTATTATAAATAGTAATTTAGATAAAATTCCATTCCATCCATTCTTCACATTTAAAGATTTAATAGGATTTATTATCATATTATTTATCTTTATTATACTAGGAATAGAGCTTGTAACGTCAGTTACCAGACTATATAAAGCCGATAATGTATACGTTTCTACAAAAAAAGCCCGCAAAGTCTTCCGTTTAAAAAAAATTAAACCAAAACTTTATGAAAAATGTTTTTATTATATTAAGGAATACATGAATGAATAATGACGGTCTTTGCTTCCAAGGTGTATCTAATAATATACTACAGTATTATTAAAAAATATTTACAAAAAAAAATTACATCCTTACGAAACGACGGTTGATTACAAAAACGAAAAACTTTTGATTTATGTCGAAGTTTTTGATTCTGATTTTTGACTTTCGCCTAATTCTTAAAAAAATTACCATCGGATTATGTTTGCTGAGTCTCTATTTCCTAAAAAATACAACCTGAAAAAGAAAACACATAATGATGTTAAGGTAAGAAAGTAAATCTGGCGAGAGATTAGTTATGGAAATCGGCCATTAATCTTCGATAGGCGATTAAAGAAATTCTACCGTGTAACATAAGCACACAGCCCTAATGGAATATAAAAAGAAAAGGTCCTTGTTGAGTAACCCACGTTACTCCAAAGCAGGAGACATAAAGCAGTAGAGGATCTTTTATAATACCAACTAATATTATACATATTATGTAAATCTCTTACTCTGCAAGGCCGATATAAGACGTCGTTGAAATTTAATAATTTAACATTGTGATTTACTAATATATACTCGTACATATTATGACATTCTAATGATTGTACGACGATTATGATTATTATTACGAGAGGTAAGTTGTAAATGGTACAGTGACAGAGCATTAAGAAAATTACAGTTTTCTTGTCGGTTTTTCTCTGAAAAGGTCTTCATTTTCGAAACGGTCACGACTTTGATGTTCATCAAATGTTGAAACAAAAGTCAATTAAATATTGACTTTGAACATAGAAATCTGCACTGCAATTTTACTTTACTGATCCAAAGTCAAAGCAGAAACGCCGATAGCCCACGGTCTGGGATATACGGTCGTGAGAGCTTATTTATTTTTTTAATAATTTAATTAAAAATGACAAGAAAAAAAATTTGAGACTCAAATTTTGAGTACCACAAGGTATAGTCAGCTCTGAAAAAAATAAATTATCGGCGCGTACGTGGCCGAAACAATAATGACGCGAGGTGACGCTGCTGGATACCCGATGATTAGGGTGGCCATGCCATGCCGACAGGGAAGTGAAACAGGGAAGTTCTACCCGTATATTCCACAAGTTTCCATATCAATTTCCGTAACACTTCTTTACTTCTTCCATGAAAATTTTTTTTGGAATGTATGCTATATGCCAAGGTTGATATATCTCACAAGAAAATACTGATCCTTTCTATTACCAATACAATTTTTTTTATTATTTATTAAAAACAAGAAGTTAGCCTAAGGGAATCGTGGAGGAGTTTTACAAATACAAATAGCACATCCCTGCCCTTGCGGGAAACGAATCCACACCCCCAGCGCCGCAGCCAAACGCGTGGCTGCTGTGCCGCCCGACCCGTCATAGCCGATATCACAAAAATATTTCATAAAAATCAATATAATAATAAAACTAATTTGCAGTAGTATCCGACAAACCGGTGTCATTATTGCGACCATAGCTTAGAACCATTCCCACGGGGCGTGAAACATTCGGTCTTCTATACAATGATTTTATGCACAATTGAAGTCTCACTAGCGGGTGGGCGTTTTTGAATGTCTAACAGAGAGCATTGAATGTTATGGGAAAATTCAAATTGGGAACTGCAATTAGGAGCTAAGAAAAAAGTGACATTTTTAAACAATTACTTATTGCTGGACGTGAATATCGATTGTTAAATAGTGGGAATATACCAATTTTTATTCCAAATGTCTACCGCACCTGCACGCGATTCACTCTGCTACCGGTCGAGGGCTCTGGCAATCGACTGAAGGCGCATAATCTATTAGAAATTCGACATAATAGTGATGGCATTTCAAGTGCAAAAGTTGCCGCTTGCCTAAGGCGCTGCGTACGGGAAAATCTTCCATGCACCTGTTGGCACTTTTATAGGCCTCTATCCTACAGTGCACTTACACTTCTCTTTTCTATATATAAAAGTGAAATAACAGACTCATCACGAAATCTCAGAAACTATAAATCCTTCCAACCTGAAATTGACAGGTTCCTGGCAGGTTATAAGCATCTCTAAAGTGTTGATAAAGGATTAGAAGGTAGTGAAAGTCAATCGGCATTTAGATTAATACATTAAATAATACAATTCCTGTCTGTATAAGCCCTTTTAGAAAGACAACCCTTAGGGATGTAGAATTGAGGAAGAAAGTTTGTGCAGGAAAATTTAATTTTCTGTTGTTATAGAACTTTGAAACTTGAAATTTAATAATGTTCAAAACAATTAACTTTTATTCTTTTATTCTATAGAGACAAAATTCAAAAAGGTTAAATTAAAACAAATACTAATCCAATTTTAATTAAGCTTCAACAAATTAATTAAGATAAATAAATAACAGAGAATAAAATAACGTCAGCTAAATAAAATCGTTTCAGCTATTTATTATAGCACAAAATAATATCCAATATCACGCAAAAACATATCCTTAATGCGCAGTGACGGGGTGTCGTAGAATTCGTGCGTAATACGACCATCGCTTTCCACGTCACGTTCCATTGAGAATGTCGTGAGTGTGATACTACACGCATTTTTTTGTCTTCGACGCTGATTTATTACACACCATTGAACAATTAAATGTCGTGTATATTGAATTGTATAATTTATAGTTCGAGGGCGGATGTTAAGCGGATAAGCTTGAAGAACAAAAATCGAAAAATACTGTGATAATGTTTTCAGTAACTATTGTACTATATAGGTACTCAGGATTATGATGGAGCAATGAAAATTTAGCAACCATCCTACTGCTGGACACAGATCTCATTGTTTATGAGTAGTTTAAAAAGTTTCTAGAACAACGCGGAAGTTCTTCATAAGTTTTTTTTTCTTTTTACAAGCATTTAAAATTGCCTTTATCGGTTGTGATTTTGCCGGTGCATTGAGATACGAATTATTATTCGAATTTGGAATACTCCCTTACACTTTAATTTAAGATTATTTTAAGCATTACTTGATAGATGTGTCTGGTTTCAAGCACACCGAGATCTTCTCATAGCCGGAAGCTTTTGAGTCATAAAGTAAACGTATTATCAGCATGCACTAAATATATATACTCTGACTTTGGTATTCGCTTGCCTAATATATCTGCAGAAATCGCCAGTCTAAGATAGCGTACGTATATACAAAAATGTAAAAATGCATAAATATTATACAAAAATGTATACACATCCAATACCAGATAGTACAACCACCTTTCGAAGATAGAGCCAAAATTAGGTACTGAATTACCGAATTCATTAACGACCCTGGTCAAAATCGAAGCTGTGTTACCTCGGCTGTTTGTATGTTTACTCATGTATAATATTGCTCAAGTCATGAAATTTTATTAGGGCAACAACATTTTTAAACTACCTTTTAAATCATTGTAGTATTTCAATGCTGTGTGGTAGCGGTATAAGGGCCTACCCCATAGGCACCCTCTTTTTTCCCATAGGTGCTGTGAGAGGCGACTAAAGTAATCCCGTTAATGATGCTCGCCCGTCCCGTACCATCTCCCCGAGAGGAGAAAAGTGAATTGCGGAACCCATTTGCCACGATACGGGAATCTATACGGAATTAACAATTTTAATGGACCAATTGGACCCATGTGAAACATTCCACAAACAAATAAATATTCCATTCATTATATCCAAGACATGGTTTCGTATATTGGTAACAATGTTTTGGATATGAAACAAAATGTTAGATTATGACCACACGATAGAAGTGAAACTTATACGATATCTAATTCTAAAATATGCATAATAATGTATATATACAGAAAAATAATTATATTAATGTTATATGATGGCTATTATATATAATTTTGATTCAGCGTCACCCGGCTATCACTGCTTACATACGTTCACCGCCCAGAAAAAGTGTGGACGGTGTGCCTAAAGAAGTTTTCACTTCAATAAAACGGATTTTTTTGTTCAAACTGACCTCACACGGAAAATTTGTAAAATTTTTTTTTGGATTACTGACGGATAAGGCAATTGCGCCACCAATAGTAAAATTACGCATATTACTGATTGGTACTACGAGTACGTACACGTAATATCGCCGATACGTTCTTAAAAGTGATTCTATCTAACAAATGAGTAACCAAAATCAATCCAATTACTGTTAGAAGAAATGATTTCGGTTTTTATGGACCACAGTCAACACTTACTAGTATAAGGTGGACTGTGACCTCGTTTGTCATCCATTCTGACATAAAAAAAAACGTACGTCAAAACTCGAGTGTCATAATTTGTCATCGATCGGCGCATAGACAAAGACAAGTTATTCAGGCTCACGTCGAGGCAGAGGGGTCGGAGATCGGCGGCCATTGTTCTTTTGTCACCAGTTTATGGGACTTTAACAACCACGATAGGTAAACGATTATTTTTATTGTAATAATATATTAGTTCATTTCAGCTAGATTACATTTGTAACGTGAAACCAATAATCTTTAATGTTTAGGATTTTAAACAATGATAATTTAATGTATATTTGTAGTGTAGCTACGATATTTTATAATATTTTATTTAACACCCCCATCGAGTCCGTTCCAGTTCAGGAAAGCGAGCAATCGAAAGCACCAGCCATTGGCTGCGGAGGGTAGGCAGAGTGGCGCACTGTGGTACCGACACTCGTGGTCCGCTGTGTCAGGCCGGTTCCCGATGCCGTTTGATGCACGGTTGCGTGGGTGACAAAATCACAATTTCCTCTACCCCCGCCACGGCAAGACAGAAACCATTTGTGGTACCTAACTCCAAGCCGTCTGCCGAGGTGCCATACAAACCCTCCCAACTTGGAAGAGCACTCATGATAACAACGTTTTGTTTAACAGCAAGTTACAAAGGTTAAAAATATATCGACGACCTCTTAGCATAAGGGTTCACGTACCACACGCGTTCGAATGAGTGTTGAGCGATGGGGTCTGGGTTCGAATCCCATCCGAAGCCAATATTTGGCTGAAATTCCTGGACGTCTGATACTAAATAACTTGTTTTTTTAATTTGGCAGGAAGCGAACTAACCGTCAACCTAATGATAAGTAGCTATTGCAGCCCGTGGACTCTTGCGTGCCTTCTGCTCGCGAGGAGGATTCCTGCATGTGAAAGACTTCTGGGTGCCACCATTGCTATATACGCAGTTTCATAAATTGGTCACCGAGGGGTTCCATACGACCGCAAAATAGATCTCTGATATGTATTTACCAAAAAAAAAAATATGTTTTTTTTTAATTAAGTACGGTATCCTTTTGCGCGAGCCCGACTCACACTTGGCCAGTTTTTGTTATTTGTTGTTTTATTATAGAGTTTCCACTATAATTCTTTGCACAGCAAGTTTAACGCTTGTACGAATTAACGTTCTTACGATAGAGCAAATACCAAAAATGTAGAAAAACCACGTTTCTCGTGGAACGTTCCTTTATGTAACATTTTTGTTTTTTTTGTTATTCGATATTAGGGTATTATACCCTATTCGCCATATTAATACATATTCTGTGAAAATTTCAACCGACTACCTATTACGGTTTAAAACATACAGCCTTTTAAATTTAAGACGGGCAGACGGCGTAGGGTTATTAATAGGGTTCCGTACGGAATTCCAAAAAGTAGTATCGAGGATACTAACGTAGGTTAATAGTTGAGATTCTTCCGGTTCACCATTGGCCACTATACATTAAAATCAAAACTGAACAGTAAGAGTTGGTCATATATTCAACGTCGCAACACCCCGAGCAGAAGGCCCGCATATATCCACTCTACTCTTGATCGAAGTTACGTTTATTGTACGTGAGGCAACTGACGCATACCCGTCCCCACGGGGTAAGAAACTGGTTTACACTTTAGTGGTTTTAACCCCCCCTCGTTTACACTTCAATAGGAGTCCTCCTATCCCTCACCCTCCTGGCCCGACGGTACACGGGCGACCGAATCCCATCGGTAATTGATAATTACGCTATATTATAGAACCTACTCACACGTCTTCCCGTGTCTAATGTAAATAAAACACTTCGATGAGATCGAATACAGTGACAGTGTGAGAGACACGGGACAATCACGATCCTGAAAAATAATTAATTTGTGTGTTAAGTTCCGACTTCAGATGAGATTTGAACCTAGGTTCCGCGACTTACGCGATGCTAACCACTAAGCCGCGGTGTCGTCAAGATTTAATACAATAATTAAAATTATTTATTTATAAAAAAAATGTACAGTAACACACAATGCGTTTTAAGCTTACTTAATATGAGATTTTCACACAGATTTATTGCATGCAGCACGTGCAAAGATTACGTAACATTTTTTTAATGTTTAAAAAATTAGCACTTGTTTTTAATTCATTGTCAGTTCATTAGGTCAGTATGATCCAGTTTTAAAAAAAAGTGCTGCTTCGACGCTGCGGTTTGAAGGCCGCTGCTCTGCTGAGTCGTTCGAACACATGACACAACTCACGATTTCAAGGTTTCTTTGTGAAATATGATATTGTCTTTTAAGAAATAAATCAATAATTATAATTAGATGTTGTATTAGACTTTGTAAGGAGTTATCTAAACTAATGAGGAATGCGTAAAAGCTTTTTAATGAAAATACACCTTATCGTTTTATTTACCAATACAAAATATTGATATATTACTAACTTTTGCTTCTTTGTTTCCTATCCCTTTATATTTATATCATGCCGTTCGTTCTTTATTTTGTTTATCCCTTTGTTACTTAAATCATTATTCATAGACTTTTAAATTTGCTAAATATAAAATAGACGAAGATAAAGCTAATAAGTTAAATAACATTAAAAGTGTAGCCGCCGAATACAGACCCCTGCATCTATTCTCGATTAGGAATCAAGATGCGTTGTCGTCTCTGTGGACTTTGATGAAATCGTTTATAATTAATTAAATAATAAAAAAAAAACAGGAACATCGAGACCGATAATGACATCACTTTTCCCCTGGCGGCTACAGCGGCCATTCCTCATGCATTCGCATAGCCGTTACACTAACACGCTGCAGCTTCGACAAATTGTTAATAGAAACTATTAGTGCTGAATTCACCAAGTGCTCGGCTGTGAAGGAAAACATCGCGAGGACAAATATATTTAAATAGTAAAAAATATTATTTTGAAGTGCGCCAACTCGCACCGGAGCAGAGTGGCGGACACTTCCCGGCTCCAAAACCCTCTCAGATATTTGAGAAGGAGACCTTTGCCCTGCAGTGAGCATTCACAGTCTGCTACTTTAGTTTTTTTTATATACGTAACACAATATTGGCTAATGTTTCAAAGAAACAAAACCGAGTGAATACATTGATAAAAAAATGACGTAATAGTTGAGACAAATTGTATTAGAGCAGGTAGTTAACAAAGAGAAATACATAACACATGTATTTACTGCAAAGGGACACTACATATAGTTGACACCACCAACAATCGAGGCCAGTGAATGCTGCGCGTCTCCGCGCTTCGTATGTTAAATTCAAAAGATGGCATTGCTGACGCTGTAAAACTTTGACATTGATGTGGAACAAGGAAGTTACGACAACCTGGAAATGTGAACTCAATTAGTAATATCGAAAAGAAAATAGTTGACAGTTGACGTTTAGGTACCGTCGGTTCGCGCGCTTTCACGCGTCAATTTTTTTTGTGCGTTTCGTTAAAATTATGCATAAAATGCTGCTGTGATTGTTGTCTTAGTGAAGTTAGTAGTTATAATAAGTTTCTTGTTTTAATTTACAAAGTTTATTTTTATGCAGAATGAAAATGAAAATCTCTAATAAAGTGGGTATGTATTAAAGTACGCAATATAAATTTAATTATAAATATGCAAACTCATTAAACTAGTTAAGTTAATATCTCAATAAATAATGCAATTTTATTAATTTTTCTACTTATAAAAAATGTCTTACAAAAGATAACCGCTGCAATGTTACCTCTTCAAAAAGAAAACCATCATTATATAAAATAATCAATACATGTAGAAGGGAAAATTAAAAATAAACTAGACTACCACTCAAATCTCATTAAAATAATTTTTAATTGCTATTTCGATATATGTATCAAAATTATTAAATACGAGGTTTTCTTTAAATATGTAGATAATTATGAAAATAATTATACGTATCTACGTATAATTATTTTCATAATTATCCAGGCCTATGTTCAGCGGTGGACTTGTGGCAGGCTGACATGATGATGTTCCAGAATATATTTATCCATTAAAATTGCGTAATATTTTTAGTCATAAAAAGTAAAAAAAGTAAAGTAACAGCCTGTAAGTGCCCACTGCTGGGCAAAGGCCTCCTTCTCAAATACCTTTTAGTATCAGAGAGGGTTTAGGAGCCGGGAATAGTCATAAATAATTTTAATTTGATTGCATTGGTTGCTATCGAATTAAATATTTTCTTTTTAAAACGTCTGTCATATATTATATTTCTGTCATCTCCGTAAAGTGCGGAATGAAACACAGGTGTAACATTAACCCCGAGGATGTGTCAAAAATCTGTGTGCACCAATCCGTAAAATACGCGTTAAAAAAGCGTCGCTAGTAAAAGCCAAGCGACCTTCGCCGGGTCATCGATCCATGGGCCGACTCCGCCTACTCTGCCCTCCCCATTTGTAACGAGATTTACTCTCGGCAGTCACGCTACTTAAAAATTTAAATCCACTGCCAAGAATACTATTGACTATTATTGTTCTAAATTTGAAATTTTTTTCACGTGGCCAGACTCAAGGGGCTTGCTTTACCGAGGCAGCGGAGTCGCAGAATACCGGCGTGAAGTAGGTGGTATTTTGTGTTTCTGTGTTTCGTTCGGTGATTGAGTTAACCGGAGGCTCAACCCTTTCCCTCTCCCCTTTCCCCTTCCCCAAATATCCTTAAAGGCCGGCAATGGACCTACAGCTCCTCTGGTGTTGTAGATACGTGGGCGACGGTAATCACTTACCATCGGATGAGCCGCTTGCTCGCTTGTCGCCTTTCCTATAAAAAAAAAATCAAAATAAATACTCTTGACACACGATGTCAAAAGCCGTGTAAAAAAATATATTATAAGGTATGTCCACGATAATTGTCGTTTCTTATACTTGACACAGAAAGCGGTGCCTGGAAATGGTCCACACATAGAGATACCATATCCAATTTCATCAAAATCGGTTTAGCCGTGTTTATGCATGATTGGAAAATAAACATCTGTACAAACATTATTATACTTCTATAACCTTCACATTATTATAATATTACTAAAAAGGATAAAGAATGATAAAACATACATTTTTGATGAACCTAATTTTATCAAATTAATTGTATTTGCAAATTCTGACTTAATATTATGTCATTCCCCGTCCCACTTCACCGATTATGACTTTTAATATTTTTTTTATAAAAAAATTATTTAGTTTTGTTAACGTTGTAATTAAATTGAAATTGCAGTAATCATTTTTATTTTGAATTCCCACAAAATTATCACGATGACTTTATAAAATCATACCATATTTTAATCATATTTTAATAAGAATTTTACCATCTACAGCATGTTACCAACACGTCATTATTACTCTTAGATACAAACAATTTTATGTATAGGTGTGTATTTATGTGTTAGCGCGGATGAGTTACTCAGAGCAATTCTTGCAATTTGACATTAAAATTACACAATCATCTTCTTTAGCTCTCCATTCTCCATTTCTGGACACGGGCCATTTTCGTAGGGAGATATGATCTACCATAATCCGCACCGCTTGGCAAGCGGATGGGCGATCTCGGCACCGACAACAGACTCATCGCACTATAGACGTCACTGTCCGTCCCCGGTCTGTTTATTATTAATGATTATTACGAAATAGGTAATTTTATTAATTGTTCAACGTACCCATAATATTTTTTTTAAAAAGGAATACCATATTACTTTAAATACCACACGGCACACACACACACACACACACACACATGTGTAACGTCAAACGGCCATCTTCGATTCAACGATCAATTTTTTTTTTCTTTTTTAACAGTGCTCGCAGTGTTACCTACGGGGACTGGCAACCCGAACGACTCACACAAATATTTGTATTAAAAATGGAAAGTACAAATTTGTGGCTAATAGGTACTTTCCATTTCAAGCTTGTTATGAATCTCGATATTTTTTTTGCTAATAATAACTTTATTTACTTTGTCCGTTTGAACATTAACATTGTAATAACAGAACAGTGTACTCCACACACAATCTGTTCTGTTGTTACAGTGTTAATGGGAGATTTCAACCACGGTAGTTGTTGTAACCATCGGAATATTGGCGGTTGTTGTCAACTGCGCAGGAGATATTATAGTGCCGCAAGTGTACGCGTAACGTAGAGGCACTCGCCCGTCTCTACCTTCCCGAACCCGATGTAATACTTATGCGTAAAGATCAGATGAAGGGTAAGATGTGGTCAGAGACACGGATCACAACACTAAACAAACTAAACCCGTTAAAGCAATAATTTCAGACTTCGTCGGGGCTCAACCCAGGACGGTGATAACCGTGAGGAACGCTAACCACGAAACCACGCGGTCATATGAAATAATAATAGGAAACTAAATACAATTACTTCATAAGACCAATAAATCTGCTATCTCTTCTCATCTCATTTGTCGAAAGCCTTTTCGACTTTTTTTTATTTAATTAGAGTGTTTGTTACAACCATGACCTGATAATAAGTGACAACTGTAGTCTATGAACACCCGATAATAACTTTAATCTGTAATTGTTTAATTGTTCTGGCTCTCTATACCTTTTTAACCGAAAGACAACCGTAGTTGCTCTGCTGATTCACAGCAGTAATAAGTAAGAGCAATAAATGATACTACATACCCAAATATTTATTTTAATTAAAACATGTTCGTAATTCTTTGAGCGGCAACACAAAATTATGCATACAGCACATGATTTTCACAACTGTGGTAAATTTCAAGCAACAAATATCATAAAACGTTATTGAGAAAGAAGAAGGTGACCCACAGACGGGTAAACCGCGAAATTCTCATCATAAGCGTGTCTTTGAACGGTTCGATCCAAATCATAGTAAAATAGTAATGGATTTTTGTCTACAAACTAATAAATGTCGTAATTTACGTGAAATAAAGATCAAATACGTTTAACCGCACCAAATGGGAGAGTTTACTTACAGTATCCCACTTGCCTCTGCGTTTACAAACCATTTCTCTCCATTAGCGAAGCGATCAGGAAAATAACAATAAAACAATTTTAGGGCCCCGTAATCTTGATGACCTTGATATTATTCTTGATGTCAACTGAATGGCTTAGCGGTCGCAGGTCCCGAGTAAGAATCAATATTTACGGCACACATTATCCGAGTGTCAGTTTGAGACAGTTGTGATTGTACTGTCCCAATGTCTCTGTTTTGTGCCCACTTTTCATCGAACACTGGAAGGAATGGTTGTGACAGTGTTTCTGTGTTCCTGAGTAAACCTACGAAACTAAGTATACAACACAATCGTTGATAGGGACTCAGACAAGCTGATGGAAGTCTGTTTGCATGAATCTAAAATGTAATTATTTAAACAATCATTTTGTCTTTATGTACAAGTATGCTGTGTAGAGTCTACACTACTTTTATGGATTGATATAATAAGGGTTTTTTTGTGGGGACACGTGGAAAAAAGGACAAATGAAATTTCGACAATAACAAAAAATTGCCATAAAAACTGAAAAAAATCATTTACTTCGATTTTTTCCTCAAAATACAGTGGCAAGGGGCGGAGAGGGATTACAAAAAATATTCTCATACAACTTTCGAGAATTAGCGTGCCCCCAAAAAGGAAGTGACAAAAAAAGGCCTGGTTATAATTAATTACAAACATCAATGAACTTCCCGGAAATAAACAGGATAACTCGGCCATCGTTTATGAAAAATATCGCTATCCTAAAACATAATATCCTCTATAGTTTTCAGTTCTCTGACCTGTAAGGCTCTTACAAAACTCTAAAAGAAATCACAGTCTAAGTTCGGACATACAAATTTTTATCTGTTAAAAAGTTTTAATGCAACCTGCGTTATGAAAATCATTGTACGGATGCAATTACAATAACGTGTTGTAACATGGTTGTAAACTAGTGATAATACCAAGCAAAGATAATTACGTATTGTGAAAAAAAAACTTACTTCTGTAATTTACATGATAAGGAAAAAATAACGCAATTTATACTTACTGGACCCTACAAAATATTTAAAATAAAAGTCTTAAACCTGTTAGGAAAATAAAAAAGTTTGTATATTGACTTTTCAAACATGGTCGTGCGGACGGTAGCCATATTGTTGTTATACAAACGGAGAGTAAAATGGCCGTCTCTATAGGGCTGCTTTCCAAGAACTTGGACGCTTTTTTTAATTCGTCTCTATATTTACTGCCATGATTTTTTATAAAAATGTATGTAAAAGTGTTTATTTCTAGTAGTTACAATCTCACGTCATTGCTTATAAATAACAAAAAAAATAACCTAAGTTATTCTAATTTGTAACTCATATTAAATGGTAAAAAAGTACAATATTGTACAATGTTGTTAGTTTCATTATGTGTACTCATCATGGTATTATGTAATTTCATACTTTCTCACATTTGCATGTAAGCGGTAACAAAAAGAAAGAAAAAGTAAATACCTTACCTAAATAGGTAGACGTTTTGTACTTCTGCTCGTTACGCTACTTAATCTGAAAGTCCATTTGTTATTGGCTATTGTCAAATGGTAATTTGGTGCAGTTTCCTTCATAGTAAATGATCAAACATTGTTCAACACGTTCACATTAAAATGTTAACACCGAATCACGTAGAAATTCGGCAACTCAGCAATAAACCTGGCGCTGGCAACTATTCAATCCCCTCTAATGGTCGATCCGTGACTACTAGAATGCATTTCGTCGCAATAAAAACAAATATAGAAACTAAACACAACAAATAAAATAGAAAAAATGTGAAAAAGCGCCGCCATTTTGTTTGTGAAGCGTGACAGCGTGCGCGCACGTACTACCATCCTAAATCTTTATAGATCGGTTTCGTGCGTGATGTTGCCTGCATTTTTTCGAAGGTTGGCGGGTTTTGACTTTTTTTGGAGATTGGGACAAATTATGATCAACGATCAGCTTGAAGTGAGCTTTTTTTAACCATGATTTCAGAAGGGGTGCAATTAATAGCAATCAGGGAAATAGATACTGTAATAAAATTTATGGATGCATCATTTTTTTGATTTAAAAAAGCACATAACCAATAAACGAGAACCATGGAATATCCAATATCTATGTGGAACGCAGCCTCTCATATTAAAAGTAGGTACATTGATTAGAGCCTGAGCGGTATCAGAGGCAGCTAAATTGGGTAAGTGGCCCAAATACGGCATGAGTATCTGAGGTAAGACTATGTATTTGTGTCATTTTCCATAGTGCCGATCGGTACTTAGGTTCCGCGTTTCATATCTGAAAAGAATTGTTCGTAGCCCCCAATGGCCTAATTTTTTTCAGTCAGAACTTAATTTTGAGCATTCAGCGTGGAAACGCAGGCAGCGTACTTGGTACTATACCATGTGGAATAAGAGTTTATCATAATTTACATATAGGATTAAAGTTATTGTAAATATAATTGTTATATTTATCTGATAATTCAATACTTGGGGTCATGGCTGGCAGAATGTCTAATGTTTACAAATTTCACTATGACTATTACTTAAGGTTTAAAAAGTTTTATATTGACTGAATGTATGGAATATGATTGTTCTTACCTTAACTGCCTGTAAACATTCCACTGCGCGACATAGGCCTCTCCCTTAAGGAGGAACGGGTATAATCGACACGCTCGGTGAGCAGATTGGCGATCCCAACACCAGACGCCTCTGACTCTGGCCGTTCTTGGTCTGTGCTTATTTATTTACGGTCTGGAGTTTTGTGAGATGCTCTGGTAATTAGGTATTTTGAGAGGTCAAATGGCGTATTTTCGCTCTGACAGTCCACCGTCTGTGGGGCTCGGACAAGATAACAGATAACCCGTGTGTTAAATACAAATCGTTTCATCCACGTTTCAATCAGAAGAGTCGGAAACTTGACCTTGTGTCTTTCAACTTATTAGTGGACAGCGAGGAAAGTTCGATTGGTATTTTTATTACGTTTGAAGATTTGCGTATTACCTCTTAGATACTCGGCTTTACTTTGTAACTTAACGTGTCGTCACCGTAAGGTAAGAATTCATATAATTTCATAATCATTAAAAATATAAAAATTAAACAATTACAACAACACTGTGAAAATACAATTTAATTTAAACAGTTTTAGTCGTTTTCAATTTAAATAAATTTTGGACAGACGTTTTTTAAAGTTACCTTCGAATCGAATAAGATTCTTCTAATTTTTTTGTGTTATTGTATGCAGGTTTATGATCTATCATTAACTATTAATAATGTGTGTAGTAGTGTAAAATTATTAATGATATGTAGATATTCCTTCTCCAGAAGTTAAAAATAAATCATATTCATAATACTTCTTTTCAAAGCCAATTAATTAGATAAATAATTTTGAAAATCAAATTTTTTTACGGGGTCGAGCTAAGCAGCGGTTTTTACTGGCCGGCTTGACCGAGTTAATAACTGGCCTTGACAGAACCGGCGTGCAGTAAATACATCTTGTGCTTCTGCGTCTCGTTCGGTGAGTGAGGTAACCGGAGGCCGTCTCTCCCATTCTACTCCGTTTACGCCTTCCCAAACATACCTAAAGGCCAGCAACGCACCTACAGCACCTCTGATGTTGCAGATGTATGCGGGCGTCGGTAATCACTTACCATCAGACTACATGGTCGTTTTCGTTGGCCCCTGACCCATAAAAAATCATTCTTCCGTTCAAATATTTTCGAATTGAATATAAATTAACAAATATTATAACCCATGCTTACAGCGCAGCCCTGTTCTTTCTAAAGCTGGAGGTCTGAAATTCCTTCCCGTTTCAGTTTACTCCTTTTTGCAAAAACCGCTTGTTCTATGTACATGATAAAACATGGTAAAGTTAAACATCTTTACAATGTAACATTCGTTAGCTACCATTAGCACGGCAAATCGCAAGTCTTTAGAGCAGAACGTGCCCAAAGCACGCGCGCAATTCTGTTATTTACGCGCATGGGCACGTAATGGCGGACCGTTTTCCCGCCAACAGCACATTGGATCGATTACTTACATAGTTGCCCGATGACACGACTACTTACCACGGCGTTGTGTGAATTAGCTTCAATTAAGTCTGACTTATATTGCGCTTCTGTTTTTATCATATATTGTTAAGGCTGCTAGATTTGATTTACAACTTTATCTAAATCTCTCAGTAACCTACAGGTAGCTGGAACAAAGCATCATTGACTGAAATTCAACCATTTTTTGTTTTAAAGGACCTCATGTATACACAGTGTAGCATGCTGCCAGTACGCTGCACTGCGTAATAAGCTCAATCCGAATCCCATAGATTAGTGAAGGGTACTACTAGTGTACCTAGCATGATGAGTATAAAATGGTATTCTTATGTTGGCGCTTTCATGGCAAGGCTTATATTCGGCATTGGACTTACACAGTGTAAGTAAGAAACGAAGGTAGAAGATATTTATTACATAGACTGTCTGAATAACGTATGCTGCTAACTTCGCTCTAGTATTGTTCATCTTTTTGAGCTTCTCAATCTATACTAGTTGCCCAACACAATCGACTATAAAAGTCTGGTCTATCAATAAACCCGGAAAAGCAGGTGAATTGACATTTGAAAAAAAGGGCATGTTCTATGTTTCTGATTTATACGAAGATTAAAAATAGTCATTTACCATTTATTTTATATCGGCGTATTTCAATATCAATTAATGTACGAATAAATAAATGAATGAAATGAATGGATGAACTGAGTGAATCTGACGAAAGAAATTCAAACTTCGTTAGTCAATTGTTATTTTTTTTACAATCTACTACCTTTTCGTAATGAGGTTCGGATGTTTTATTGACGGAGAAGAAACAGGCAAAAGAAACTCTGTCAGTACCCTCGTTTCAATTTTTTTTAAACAAATTGTAAACGTTCTAAATATTACAACATAAAATAAAAAGTGACAAATTGTCTCACAGACAATTAAAGCATATTCTAAGATAAATTTAAACACTAAAAAAAAGCGAATGCTGGATTTAAAAACTTAATAGTGTTTAAGATTAATATTTTTATAACATTTGTTAATTACTACCAATATTAATTTTGATATATTATTATGCACTTTTTTCAAAAAGTTAAATGCAGTCATATCTTTATAACCCAGTCCTTAACTATTACGGAAATCTCTTACCGATAGCGGCCAGATGTTCTGTTATTTTGTGCATGGATTACCGTCAGCCCCAACGCAATAATTCTTGTTCGCGACCTAAACAGCGTCGTAATCCTTTAATCCCAAGTGAGCGGAACCCACGTATACTCGGAACAAAAAAGTTGCCAGTTGATAAATCACCTCTTCCCGTAAATTACTCGATGTTGATTCACCTTCGGTTTATTGACATTTGTCAAAATAAGATGTCTTTAGAAGATTTGTAACGATATTGATTGATATTTATATTTAAAGCTGAAAAATTCTTGGAACTCTTCATTGCCTTGAAACAGTAGAAAAACGACTCAAGGAGAAGGTTAAACAGCTGTTGTTCTAGCCTAATCAAGCCGACGAGATTACAGAGCAAATGGTGAAGAGGAAAGGGGTGATCGTGATTATTATAGTTGTGACGAAGTGAGTTTATTTATTGATTCAGATGATGATAATGATGGTGATCCTGAGGAGATATTATTGTGCAGTATTTAAATGTACACACAAACCCAAGCATCACTCTTTTTTAAATTTAGGGAACGCAACACAACCACACCCAAAAACCAATTTAATCAATGTTTATCACAAACATCGTCTTCGGATGGAATTCGAACCCTGGTTCTATTACTCAGCATTCAGGTTCGCTTATCACGAAGTCCCGCGGTCGTGATTCAAATAATGTTAGAATAACATAGAAAGATATCGGCGAATGGAGCTGGAGGAATAAAACAGAATGTCGTGTTTTAGTGTTGGAGGCTTTAGTAACTTGTACTTTAGCAACAAACGCGCGCGCGCGCGTGTGTGTGTATGTTATCAACGCGCTTGACAGTTTATGTCTATTTTATTGTGCAAAAATAATAGAAACATAAAGTAATATCCATTCATTGAATATTTTCATTGTTACCCATAATTCCTGCGCATAACAAAAGTGTTTGCCGAGGTACAGTCATTCATCGTTACAACCTGACAAAGACAATGCCTTAGACAAATAATTTCTTAAACTTTAATATGTTATGCAAAAATATATCTTCACAGCTTTGGTAAAGGGTTTAAAATGAAATTTGTCATTATTTTATATTGTTGGTTTGAAAATTGACGAATTGACGTTGAGGTGCAAAAACTTGTGTTCTGCATTTGTTTTCTTTTCTGTGGCGGCGTGGGAAACAAATTACGCGTTTACTATGAATTAGGAGAAATAGGTGGTAACGTAAAATTACTGTTACCGTAGACCATTTTTTCCTGTTAGAGTATAATATGCATTCATCCATAATTCGCGTAAATGAAGAAAACACAATACATTATTCCCAGTTTGTTTTAAACGATTTACTCATTTTCAATAGGCTTACATTGAGAAAATTAAAAATATATTTATAGCTGAAAATCTTCACGTTTGAAACATAAGTACAGTACAAGTCTAAGAGGTTGACAGAAGCACTAAATACAACACCAGAGGAGCTGCAGGTGCGTTGCCGCCCTGTAAGGATATTTGGGAGATGGGAGGGATAATGAGGTGGAGGAGGAGGAGGGGAGTGGGCCTCAGGTTGCCTCACTCACCAAACGAAACGCAGAAGCACAAGATGCCTCTACTCCACGCCGGTATTCCGCGAGGCCGTGGCATCAACCCGGTCGTGTCAGCCGATCAGCAGCAAAAGCCGCCGCTTGGCTCTACAACTTGTCCTAAATTAAAGAAACTTTAATATTAGTTACATTACATTGTTTGTACAAAGTACTCCACGTTGTTATAATGTTATAAAAGTGATTTTAAAAAATAAAGATTACTAATATTAATCGAAAAGTGTTAAGATTATTTGAACTTTGGTTTCACTTTGTTCTCAAACTGCTACAAATCCTACTCAATTTTCGTAATTGAAAAATATTATATACTTGGTTACGTATAGGTATTTATAAATACATAAATGGAATTCAGTCAATTGGAAGTCATTGCAGCCTTGGCCATGATTCACCTTAAATTTCAGTTCCCACGCCGTAAATGCAAATTGCTGAATGATTACGTCGCACAAACGTTATGAATGACACTACAGGTGTCCACTATGGCGAAAAAAAAAGTAAACAGAATATAGTGGGACCTGCTACAGACACGTGCGTCCTTCTTGCGGCCGAAAGACAATAGCATTATCACACTTCGTTCTTGCCCATCCAAAAAAAAAAAAAGAACAATGTCACAGATATTGACTTTGGGCGCGAAATTTTACTATCTTGTTACTCGTTCCCACGCATTTTGTGAACCTTTTATTATATATATTTCATTGACAAATTTTTTCGTGCTTTCGTAATCTGCATAATCTGTTGCAGGTGAGTTGTTATCCAATTACAAAACTTTAGCAATGAAATTGGACATTCTTTAGATGGCCAATCGGCCATGAATTGAATATTATTATGTTTTAAAATTAAATGGGGATATTGTTCGATTTCGACCGCGGCGGCCATTTTCTGATTAGTAACCATTAGTTGTTGCCTGCGCGGGTTGTATCCTAGTGCCGTAATGTTATGGCGCGAACACAGGCGCTCACTCCTCTCCTTCCGGAACTCGATATAACGCATAAAAGCGGAAAAGGGAACACAACACAATAGAACCAGACCCGAAAACCGATAATTTGTCTATTGCACAGTTATTGTATTTGGCTGGAATTTGAGTCCAGGAAGAGTGAGTCAACGGTCAGGTAAAAGGTTACGCTGACGTCGACAAAATATTAAAAATATTGTTTCACATTCTTTTTAATATTAATTTGTAAATACTCAAAGTATTTTATAATAATTGGTTGGTATGGTTTCGTAACAAACAATGTTCGAAATGACCCAAAAACGTTTTTAAATTAATGACATAGCTAATTCCCTAAAATTTGTCCTTAAACTTTAAAACCTTACGCTTTCAATCGTATTCTATCAATTATAACCATAGATTAAGAAATAAATATCAATCTATATTATTATAATATGTAAAAATAAAAATAAATGTACTCAACAGAATACTTTATTTTAAGCAGAGTATAAAAAATAGATTTCTCAAACTCGCACCGATTCAGCCCTCTAAAACAATATCGGCAGACGTCGAAGCAAATACACTCGATCTATCCCTACCCATAGTTTGAAGTATGGGGCCACCAGACCTCGAACCCGGATCCGTCGGATTAGAACGCACGTGTACGTTGTTTTTGTTCGATGGGAACTTAATCTATGCTATTGAAGCACTGGGCGCTTCCTCCAGCTTTGTCGCAAGCGATTGTGTGAGGGATGTGTGAGACAATGTGAATCTTAGAGTAAATTTTTATCTAATGACAAACTTTTAATATTGATGCACATTATTGGTCCCAAAATTCTAGTCCTTTTGCGTTCGGTAGGATAATGCTCCGGACTCTATTAATTTAAATAAAAAACTCTGAAACTCAAATTACTTCAAAAATTTCAACACTAGCATGAAACTGGTCATTTCCCCATAATAATAATAAGTATATTTTCTGATAAAAAAAAGTAATAGCTATTATTTTTTATTATTTTACCACCTTTGCAAGCACCTATTCACCATCCAAGAAATACATTAAGACTGACTTTTTTTTCTTGTAGCACAATCACATTTCGTGTCAAACAGTCTGAAAAGACTCAACGCTGGTCTTACTCTCAATCATTCATATGTAATTTGCACAAAAATCAAATTTTATTAGATTTCGTTCGTTGGTGTATATCAGAAATACAAAATAACTTCATCCATTCATAAGATCGCCAAAGGCGATAAGAAAATAAAAGGACTCTCGAGATTCAAATTTCGAATTATAATTTTTTTGACGCGTCAAATTGCAACTGTGCTTTTGCCGTTCAGCCAAGATGGCCGCTGATATGCAAATTTACTTCGACGCCCGAGGTTTTATTGACTTGTTCCTTTGTCCCAATACAATATTAAGATATTGTGTGACCACGCATAATGATTCTATTTTATGATATTATTTTAGACATTAACAATTATGCTTTGATGAGTTGTTTGAATAGAAAGTACAACGACGCTCATGCTTTATTATATTGAATACAGTAATAAGATATATTTTCTTTTATTAGTATTACAATACATAAAGAACATTTTTATTAAACTAAATATTAATTATAAAAATCTTACATACAGTGATTTGAACATAGTTAAAAAACTTGAGGCCCGTCCGTCACAAAAACGTCCTTACCAATTTTTAATTTTATTTAGGTCAGGTTTCATTTGCGGGTAGCGAAACATAACATATAATAGTTACAGAGCTTTGATTCGAGAAAACTGACAAATGTTTTTATGTGTATCAACAGTCTGAATGTATTTTGTACACTGCTAAAATCACAACTCTCTTTCTCGATTTGACGTTGTCAGGTAAAAATAGATAAGCGCATATTTTGAAATAGTATGCACTATACAATACTTATACAACAAATATGAATACTTAGGTAGTATTAAAATAAATTTACAAAGACATATATCGTTTCCTCAAACTCGACTTACCATTATATGCATGGAAGATAAGGACGATAATTGTTTAATTTGATAATGATAGACTATTGTCCTCGGTACATAGAACCTTTAACATCTTAAGGTCTGCAACTACATTGCAAAAAATAGCAGCCTATTAACTTACAATCACAGAGCATAGGTTTTTTCTCATTTTCGCAAGACTTATGGAACAGGAAATAGCTCGCCGCGCTGTTCCTGTTTAAATTTTTAACCTGCCTTCTGCCTTCCTCTCGATATTTTCCTTCGCCAATGAAAATGTTAGTAATCTTTTCCTATATCTTCTTTTTCATCACTAATACGTCTTCAACTATACATACGAGCACAATGGTAGTGTTTATGGTAATCGACTCGTTTCATACCTTATATGCAGCAGCCAATCACTGATCTAGTTAATTTTTTAGCACTTTTGAGATGGCAATTCCTCTATCTTTCGGAGGCTATAAGATTTATCTCGTTTCTCTGAAGCATATTTTTTACGTACCATACGTATGAACCTCGCCGGCTTCGCATGGACAGATTTGTAATCTTTATCTATACTTAATATGTAACTATATTTCGTTGTGCAGGCTAATTTACATCGATTTTTTTAGATATGTTTCTTGTTGCGAAGGACATAGCCTCAATTTTATTAATTATTTTCTAACACTTTTTTTATTTTTTAGTACTGTTTGATACTATTTATATCATATGACAACATCATCAAACAAATCTGTATGAGACACACAGAGATATTTTTAAATGGAACGTGCCCACATAAGAAGGATAATCAAATAAACTTATTATTTTGCATTATAAACATTATAACAATCTGTTATCCCCTAATATTATATTTGCTTTTGTCAATAACAATAACAGAAGACCGTTAGATGACAACTTTATCATTCTACAATACAAATCAATCGAATCGTCAAACGTCAAATAAATACGGGCCCTTTTCTTACAATTATTACATAGGGATGCTAGTATACGTGCGAGATTATCGATACTTCGTTGTGCTAACGCTACGAATACGCTAGCCTAGACACTATATATACATATATATATATGAATATTTCTGTCCCAGTTTTTGTAACTTTAATGAAATAAACAGTGACTTTCATAGTAAAGCAATAACTCCACTTCTAGTATCAAAAAGGAACATTAACTCATTATTGTTCTCATCGTAGAGTTTTGATGTTTCGTAATAATTGCATAGTATTCAGAATCACCGTAAATAAAAAAATCGTACAATTTCACTGCGTTCACAATAATGCGTTGCATTATTTTGGAACTATAGAATGACTATGCAATGTACTGTAAGAGAATATCGAGTATGTATTTCAAGTTGCAAACATCCCTATACAGTAAGATCTCTATTGTTCACTACCTGTAGTGGGTTTTTTTTTCGGAAACGGACATCAGGAAGCGAAGGTGATTTAAGTCAGTAAGCATTTGAACCTGTTCGTGTAAGGTGTAACTTTAGTTTTAATTTTAATCATTTTCGTGTTTTTTATGTTTTTTTTTTATTTTTTATTTAATATGAAATACCCGTGTAAGAAAATCTTCTATGATTATACAGATTTTGAAATGGATTTTCGTGAGTATTATTAAAATAAAATAATTCATTGAACTACGTTTACAAAAGATACATTTTCTTATTCGCTGCTCACCCGATTTTCTGTTTTTTTTTTCAAGATGTATTGAACTATTTTTAATGTCACTTTAAGTGGTCCGTACGTAATCAAGAGACCGGAGTACGATATCTAATGTAGAGGGCTCGCATGAATGAGTTTTTCGAAACTGATGTACGATTTTAGCATTAACCTGGGCACTAAGACGACCACAGCCTCTGTCTGCTCACCATCTGGTAAGAAGTGAGTTGAAAGTCCTACTTAAACCCCTGAACACCCCATTATTGGGTAGAGCCGTGAGGGATTTTTTTTGCAATAAGTTTTTTTCAATTTGCCCAAAATTCATCGTCATCATAATACCAACTTGGTTATTATTTTTTAAACTAGCGTATGTATTTCATAAACGCAAAAACAAATAACACATTTTCAATTGATTTCAATCATGTTATTCCACACAACATAACGCTACCTAAGCTTTATTTAATTCGCGGTACTACTCGCGCCCTCGCAGAATAACGCTGGGAAGTAGAGGCATCTTGTGCGTCTGCGTTTCGTTCCGTGAGTGAGGTAATCGGAGGCCCACACCCCTCTCCCCCTTTTCTTCCCATTCCCTAAATATACAACTAGACGAGACATTTTTATAATATTGTAGTAAATTAGCAACCTGTCAGTGCCCAATGCTGGGCAAAAGCATCTTTCTTAAATATTTTAGTGAGTTTTGGAGCCGAGATGAGCCCGCCACGCTGCTCCGGTGCGGGTTGGCGGGTTTCACATATCGTCGAAATAATATTTGTTTAATTTGTTAAGATATACGGCCCCAATAACACATATTCTGTGAAAATTTCAACCGATTACTTATTACGGTTCAAAAGGTAAGACTTAGTAATATTATTTAATTACTTATTTCACTACTGCTACGATTCAACTATTAATAAGAATATTATTAGGATAATAGCTAAACAATCATTAATATAACAATAAAGCAGTTAAAATATTATTTTGGCAGTCTGCACAAAATCAAGAATGCAGTGGTATTTGAAATTCGAAAATCAATCGCAGATTCCAATCCTACGGTAGCTTTTAGACGATAGTTTATGACCAGTTACAACTATAAATGTACGCCATATGTTTTGTTTATTGTCGCACGGTTTTAGCCAATAACAGGGGGCGCGCAATTCTCGTATATTTCTGTAAGCTGGCACCGTCATTTGTAAGTATTAAGGTTGAATTGAATAATTCATTATGGCGTTGTTGTTTTCCCGCCAGGAGTTGAGCGGCTCTCTTCTTTTTTTTTAATTCATGAGGCAAAGGCGCTACGCCGTGAAGAGCCTTCATTGCGTTCCGTGTTATGCATGGCGCATCGTTAGCGTTGTTAATGGAAATTTTTTGAATGCATAATTTTTTTCGTTAACAATTCGTTTGGGGTAGGTCGCGTATGTCGCACAGTCTCGTTGTCGTACCCGGTCAATTAGTTATTTAGTCATATGAAGAATGAATACAATTATAAACGAATTGTCATTCGACAAATGGTAGTTAGGAAGGGAAGCAATAGTACGTAGTTATTTAAGACTCGTCCAATCCATTACATTCAATCTATTACTACAATACCATAACACATATCAACACCAACACATTTCAATCTATTACTGCAATGTAGTAAACATTTTAAAATTGACCTCTATTGGTGACAACAATGTTGGAATGTTGTTTCTCCTCTAAAAGATGGGTGCAATAATAATAATACTGCAATTAAATCCATATTAGTTTAAAATAACGCATCACTTCTGCATTCAGCCTGCCGAAAGGAGCAGCGGCCGCTGTCGCTCGACGCGACGGCCATCATGAAGGAGAAGAGCAAAAACGCAGCGCGCTCCAGACGGGAGAAAGAGAACTCCGAATTCCTCGAGCTAGCAAAACTTCTCCCACTACCTTCTGCAATCACATCACAACTGGACAAAGCATCCGTTATACGGTTAACGACGAGCTATTTGAAGATGAGACAGGTGTTTCCCGACGGTGAGTAAGGAAAGAAAATATGTTGAATGTTTTGGTTATAATCTAGTATCCAAACCGTCCAGGAGTAATTCGTCTATGGTATACAAGATAGACTTTACATCACTTCGAATATAATATATAATAGACTCTCAGGTTATCCCTGAGAGTCCATTATATATTAGAGTAAAGTAACTGTTTATTAAACTGGTACTGGTACTTTTAAAGGCCGGCAGCGCATCTGTAGCTCCTCTGGTGTTGTGGATGTTCGTGGGCGTCGGTGATCACTTACCATCAGGTGAGCCGCACGCTCGTTTGCCCCCTTCTTCTATAAAAAAAAAAGTACTCGAACGTACAGGTGCTCAAATATAATTTTAATAACTATGTAAATTCACTTAGCCGTTTTGCTGCTATGTGTATGGTGTTTGTTGAGTGAAGAGTGCCGGAAATAGAATAGATTGAATGCCACAACTATGAAACATTTGTTATCCATTCACTTCAGAGTTATATCTACTTGTCTATTGTCACAGACTATAGATATATAAGTTCTTATTCTGCACAGTCATGTCGTAGTCGATCACAGATATCTCTAACCTTTTGAGTGTTCATTTGACACTTTGTAGGAACATAAAATATGTATAACATATAAACAATTGGGTTTTGGATTTGAGTGCGTCATTCATTTTTCAAAATCACGGGTAAAATTTATTTTTTAAATCTACCTCCGTTTCTTAATTGGGCTGACATATTTTTGTAATGATGTATTGCAATTAAATTTTTAGAAACAGTTTGGGAGTTAGCTACGCATTCTCAGGTGTTATTATCCGCCATGTACTCCTTCATATTAAAATAATCCTTTTCAAAAAGTGATAAACCTTTTGATACCGGACTTGAAAAGAGACACTGTCCCATGAACGAGTTACTGTCTCTATGGAGTCTAGTAACTGGCATTACAATTCTTTTTTAATTTATTCTTAAAATATGTTCTACAATTAACATTATAAATTGTAGTGCCCTCTTTTGTAAAACGTATGTAAGTTCTACATCGGTCCCATGTCTCCACAGCAAAATACCATAAAACATATTCAAATTAGATAATATATAACTAGATATGAATAATAGTTCGATATAGATATAATATTCAATATTAGTTAGACATCAATTTTTTCTTACCGCATATGCCGCAGAGCTAAGTCCGCTGGAAAGATTATGTATGTGCGATTATATATAATATATGGATATATGAGTGGTCCATTGAAGCTTTGCATCAAGTGTTATTCCAAGAAAAACAGTGCTATTTACAATGCCTTACTGCCCCCGAATACTTATATTTTGGTATCTAAATTTTTAATATTAAATGTAGTGTATTTTATACATTTAATTTTAAACGTAAAAGCAAATTATTAAAGAAGGCCCTGGAGAGATCACAAAAGACACCCAAGGTATCGTTTGAAATCTCCCAGACTAGTATATGCTTAATCAATTCTACATCGGCATTTGTTGTTGAGCGAGTCGTTATAAAACAAAATTGATTATGAATGTTTGAAATGTTTGTCTATGAGACTTTATCTAACCGTGCCTTAAACTTTGTCTCACGACCTCGTTACATCGGTCTGGAACCCTATTTTAAAAACCAGTCTCATTAACCAGGACTGGGCGACGCGTGGGGGGCAGCACCACCCCCTCCACAGCCACGCGAGCTCTCCATCAGAGAGCTGGGCTCACATCTTCTCCAAACCCTAGACGGATTCATCTTCGTCGTTGCGCCAGACGGCAAGATTATGTACATCAGTGAAACGGCATCGGTACACCTTGGACTTAGCCAGGTTAGTGATATTATTTTAAAAACGACTTTTATTCATTTAACTATGTACCAGTTTCTTTTGAAAATATTTTAATTTGTTTTCGTGATTTATCGTTATCGTTTAAATTATATTGATTTATATAATTTAATAAATTATATAGATTTCATAAAAAAAAAAAAGATAAGTCGATTTGAAATCGACTTGAAATTAATACTGAACTAATAATTAAAAAAAATACAAGACCGCTTACGTTTGCATATTATTATGTTGGGCACTGAATCTCCATTTGTTTGATTTCTTTTTGTAGTATATCCACATAACTAATGTTACAATATACGTTGAATTGAATAACGCAATGGTATCGCGTTCGTTGGCTGAACAAATATCAGTGAATGCTAGTATGTACACAAACCTATGAAGGTTTCCTCATACTATATGTCAAAATTTGTGAACATACATTGGTTACAAAATAAATAAATAAAAAAATTTGCGAACTCATCAAGCAAAGATTAAAAAATATACCTACATATTGCATTGCATTATTTTCGCGAATAAATAAATATAAACAATGGACAATGGCTTTTATTTAGTCCAATAGTTTCTCGATCCTAGCGAAATATTCGACCGAAGTTAGTTCCAATTTGAACCGCCACTCGATTGTGCCGCTAGCTTCGATTTCAGGAGTATGAATTGTCAAGGGTTCGAATCAAACTCGACGATTCAATACTCGAATCAGTAGCTGTGGTTACCAGGAGAGCATGATCGTGAACAGATTACAATCGCGCAGTGTAAGCGACCAATTTTATTGTACATATCTTTAAATTCATTAAAGTGTTCAGTCTCATAATTTTTAATGCGTACAGCAAAATACTGCGATAACTTGACTATATAAGTATTTCAGTCGATGTCGTGTGTGTGAGTAGGCTCTTTCTGAGCCGCACTGGAGCAGCGTGGCGGACTCATCCCGGATCCAAAAAAGCAAAAAGCAAAATAGCAGCCTGTAAATGCCCACTGCTGGGCAAAGACCTCCTTCTCAATAATCTGCGTGATAACTATTGATCACCAGAGCCTCGTTTGTTGGCTAACCGGATGCACCACGTGCAGGCGAAGCTGGCATATGGAGAAAGACATGGCATATTCCCCTTCACACATCACGCTCGTGCTGATTTTATGGCAGTGTATCATTAACTATGTTCGGTAAGCCGAGCCTTCCCGGCTGCCGACCGCACTTGTCAACAAGTCACAATTTCGCAGGTAGAGCTGACCGGCAACTCGATATACGAATACATTCACCAAGCGGACCACGAAGAGATGAGCGCAGTGCTCAGCTTGCAGCATCCGCACTCGTATCTCGGCCACCAGTATCCTAGTCTGGGGTGAGTACGTAGACGTTTACTTCGACGAAGAACACGACTAAAGACACGTAAGACCATGTGGCGCAATGGCCAGCGAACTCGCCAGCGGAGGCAAGATCCTGATATCGAATCCCAGCCGAAGTGTTTTCAAACTTTCCCTGCACATGGTGCATCCATCCAGCCGGTGAGTGGTACATTTATATTGTATATTATGAGGCTAGTATATACTGTACGTGTCAGTTGCTTCTGCGTTTCGGTGAGCGAGGTAACCGGGGGCCCACCCACTCTCCCCAAATGTCCTTATGGGCCGGCAACGCAGCTGGAGCTCCTCCGGTGTTGCTGATGTACTTGAGAAATATTTATTTATTTGTGGCTTTGTAATAGAGTCGTAAAAATCGACTACCAACTGTCTTCCTGCGGGAGTCGAAAGAGGCGATTTAAAGAAAAGCCTCGATAATCAGCAAATCGTCACTTTCGAATCTCCCGGAAAGGTGAAAACTTGGCTACGCTCTGTCGTGCCAATTTAAATATTATACGCTTTTATCTATGCAACTGGTCTGTCAACAGATATCCGGTGGGTGGTTCGTGGGGACCCACGATGGATGTGGAATGCGAGCGCGCCTTCTTCATCCGGATGAAGTGCGTCCTCGCCAAGAGGAACGCTGGTCTGACTACGTCTGGATACAAGGTAAACAAGCAACAAGTAGGAGAGGAGCCCGGAGCGTCTTGTTCTCTTTGATAGTAGTAAGAAACAGCCTATGTAAGTTCCACTGCTGAGTAAATGAGGGTTTTAATCTAATTTTCGAAGGGGAAGAATCGACCACGCTGAGATTTCGCCGTTCTTTTCTCCGTTAGAGGCGACATTTGTAGATTGTAAGAGATTCAATCCTGCTCAGACAGGAGCTCTCTTCGGAGTGGGAATAAAACGGTTGAGGGTTAGGAGCTGAAAGCACCGCCTCCTGTAATTGAGTACAAAGTGATCCGTTACGATGTCTCCGGTCGCTTCAGATGTTGCGCGTGACCGACCGTGTTGGATTTTAGTTTAGAATTAACTCATTCGAAATGTCGACTATAGGAAGGAATAAATCAAGGTCGGACTCTGTATAGATACAGGTTGTGGGCCCCGTCCCCATCGGACAAGCAGACGGTCCGGCAACGCGCCATCCGTTTATGGTTGACTTAGTGGAATAGTGGAATTCTCAGCCGGCGTCGGTGTTTCCCTGAACACTATAGTCTGGGTGTATGCAAGTCGAGAGTGAATCAAGATTCCTTATAAGCAAGCGTGCATCGGAGGTGACAACTCGCCCTCAACCTCCTCCGCCATTGGCAAGTGTCCAGGAGCCAGTGGACTGTGAGATCGGTGGCCAGCCAATGAGCTCGCGCCGATGGCTCCCGGTGTGTCCCCGTTCATAGCGTGCGCGAAGTTTTAACTCGGATGTGTCCCGGCGGCGGGCAGGTGATCCACTGCGCGGGCTACCTGCGCGCGCGCCGCTTCGGCGAGGCGACGGCGCCGCTGGGGCTGGTGGCGGTCGGCCACTCGCTGCCGCCGTCCGCCGTCACCGAGCTCAAGCTGCACTCCAACATGTTCATGTTCCGCGCCTCGCTCGACATGCGCCTCATATTCCTCGACGCGAGGTCAGTTCACAGTTCAGTACGCTCACACGCCTCCCACCCCCGCTGCGTCAAAGTTAACATCTCTTTCTCGCTCCCCAAGCCCTCTCTCAGGGATCGCCAGCGAATGCCGGAATATATTTCTTGGTGTTAAGAAATTGGTATAACATACACATATAGATTATTTATTAATGACATAGGGCGCTCGCTTTGATTTGAAAGTACGCGCGAGGCCTGCGGTCGAGGCCCGATGGCCGCCACCGCTTAAAATCCATTTTGGTCCTTTCAACTCACTTTTGACCAGAGCTTATTTGGGTTAAAATCCAAAAAAATTAAAATATTATAGCAGCAGATCGTTTCGAAAAATCATTTTTTGGTACGAGCCCTCACCATCAGAAGTTCGAACGCAAGTCGCCTCAGATCTAAAGCCAGATACCCTAACCACTATCTAGGGGTTCTTGGCTTTAGGCTGTCGTGACTTAAGCGTAGTTAGACCTTGAAAATTTAACTCCTATATCATAGTATTGTAACTCTAAGAAATATGTGGATATAACAAGATCTTAATTGTAGTCGCCCGCGAAACAATAATGAATTTTCGAGAGTTATTAAAACCTCCGCCGCCGACACCGGAACGCACCGCTACGAAGCAATTTCACACTGCATCAGCGTTGTGACGATACATCGATATCGATAAGAAATTTATCGATATTTTAAACTTACATAATGTTTAAAAATCGATATCTTAATTCTAAATTTACGACGCCAATCCTAAAAAATACTTATAGGAGTCATCGAAAATAAATTAAGGTTATGAAATATCTTAACTACAATATACAGCCTAAATATTTAGATAATTTTTATAATGAGCACTCACGCCTGTTACCCATAGCTAGACTAGGCAGAGGTCACGAATTTTAGCACTTTCGATATTTCTTGGAAGGTTTGCCTCGCACTTGGCATATTGGTGAACGCAGTGCCGGTACCCTAGCACCAGTGATGCTGCGGCCCATCCCTAGTTCCATAAATTCGGACGAATATTCCGCCATGATTCGGTCGCCAGGAAGATATGTATTTCCTCTAATACCACGCCGCTGTTGACAAACGATGACTATTATATTTCTCCTGGTACAATATTAATATATATTACAAATTCAATATACTCTATAATATGGCTTTTTCAAATCAAAAAAATTAAAAAAAGACCGACTTTTTTTAATTATTTTCAAATACGACCAGACAAAGTATTACTTAGTTGCTCAATCTGCAAAAATGCAATGGATACGAGTTACAATAGTAACTGTTGCAACAGACGACAAAACTTACACGGCGTAGTTATAACTAATAGTCACGTACAGGCGCGTATCCAGCGACAGATACCGTTGTGTGAAATATAAATGTATATAGAGGCCGTTATTTATTCATTTAAATGTAAATCGATCATTTTATAACACAAAATTATTTCTCAATAACAAAATTCTCCATTTTGGTATTCCCGCATACTAGATTGTGTCAATTTTCAATATAAATAAAAATAGCCACTTGACTTACTGTTCTTTGTATGTAGCTTTCTTCCTGTGGATGTCGTAAGGAGCGACTAAAGTAGAAGCCTTTAAAAATTTGACTATTCGTAATGTACAAAATCTGTTTTAAAGAAAAAGAATACCTACGGAGTTCCTTTCTACGACGAAAAAGAAACCGGCGAAACGCTGGTAGATTTATAAAAGAAAAGACAATTGACAAACGGAATCTGAATTTCTTACGTCAAATAAAGATTTATAATTTCATTTCATTTCATGTCATTCCGTCTGAAATACACATAGCTGACAAACCAATCGATAGTTGCTAGCCAAGCGTGGCGATTATGTCGAATCCTTGTGAGAGACCCATGTCCAGTAGTGGTCTATTAACAGACAGATAAGAAAAGATGAAAATGATATTAACATATATACGCCATTTTGAACTCTACCTCATAACATAAACATTACTTGCGAGAGGCTTTTGTTTCAGAATAAAGTTTCATACATTAAGGTGCAATCAAAATCACAATGAAAGAGGGCTAAAGTCCCGTCCCTATCTGACATTGCCCGATAATAATTTATATGGCATTCCAAGGAACTCGCCGTATCGGCCGAACAATACCAGTCACGGGCCCTTCGCTCCGTTGCCCAATAGTGTCGACACGTGTGTCGGAAAATGTTTTATTATTTTTTCAAAAATATTTTTTGTTTTCATTATTTTCTTTAAAGTCAGAGTGAGTTGATAAGAAATAAGATGTGAAATAAAATTAAAAAATTACTGACCCTAATTAACAAAACTCATATAATTTTCTCAAAAACCCACTTCGCAACACAATTGTACCTACGCCCTGGGTCTACTGGTAGAATAGGATAGAACATCTTTTCTCACATTCTATTTGCTTTGAATACGTGTACATTAAAGTGGAAGACAAACAATAAGGAGTTAGGTGGCTACTGTATTCAACCCCTTGGCTTATAAAGTAGAGAAGGCCAATATACATTAAGTTCTTTGTTATTCTTTAGGTGAACACGATAAAGAATATATAAATGAACTATTTAAACGTTGTCTGTCATTCTTTTACAGTACAGATAAACGTACAATACAAAGTCACATCGGTTTCAACAGTGTTTAGCATGTAGCGTCCTACACCGTCAATTGGTTTGTGGTGTTTCCACGGAAGGAAGCCCAGTTAAAGTTGCAATTACGAAGACTTTCGGTTCATTTAAAATAGAATAATCATTGATAGCCCATCAATTACTCTCCTTTTTGATTATTGTTTTATCCCATGGTTATTGTCTCCCCGGATTATATTTTTAATTTCTTTTTAAATGTAAATAGATATATTTTTGATTCTTTAAAAAATCTTTGTACGTTAAATCTTTGTGTGTACAATAAAGTATATTTCATTCATTCATTCGTTCATTCATTGTCATGCGTCATATACATAATGTAAATAATATATACTAAAATATAAATAATAAAACATCATTAACCTCTGAGCGTTTCGTGCTTTAAATAGGCTTCTTAAGTTGCTGCAATCTTTCTTTAAAAACCGGGTTGGCCTTAACTGGTGACAGTATTTGTTTACAATCAGTCGGAATGCCTTGAGACTTTTTAAAGCATTTTTCAATTAGAGCTTATTAAAAAAAAATTAAAACCAGTCAATACTGGTGTCCGACAAATCATTCACGCTATTTCAAGAAACATGGTTATTATGAAATTCGTAACATTGCATTATTAATATTGGTTTGCTTATCGTATTTTGTAATGCAGTTCGGTTACAATAACATACATAATATTCTAAAAATTACCGAAATAATAGAATACCCGGTACAATGCCGCTTCCGACACGTCCAATGTCGACATCACTGGGCACAAGCGTAGTACTGTTCCCCGTTTATAGGTTCACGGCAATCAGGAGCGCGTAAACCCGACCGGACCCCGACAATGCCTCTCCCACTTCGCGGAAACTGCGAATTGCTACGCTGTACCAAAGGTGTCCAGGTGACCGGGGCTTGGTTGGATTGTCCAGTGATTTTATGTCTCCCTGGTGCATTTGGAACAGACAGAATTTTCGTAATACCTCTGGGGAGGCGGGTTGGAGAGCACCGGCGCCGGTATCCTCACACTGGTGATCCTGCTCTCCATTTTTTTTAAGTGTTCTTGCATTATTATTATTACAATAATAGCGGCTGCCCTCCTTAAATGTATCCTTATGATCTATTACATGGTATAATCTAAATCCGGCCAAATTTCGTTCATATATACACTCACACTAGCTGGGTAGATGTTGTTCTGCCCTTTCCGGTAGGTGGCGCGATGAGTCCGAGGAATAGTCGAGCTGGCTGCTAACTGCGGCAGCTCGACCACAGAGCTACCTATCGGCTACTAGCAGCTAGATGTAGCTATGAATATATTGTAGGGATATGTCCTCGATCGGACAAGTCGTTCAAAAGTTACAAGATCTCTAACAGATAAACACGAGATTTTTAGACATTTAGAGATATACCTCTTGTAAAGCAATTGTAAATTGGTATAAAAGTTTTTATTTTTATGAAGTGATAACCTGGTTTTAACGTATTCTTTAAAACTGAACACCCTACCGTCAAAGTCGTTGAAGATTTCTTGCAAACCGCTGAGGTATGTTATAACATGGCAGGTTCGCTCTGAGAGTATATAAAATGAATATATAAAGGTTGTAAGAGGGAATATAATATCTTTTTCTGCAGACGCCATCCTCACCTGCACCTGCACGTGGTGCACCGATCCAGGTACGAGCTGTAGCTTGCGAGATAGGACTAAAAGAACGGCATCTTAAACGTTTTTTTAATTTTTACCACTTACAAAGGGTGCAGAGTTCCTTCCTGTCACGCGCCATTCCTTGTACGTGATCTTCCACGGGTCTTCTTGACTGTAAGCAATCCCCTGTTGTTTCTTCCTTCGTGATCTTCCTCTTCCACTTATTTCAGAATTTACCTCTGAACTGTCCTTAGCGCACATCAGTGCTCCTTATGTAGTCCCGAATAACGATCGTTGTTTTCGATTATTCCAGAATATACCCGAAATGGTGTTTAATTTTTATTAAATAAATTGGGCTTATATTTTAACCAGTGTACAGGCACCCTTATTTAAAGTATCAAAGAGTTTTGTTAACATCGACTGAGTAATTTATTAAACATTAATTCTTTTGACTTGCCATTTGAAGACGTAAGAGTTGACAAGACATTGTCGGGCATTCGTAACAATATCATATACATACGTCATCAAAACTCGACTACAAACATCACCGACATTTAACATGTAGCGAAGGCAGGTGACATTGCACACTGGGCTATACGTACGATAGCGTCCTATCGACCCAGGAGGTCGAACGATAAATCAGAAATCGATATCGAATACCTACTCAGAAGCATCGTGCCGATATCGAGTTACAAAACAGCGAACAAATCGCGCTACATGCGTTTTGAACACCTGAGCGACAGATGTCGGCGATGCAACACGAGATGAGCCGCTGTATTCGGCGATGGGACGGGATCAGCTGTGTTGCCAGCTAACAAGCTGGCCGCATACTCTATCGGAGAGTTGTTTGGAATCTATATTAACGAATTGCTACGTCGATAATTGACTCAAACTGTCAATTGTTGTTTTTAGTGAGTTTATTTTTTAATAATACTCAGAAGAGCTATAGTTACTCTGGGGTCGGGACACTCTCTTAAATTGATAATAGCGAGCGAACGACCTGAGTCTGAATCCCAGTGCCGGTATTTCATATATGAGAAATAATAACAAAATCATTGACGAGTACAGACGTCTGTTAAGTACTCTCCCGCCTTTAAAAACTTGCCTAAAAATTAGAGGAGGCCTTTGGTCAACAATGGGATACTTATAAGCAGCTACTTCACTTACACATAGTTAAGCAAATGACCAGGGTTCGATTCCACCTTCGCTGATGGTGGCTGACACGGGAATTTTGACGGGGAGAGCCAAGCAGTGGCTTTTTTTGCTGCTCGAATGGGCCGGCTCGACCGGAGTAATACCACGACCTCGCAAAATACTGGCGTGAAGTAGAGGCATCATGTGCTTCAGCGTTTCGTTTAGTGTGTGAGGTTACCGGAGGCCCAATCCACCTCCCCAACCCCTATACTCATTCTTCCTCCTAATATTTAAATATCCTTAGGCCGGTGACGCACCTGCAGCTTCTGTGGTGTTACAGACGTACGTGTAAAAATATTGGACTTTGCTCCTGTACGTCAAATGTAATTCAAACTGAGCACTGGACTCCCTTAACAGGCTTAAACGTACATACACATTGAAACATAATATCTGAATAAAAATTATGAAAACGTTTATACCTAATTTATCACTCCGTCACAATCTGTGAGTGTCAAAGTCCACGAAGGAAAATGCCTGAAAATCGCCTGACCCCCGATAGATGGTGGCCTCCGGCCGTGATCCCTACCTCACCGTGGCTAACTGACTAAGTAAAGTTACTAGGGGCGGGAAGGGTTTGGAGGAGGGGAAGGGGGGGAAATTTTCAACCACAGCGGAAACTTTTTACATGC
Organism: Bhutanitis thaidina; assembly: GCA_029286595.1. Classification (NCBI taxonomy): domain Eukaryota; kingdom Metazoa; phylum Arthropoda; class Insecta; order Lepidoptera; family Papilionidae; genus Bhutanitis; species Bhutanitis thaidina. Next base: position 3,379,341 of record JAGSMS010000037.1, read on the forward strand.
AGCTTAAGCTAAATCATTTGCTTTACGATATTATTATTAAATTTAGTCATAGTTCGTATTGACTCTGTCACAAAAACTCCTTACAATGTATATTCAACGGTATAAATAACTTATGAAAAGTATACCATAGATACTACTCAGTAAATTGATAATTTAGCAAAGCAAACCATTCATTAGGCACGTGAAACCGTAAGGCAAAGCAGTAAAGGCTATTTTAAATTGTCAGTGCTGTCAAAGACATCCTTGGCTTTTCTACGTGACAGAGTACGCTTAGCAAAATCACTTCCGCACTGTCATCATTACGGCGACCGTGGAGTTGCCTTACGATGCATTATTTTAAAATAATTACAAATAATTAAAATAGAAGCGTCTGTCCGTGATTTTCGATGATTTGGAAAACTTTATTTTTAAAGAAAACGGATTCACGTCAAATGAACTAAATTACTGGCATATCTATAACATTGGCTATTTTAAAGCATAAGGTACTGCATATTCTTCCACTTTATTTGTGTTTTAAGTGTACTTAGCCGATTCTGTTTTAATAGGAATAGTACAAAACGATTTTTGACAGTTTTTACTTTACTTTATTTTTATCAAAAGTGTTCTTTCTCTGCTAGAGGCCGTTTGACTAGACACCCCATATTTCTGCCGCCTACAGCTAGTGCAATCACTGTTGTCTTCTAGTTTGATAGATAGACTGTGAGGCATCTCTAGAGTGATAACCTCCATAGATTGAAATTGTTTCCTGTAATTCATGGGCTGTAGGTATACCGCTAGCTCGTTTGTGACTTTATTCCAATAAAAAAAAACTTATCTTTACTTGGTAAACGACAGTGATGAGTGCCTTTACTAGAGAAGTGACAAGCTAGTTTTTATAATATCAGAATCACACAATGTTATTATAGTGATTCCTATTAATTATGAGTCATAGTCATATAATCATGATCATTTGAACGAACGCGATTGACTATACCTCAAGCACTTATAAGGGCTTGATAGTTCGCTTTCGATCTTTAAATAATAACTACTTTATTTATGTACTGTTCCACGTTTGGTGTGACGATTTAAGGTAACAAATAGCATATGGTTTGTCTGTAACCTTTAATGGTCGTATCAATATGACGATGAAACATTTCAGATTATTGTCATAGAAGGATAAAGTAGGTATATATAGAACGGTAGGTAAAGTATAGAAATATATGAGAAGGATAAATGTTCAGCATGCTATAATAATCTCATTAAATATCATAATGTATTGAACTCCGGTTCCGGGTCAATTTTGACCACGGCGACAACGTCCGAATACTATTAGCAGTTGTCAACTGAGCAGGAGATGGTTGCAGAATGTTCGCGTAAACACAGAGACGCTCATTCGACTTTACCTTCCTATATCCGATGTAACGCTCATGCGATAAGATCGAAGTGGAGTAGATGCGGTGTCAGAGACACGGGACGAACACAACACGACTGGACCCGAAAACCTATAATTTGTATTTTTACACAAATATTGACTTCGGCTGAGATTGGAATGCAGATCCATATTTTAGATCAATAATAGACAATAGGAAAATGAATAGACCAATGAAAGTTATTTTAAAGTTATTCATTTTGATTATAAAATAAAATTAAACGCGATAAAATACGTAAATAACAGTTTCCTTTCAAATGTTCCTAAAAAACAATAAATTATTATATTGATATTAAGTTTTTTCCTGAAAGATTACAGATATCTTTAAAAAAACACTGTCTTAATTAATTGTTAAAAAATAATGCAGTGAAAATTATTTAATGTTAGTGATTCGACTCGACAAATCCCACTGTTCCCAAATTGCAGGGGCGTCAAAAACAAAGGGCGTAATGGGGCGAGCGGGCGCCGCGTAATTGCCACTCGTTTGAACAGAGTCTAGTATCGGATATCCTTATGCGGGACTAAAAAACTCATAGTTTATGACGGCCTAGGCAAATTAAAGAAAACATCTCCTGTCATCCATAGGGGTAGGCAGCGATTACGGATTTCAATTTGATATAACTCAGCATAGCCATACGGAATTTCTCAACAACTATTCGCGTTATAGTGAGTCAAGGCTGTTAATAGAGAGGGCGTTATCCGTTAAATGGGGTTTGATCTCTTAGATCAAAGTCGCTGCTGTAATATTTGAAGAAGCAATACTTAATAGTAGGAAATTTCTTTAATAATTACCAATTTAAGTCCAAAAAATATGTGAAAAAGGGCAAAGTTGTGAGAATACTCTAAAAATTTAAAAGGAATTGAATGCCTTTTATTACTTCTGTTTTTGTTTAGTAACAAATAAATAGAAAAGTCAGTCAAAATAGGTTATCATCATATAGCGGTATAGTAATTAATAAGCGTTAAATTGAAGCATATTTTACAAAACATTTCCCGTTTTCTAAAACATAATACGACCTAAGTGGGACAAGTTGATCGAGTGGTCCCCCTTTAAAAACAATATGCGATGGTTTTGCCTTTAATTGGCGGAAGTGTATGAGATTTTTTAGCCGTCAACATTTTTTTCGGATGACGGAACAATAGTGTGGGGTGAGGGTGACGCTGCTCTATAGTCTGCGGAAAAGTGTTTGCGTCTGTCAAATTTTTCGCGCATAATTTGACGCATCAGCTGTAATACTTATTATATTTATGAGGTATTATGAGCATGGTTACTACTACTAAAATGTAATTTACATTTATGAACAATTTCACATAAGTTTGAATCTTATTTTGTTTCGACTGAGTTTCAATGTCCTTTTGCATGATTTCTCCACGGGAGGGGGCTGGGGAAAGGGACTACCTGATGATTTCTTCTTCTTTTGGTGTTGAGAGGTCTAGCTAAGACATTTATTTTAGTCATTTTACACACTTTTCACCAACCTATTAGACACAACCTTATAGATTGAGAGCTTGACTTAGTGCCCAGACTAACGTTACAAATCGTACGAGCGCATAAGTTTCGAAACATTCATCGGTACGGGCCGTCCACATTGAAGATCGAATGTATCTTCTCTTGTAGCATGCTTTCAGATGTCTATGGGTCCATGCTTTTTATTTTACGTCACTGTGTACATTACGATTATTAGAAAAAAAGAAGATTTGACTTTTAACTAACGAAATAATCTTTCTTACGTCAAAGCATTCATTTCTTTCCTATTATAAGATAGTTGGCAGATTCCTTAGCCACTCGGCAACCGTCGCTTAACGATTTTTATCGGTATTATGATTATGTAACTGACACCAAAATATTGTTCAACAGAGTCGCAACGTTGACCGGATACGAACCGCAGGATCTAATTGAGAAGACGCTCTACCACTTCATACACGGAACCGACGTGCTGCACATGAGATATTCGCATTGCACCTGTAAGTATAGCTCCATTTAACCTTCACAGCCTGCAAATAGTCCAGCGGGACGGAGCGCGTGGCAAGTCTCCCCGTGTGGAGGGTTTGCCATGCTCGCCACGCATCGTCTCGTGATCAATCTGCTTAATTATGATCTGTCATTTTTTTGTGAGATAGTTATCCTGCCGTGTAAGTGCTCGTTCTAACATTTCAGACAATTGCCTAAAACAATAATAAAATGTCTAACACTATTGATGTAAAGTAGACAGCAGATCTATGAGGGATGGTCCGTAATAGATTTGATTGCACCTTATATGCCCATCGTCGGCAACAGTAGTGGAGACTCGATCTGGTTAATATTGGTCTAGTATTTCTTGTGAGATGGTCTCTTACGTCACCCACGGGTAGAAGGGGGGTGGTACATTCTTACGCCGTTGGCACACGGCTAAGTAAAAAGTAAAGTAAAGTAGCAGCCTGTAAGTACCCACTGCTCGGCAAAGGCCTCCTCATCAAATATCCGAGAGGGTTTCGGAGCCGGGAAGGCTCCGCCACGCTGCTCCAATGTGGGTTGAGGACCTTCACATGACTACGAAATAATATTTCTCAGAGATGCAGGTTTCCTCGCGATGTTTTCCTTTACCGCCGAGCACGCGATGAATTCAGCATTTATCTTCAGCAATAATTCAGCAAAATCGCTGTTAACCAATTTATTATTAATGTTTTAAACTAAAGCTTTACAAAAAGGATTATTATAACATCAAGGAACAGATGCGATGATTACAACCCGATATATGGGAGTTGATCTCTTCAAGGCATGTTCTAAAAAATTACCTACGAAGATTCTTTCGCCATTTCCTTTTCTGTCAGAGGAACCTCGTTACGAAACAGTGGTGGATTTAAAAAAAAATTGATAAGGCCAGTGAAATTTATGTTCCCACGTCGTTGAATAAAGATTTTGATTTGAAATAATAGATTTTTTTTAAATTGAATTCTGTAGCGTAGCACGGATACAGTACTCGTATTTATCTGCTAATTCATTATTATCACAAATATGTAATGCGGACATAAGACAATCTACGAACCCGCCCTGATCTGGTGGGTGTCGTTAGAGTCGGTGAAGGCAAATGGAACAGGAACCAGGAACCTCCAGTGCCGGTACAACAGAAACGGTGGTGAGCAGCAGTTTAAGGTGCGATCGCGGCATATCCTCCCTCTGATCCCTCTTTATGATAGACTTTAGCTATGGAACCCAGACTGTGTGAAAGAAATATCGCAATTTTTTTTTTTTTTGGTAAATACATGACACCGATATATTGAGAGGTTGAACGGCGGTACCATTGGCGGAGAGTCCGGGTTAGTCTCGTACTTGACCGGTTTTTTTTACACGTCGTCCATTCACAAACTAGGAATCCCCGGGAAGACGAACACAAATAATCATATTTAATAAACGAAAGCGAATAAATGGAAAGCACTAACACATATACACTTACTCCTTGACGCACACATACACACCCACGCATATACAAACAAACAAACACACCCACACACATACTCACAGAGAGAGAGAGAGAGAGAGACACACACTCACATATACACATGCAAACTAACTCTGCACGCATGTTACTTTATAATTAATATTTTGGTAGATATAGAAAATATTTCTCGTTAATTTAAGATATGGAAGAGCGGCGTCTCCTGGCACAGGCACTTATCTGCTTAAAAGGAGTCTCCAGATAATCGTTACATGTATTCTCTGTGTTTACGGAAATAAAGATATTTTTATTTTTTTTTATTTTTATAAACATCCATAGCTCTGATACAAAAACGCAGGAGGTACTTACGATCCTAAGCTTCGAAGACAAGTTCAGTGCCGACTATTTGTTGATAATCATCGACTCGACGGTTATTATAACGATGATTCCGAGTCGATAACATTTCGCTTCTTTTTTTTTTCATCAGTGCTGACGAAAGGCCAAGTGACGTCACGCTACTACCGCTTCCTGACGAAGTCCGGCGGCTGGGTGTGGATGCAGAGCTACGCCACTATAGTGCACAACTCCCGATCCTCACGACCTCACTGCATCGTTTCCGTCAACTACGTGCTCAGGTAAGGTAACGGTGAGCCGTGCCCGCCGGCGACAACGTCCTCTGGGTTATGCCCTCCTGGTCGATCTCGTGGCGACGTCTGCCGGATGGCAACTAGAAATTGTCACGTGCGCAGGGTAAATCATAGTGCCTATAAGCTGTGCAGGCAATGGTGACAATAATGAATGGGACACTGGAAAGAAAGGTAATGAAAGTAAACGTTAATAAGACAAAGGTTATGGTGTTTGAAAGAGAGGAGAGGATGACGGAAGTATGTATCAAGATTAGGGAAGATAGTTAAGAGCAAGTGAATGAGTTTGTTTACTTGGGAAGAATGTTTACGAGAGATGGAAGGTACGAATGTGACATTGAAGGGATAGCGATGGCAGGTAATATGGTGAATGGGGCATTGCATACATTTATGAACAGCCAGACGATATCTCACAAAGCTCGTTTCGCTGTGCATAGAGGGGTATTGGTACCAATACTAACATATGGAAGCGAAACTGGGTATGGCAGAAGAGGCATGAAAGCAGGATAAATGTAGTAGAAATGAGAGCGTTAAGATGATAAGTATGATTGATGTAAAGATAACTGACAGGGTTCGAAATAATGTAATCAGAGAGCGTTGTGACGTGAAAGGCGATGTAGTGACACGAATTGAGAAAGGGATGCTGAACTAGTTTGGACGTGTGGAGAGGATGAATGAAAGTAGGTTGAGGAAACAAATATATGAGGCGAGTGCCAATGGTAGAGTCGGGAGAGGAAGACCTAGGCGAACATTTCACGATCAAATCGGAGGCGTTCTGAAAAAAGGCCAGGTCAAGAATACTCTAAACCAACGATTATGCATGCGAAGATTGATGAAAGTGGGAGGAGCGAAAGACGTATGTCAGGACCGTGGCAAGTGGAAGAAGATTGTCTCTGCCTACCCCGTTGGGAACAAGGCGTGAAATATACATGCATACTGTAAGCTCACGCCTTCGCATCGCCTTCCTGTACCCGATGCAACAGTTTTGCTATAAGACCGGAAGATGGGTTAGATCCCAGTATAGAAGACACGAGACTGTTGCTATAGGTAGTTTCGGAAACCATTAATATTTGTGTGGCACAAACATTAGGTTCCGGCTGGGTTTCTAACACAGAACCCACATAACCAATGCAGACGTTTATTAAACCAATAAAAACGTTAAAGCAAACATCTGTTCAAAGTACAGCACTGTTTGATGCACTACAAAGCCTGTTTCTATTGACTTCAGCCACCGAGTAGTCCACTGCTGGACTTAGACCCACGGGTTTGCATTACTCAACAAGATCAGAATCACTCAGAAAGCAATGTTTGATTTTTATTGGTGGATAAGGTTCGTGAAGAGTCAGGTTAAGTTAGTGAGATGAAAAGAGACGACGAAAAGAGAAAGAAACATAGGTGCTAGTGCTTTTTTCTTATGTTTGAATTATACAAATCTTGTTGCAGTGACATCGAAGAAAAACATCTAATACTAAACATAGACCAAGGCCCACCAAAGTTAAATAACCACACAGATGTACCGACGCCGTCGCACGTCCCCACCACAACTACATCACCACAAATGCCCCACGTCAGGCACACGGACAACAAAGTGAATCACATACATCTAAACGAAAGTGACTTTAGCACAGACTCGAGCGGCGGATACAATTATCCGGAGTACACGTTACCAGTGATGCCACCTTACGAAACACAGGACGAGTACCAACAGCAGCAGAATGGCCAGTACGAATTGTTCTACAACGAAAATTATACGGAACCAGAGATCTTACCAAACAACTACGTCTACCCACAGAACCAACGCCCCTTCTCCGCCAGCTCATCGAGTTGCAGTTCGATCGAAAGCTCCGAGATAGCAAACCAGCAGTACAATTACACTAATTTGATTTCGTTTTACGGGCACAACAGTCAAAGTCAAAACGGCCGACCTCTTCAGGGCAATTTTGGCGGGAACTTTACGAAAATGGCGCCAAGTCCCACGGTGCAGGAAGGCGCGTACACAAGTGTGATAGTTGACAACACTCAACAATTTCACCATCACGGAGGAGGCGTTAATGAATTTGTACACTGATAAATGCTTAATTATTATATATTTATTTGAATTCTTATCGTAATTAAAAACGTTACATTGTAATAACGCGGTAAGGAACTAACAATAAGATAATAATAAATAAAACTGCAAGTTTTAGTGATTTTCAGTCAAATAAATATTTATTTTTATTTAGAATGAACGTGCGTAGTATTATGAATAAAATTGAAGGGTTTGTACATGTATTGAATAAAATACTTTATTATGTCTATGCATTTCTTGCCAGAACATATTTAAGAAGAAAAGTATGTTAGTTTTATATGCGATGCTACATTACGTTTTCATTGTAATTTAATTAAGTGTAATTACCGTAATAATATTGATATTTAATAATTTTATGATATCAAAATTATAATTATTTGGAGCAACATATTTTTTTTATACCAATGGCAAGATAATTTGACAAGTCTAATATGACATTTGTCATATTTCCCTCCAGTAAATTTTTCTTTACTCCCTTTATGCATAAGTTACAATTGTAAATATTTTGTAAATAAGATATATATGTTATATTACATGTTTACAATTATACACATTTTCTTTTTCGATGAAAGAATTAAATGGACTTCTTATTAGTGCCGTTTCCTAAAATTCAAAATGGTGCGATCTTACTTCTGATATTAATTTGATATTCTAAATTATTGAAATGTACATATAAGTACTGTACTACAGAAATTTATATAATGCTGCTTTGATCATTGTTAATAAGCATATTTATCGAATTTATGGATATTCTAGAATTATGGCCTAGGCCAAAATATCAACATAGACAATAATAGAGTAATTTAAAACTAATGTGTTTTTTTCCTAGTTACGATACATTGCACAGTTGATGTTTTTTTATAATAATTTGAGATTAATTTTGATGTAATAATTTATGAAAATTATGTCTTAATTGGCGTATTATATTAATTATTTTACAGCTTTTAAGTGTTAATTAAACAATAGAGGAAAAGAAAAAATAGAAAAAAAACATTAATAATAAACGATTGTTATTAAAGCAATTTTAAAAAGGTTTTATTTTTTTTCAGTATTTTTTTTTAAATTAAGTGCCATTGTATCGGAATCTACTAGTCTGTATAAAGGTATTTATTATCTTCTAGGAATAAATAATATAGTGAGAACAAAATTAACGTTCATTATTTCGAAAAAATCTCATAGGTTATGTACTTATAATGTATTAAAATATAATTAGCTATTTTCTAATTACATAAATTAGATATTTACTAGCAACCAAAGCGCGTATATAACAATTAGAACATTAGGAACTCTTTATAATTCGTTATTAAATTAGACCGTACAAGCAGAACTCTGCCACAAATAATGTGCTTAAAATAATTGTACACCTTGTATTACCTTGATATGAAACTTCAAACTAATTTTGTTTTTCCAGCCAAGTTATATTATTAATGCCCGAATAGTAATTTAATATAGCATTGTCACTGCCTCTTATATGTTTCCTTTATTTTTGAATATAGATAGTTATGATTTTTTATTTCAAATGTAAATATTATTTTTCTTAATTTTTTAATGCTTATGTATGAAGCAAATGTACCTAAAGAATTCGGCGTGTATTGAACAAACAAATTGTGATATCCCAAACATATTATTTATAATACGAAATAATTAAACGCATTGAAAAGTATGCCTGGTGTTCGTTTTATTCATTTCAAAAGATTTAACGGGTGGCGATCCTCGACGCAGTGTTTGCTCTGTTCAAAATCAAATCGATAAAGGCTTTTCACTTAGTCGCCTTCCACGGCACACACTGGAAGAAACTGAGTTGGTATCCATAGTCACTGCCTGCCCTCCCGGGGTGACAGAGTTCAGTCTGCCTTTTACCATTGGGCGGTTATTGCCGGTTTTCAACCAAGTGATCACAGACATCACTAAACAGCTGTCGCTTGGTCGTCGGGAAACAATCCGGGTTCATCCAGGTTATCTTATAGATTCTCTCATTCGCCATAAAGTCGGCTCCAAAATTACCTACTATGAGCTCATCGCCTTTTTTGCTCGTGCATAGCTTTCAGATATCCTCACACATAGTATCCACTTTGTCATGAGGATGCGTCAAGATTGGACGTTATATACAGTGGTGGTCATATAATTAGAAACACTTCTTATGAATAAAGAAAGTATAACTTCAACGTCCAAATGTTCGTAAAAAATATACACATTCAATAATTAATAATCATGCAATAATATAGCCACTCAAATAAAAAACTGATTAAATGCATAAAATATATCTTACTTTTGATTACAAAATGAGTCTTACACATGTAGGAGTTTATTTTCTGTTACTGGCCGCTTGGACGCCTAATTAGAAACATTTAAAAAAAGCATCCACAGCTCGTCCTTTTTTGAAATGGGAGAATAACATTTCTTTCTTGGCTTTTTCTATTATTTTGGCGGCAATTCAAAATTTAATCTGAATTTTATTTTGTTAAAAATGGGCAAAACTAAAAGTTGTGACGCGTCAACTAGGCAAATAATTGTTAATTTACATATAGATCATAAGTAAGTACAGAAGAATAGCTGAGCATTTAAATTGTTCTGTAAAGAAAGTTTTTAATGCAATTGATCATTATAAAACACATGGAACTTGAAAATGTTCTTAGAAAGGCACGGCCAAGAAAAACCTCTCCCAGAGAAGATACACTAATCGTTCGTGTTGCTAAAAAAAGACCCAAGTAAAGGCTCCAACCAGATTAAAAATGAAGTTTTTTCGCCTGATGATTCGAGAAATTATTTATTAAAATTATTAGTGGAAGCTAAATTGTTTGGAAGAATCTCTCGAAAGGTACCGCTTCTTACCAAGCAACACCGAGAGAAGCGATTATTATTCGCTAAAAAATATGTTACAATTAACGGTACGAGAATGGAAAAAAGTGTTATTTTCAGATGAAACTAAAATAAATATGGTAAATTATGATGGAAAGCGCTATGTTAGACGTCCTGTAAACAATGATTTTAATTATAAATACCTTGTGTATCATACCTTGTGTATTTATAATTAAAAGCATTGTTTAGTATAGTCAAGCACGGTGGAGGTAACATTAAAGTTTGGGGGTGTTTTTCTGGATGTGGAGTTGGACCCGTTCGGAAGATTGAGGGTACAATGGATCAATGGCAATACAAAAATATCTTAGAGCACACAATGATTCCCTACTCGGACGATAATTTGCCTGTAACCTGGATCTTTCAGCATGACACACGACCCTAAACACATGGCCAATAGCGCCAAACGTTTCCTTAGCGAACAGCATATATCCGTTTTAGAATGGCCAGCTGACTGGTATATTGTTAAAAAGAAAGTCTCAAACAAACGTAACACCAGTCAAAACGAACTATATGAAGTATTTGTTGAAGCATGGGATTCAATCCCCCTAGAAAAATGTATGAAATTGATTGAATCAACGCCACGTCGTTGCAGTGCTGTTATTGAAAATAAGGGATACGCCACTAAATATTAATTATAACTATTGGTAGGCTGTGGATAATAGCTATTTCGTAAATAACAATACTAATTACAAATACTTAAAAAAATATTGTTTTTTTAAGTCTTTTTTGTTGTTGTTTCTAATTAGTTGATACATTATTGTTCATACCTTAAAACTGATTTAAGTGTTTGTCTGTTATGTAATATTGAAACTGCACTTGTGTAGTGGCATTTATATTGTTTTTCCAATAAATGATAAATCGTTGAACATATTGTTGTCCTATTTATTGTTTAATTTCAAAATAAAAACGATTGCGGTGAAGTATCTTACATAATGTCAAGGACCGTTGGTAGTGTTTCTAATTATACGACCACCACTGTATGTATGACCTTCGGCGAACATCGTTTGGTTATTCTGAGTACACGGTACGCAAATCTACTCGACACATCCACGAGCTTGATGACGTTGTTAATGATAGACTTGTGGACGTTGAATGGTGTCGCTCCTATGGACAGATACCGGACAGATTCTTATGGACAAAAAAAGTTACCGGATTCGAAGATTATCGAGTCCTTCCCCTGTCTTCGAACTTCAGACTACCCTATAGAGAAGTAGTGAAATTTCACTGGAGGAACTGTTCCTGAGCTGCTTTCAGCTCAGGATTTGCTCGTCAGCCCAGAGTGTCCGAGCGGGTTTTTTTTTTATGAAAAAGGTGGCACACGAGCAAGCGGTTCACTGATGGTGATTACCGTCGCCCACGTATATCTGCAACATCAGAGGAGATGCAGGTGCGTTGCCGACCTTTAAGGGTATTTGGGAGATGAGAGGGAGGATGAGGAAGGGGATGTGGAGGGGAAGTGGGGCTCCAGTTCGCAGAATCTCTCTCACCGAAAGAATCGCAGAAGCACAAGATGCCTCTACTTCACGCCGGTGGTACCACCACGGCCTCGCAGATCCGGCCGAGCCGGCCGATTCGAGCAGTAGCAAAAGCCGCCGCTAGACTCTACCAAGCCTTAAAACCTGTCGTTTGCACCCACTGCCCCGCCGTTACCATGGCCGCCACTATAGCCAGAACTAACGAGGCTGGCAGGGACTAGGGACCATTGTTTCATACCTTAGATTATGGGGACTATTTTAGTTGTTGTTTCTCAGCAGGCTATGGAACGGGCTATGATCGGTATTTCTCCCCGTGATAGAATCTGCGACGAAGAAATATATAAGTAGAACTAGTGTCCTCGTACCTCGTACAGGCGAAGAAAATTTAGGACGACCTTCGCGAAATGGAGTAACGACCTGCAAAGTGTTGCGGGAAATCGATGGATGCAGGTGGTTCAGGACCGTGGTCAGCAGTGAGCTCACCTATAACAGGCAGTAATGATGTCGATGACATTAAGAACGCATCATAAATATTATGGTTTCAAGTGGTAGAATAAAGGGCAGGTAAATGCCGTAGACCAATTTTATTTACTTTATGATTTGGAATAGTAAATAATTTTAATTTTGTAGAATTTTGGGAATAGTGAGTCACACTCGCGCAGGAGTTTCAGACAACCTCAGTATATTTGCGTAAGATGTTTACAAAAAGAAAATTATGCTTTCTTTCATTCAGTTCGAGTTCCTAAGGCTTAGGTTCCGACTCACACTTGGCCGGTTTTTATTATTAGTGTTTTTCTGCCGTAGAGTTATTTACATCAACTTTGATGCTTGTATGTGTTACCATTTTATTATACAATCGAAACACATTTTTTATATAAGAAACCCTTTTATTTTTACTTTTTTTATTATTTGTTAGGATATTCCTCAGTATAAATTAAATTTATATATACGGCGAAAATTTCAACGGTCTGGATTCAAATTTTTTGATCCGTTACCTGTACCTTTTAGAAAGGTAAAAAGCTATTTAAAGGTAGGACCGACGGATAGACGGCAAAGGCTTAGTAATAGACCTCCGCACGGTAACCTAAATAACACCCTTTAATCACGTGACGTTAAATCTTCATATTTTTGACGTTTTATTTTTATGCTTCTGATTGGCTTTGGTTATGACACAGGGTTATAATTAGTTGACGCGAGAGCAAATTATGACGCCATACGAGATGCCATTTCTGAGGATCTGAGCGTTTTGGATGAAAAAAAGAAATTAATAATTTGATTTGATTGAATGATAAACTTTTTATTTGTATCGATATAAAATGCAAAATGCATTTTGTAAAGTCATCTCTTCTGCCAGGAAACAAAGTGCGCCGCGTGGTGGAGAGATTGATATTTTAAGGAAAAAGTTGATATCTACTTTACAATTCTATATACGTATGAAAACTTATACAGAATTGTAAAGTAGAAATCATTCAATCTCAATATAGAGATTAGTAATAATTGGGATTTGTCTTTTTGTAGTATTGAGTTTTGAAAATTCTAAAGCGACATCTATTGTTAAGTAGCAGTAATCATTCAATTATTAATAATAGTTATTTGAAAAGGTAAATGTAGATTGTTGGCGTAAATCATTATATTACGTGCAAAATGTTATAAATTTATTACGAAATTATATAATCATTCTTTAGCTGTTGAAACAACTATAATCCTATTGATTTTTTATGAGAAGATATAATAGCGACATCTCTCGTATAGTAGTTAGAGCTTATTTTGCGAAAGGCTAAGAAAATTTAAAATTTAAACGACACTTGACTACAAGTGTCGTTTAAATTTTCTCCTACTAAGGAGCGCTGTAACCTAATAGCTTTTAACTCGCGGGATTTCTGCTCGCGAAACTCTTCTGTTGAAGCTGTCAAGGCCACCGAGCCAACAGCCTATCTCCACCGTGGGGGTTTTAGTCGATCCGGCACCTATAGCTGATCCCATCATTACCGGTCACTGCCTTCAGTGACTGGTAGGTGTTAGAAATCTTTCCCTGTAAGTAAAAGAAAAAAATATATAATTTGATTGATGTGTTTCTAATGTCAAAGGTACTGTTATGTACTATGAAGTACGTACTAGTGACACAATATTTCGTTCTACGAATTTCAATTCTGCAGGAGATTTACTAGAAAGTTTTACATGAAAAAACATCTGGCGTTTTGTTGCTTTATACTATATCCAAATAACAAGCGGCGAATTGTAAATTTAGTCGCTGTGCCATATTAAGTAATTTACCTTTATTTAGATAAGTGAAAACAGAAATCTAGTAAAACTCTGCTATGTCTTTGGGTTGAAAGGTATAATTGAATTAATCATTATATACATTATTTACAGCATACACATAGTACTGGCAGTCTTAGTGTAGAATCCTTTGAAATGCCCTTAGTAACTGGCCGAGAGCTCAACCCTGACTATGCCCCACCCACCCAGCCTACGCTGTTCAACAAGCTGTCACATTCAAGCCACCTTATCCTACTATATTCAAAACAATAAAAATGAATTTTTGAGAGAATCATGCTTATGCTGATAATATCTAACTCCCAGGAGTAATCAAAGAGTACGAGAATGGTCCCCTGCCTTAATTGAGAAAAGTTTAGTGTCTACAACATGGACTAATGTGCTATGACCTCTTCGAAAACCAGACTGGTATTGTTGTGAAATGTTTTGTTGTACTAAATACGTGTAAACTTGTTCAAATACTTTTTTTTCATGGCATATAGCCGAGATAACCATTTTTTCAACAATTTATAGTTATCCTAGCGAGAATCAAAAATTTTATACAAGCATTATTCCTAAGTTTTGTCATAACGCGACCGTTACTAGTAACCAGGGTAATGGTTTGTCTTTTATTTTTCACTTTGTCAACGGTGCATGGAAGATGAAAAGAAAAAGTACAATTAGTCAATCCATCAATTAATAGCGCATCAATCATCATTAATTAATTTAATGATAACAGACCTTTATTGAAATTGTCCATATTTATATTTTTTTATTTGCATCTCGTCATATTCCAAAGCATGGCCACCAAGCTCTGGGATTAGATTAATATGAATTGAGAGAGTATCAACATCAGAGCAAATTAGTCTATTAATGAAGTATTTTGGTTCGTAAAATGAGGGGGCAAAAAAACATATTTCTTTAAATTAGTTAAGTTTAAGATAGCGTTGAATCTATTGACTATAGTAATAAATCAACATTAAAATCGCCCATAAGAATACACATTAAATTTTTTTAAAACGAACTATTGGCACTGTTGAAATTCGCGTCTAAAAATATATCCAATCTAACCCTGGAAGGAAATTATTCGTTTTAGGAATTCGTATTTAAAGATATCCCATAACTACTAGATGTCGTCTACATTGCGTTATAGTACGTTAACTGAGATACAAATACGATAAAACCAAGAAAGTTTCCCCCCAAACATCTCTATTTTTAGTCTATGAATAAATAATACGACGAAATCTGTTGACGAAAGTTGTTACAGATAGCCTTCTAACTCTTTTTGCCCAGAAACAAAAAACATTATATGCTGCTGAGAGCGAACAAAAAATAATTTAACAAGTTTACAAAATTTCAATAGAAAAAAAAGAAGAACTTAAATACGCATAGCTAAACAAGCGGTAGATCGGAGACGTTATCACAGTAACCGCACACAGTTTGAAGTAAAATTAAAGACAAGAAAATGTGTGAGTTAACTACGAATGAACCAAAACTTAAAGGATTAATTTTAATCGTATACGATGTATAATATAATAACGAATAACGTGCAAAATAATTTAAAATTTTAATATATTTTTTTTATGCGATACGCGGCAAACAAGCAAGCGGTTCACCTGATGGTAAGTGATCACCGTCGCCCAGGTACATCTGCAACACCAGAGGTGCGGCAGACGCGTTGCCGGCCTTTAAGGGGAGGGGGAGTGTGCATCCGGATACCTCACTCATCGACGTTACGCAGAAGCACAAGATGCCTCTACTTCACACCGGTATTCTGCGAGGCCGTGGTACCAACCCGGTCGAGCAGGCCATTCGAGCAGCAGCAAAGGCCGCTGCTTGGCTGATACCACGTTAAAAAGTATTATATAAAAATTACGAATTTGAGTGCAATGTATCGATTATCTGTGTGTCTTGCTTTTTGGAATTGGAAGTGTGTAATATTAATTTGTTAATGTAATACCTATTTCTAAAATTAAATTAAAATTAACTATAAATGTTACACTCTGTTGTAACATTTATAGTTAATTTTAATATTGATTGATTAATAAATAATTGTTTATATACTAAGCAATTATTTTTTATTTATTGAGTAATAGTTTCACTTCTGTCGCTTGTACTGAGATACAAGCGCTCTTCTTTACAATTTTAAATGTTTTCCCTGATACGGGTATTTTTTATTCTCAATACGGCAACCCAAAATTTATCAGAACAACCATCAGAGCAACACTGTGCCTAGTGTCTGAACAGTCTTTTAATTATTTGAATTTGTAGCCGCCACTGACTGCTTCTGGTACTATGATACATAATACCTGTATTTTACTATAGCAATAGCAAAGAGAATATAACCACTACTTGTATACTATACGAGATGGATACAACTACAGGTACCTAATTACTTAAACATTTGCTTCCGAACAAAATCGAGTAGTTCTTTGGCCTAGCTCTTGAACAACTATCAATGAAATTTAATACACTGAACCATATCTTAAATGTAATGTCAGTTTTATGAAATAAAATAAAATGTTTCGTCTATATAGTATTTCCAGACAATTATAAAGGTTTTGAATTATTCTATTCGTTAAATAATAATTAGACTTTACAGAAATGCGGGCGAAACTTATGGAGAGTCCTAAACAAAAAATTAAAATTAAGCTTGACCAGAATTTGAATTTTACTTACAATGTTGCACCTGAAAAGGTACATTTTATATCACAATCACAAGATATATTTGCGATGCCTGAAATTTCGTCAAAAGTACCGATTTTAATAAATGATTCACAATACACCAGCTGTGCAAATGTCTCGCAAAAAGAGATACCAGATTCTCGCGAAGATGACCTTGTGTTGCTTCATGATGAATGGCCTGATTTACCTTTATCTCAAAAATGGCCTGATGATCCATCCTGCTCTCCACAATGCTCCAACAATGAAGGTGCCGGTAATGACCACATTAAAGCAACAAGGGAAATCGGTACGATGACTGAACAACGAGGGATTAATAACTTGGCTGTAGAAAAGCAATGTAATGAGATGTTCGGAAGATTTGTTGCCTGTGAGATTTCATCTTATAATGGAAAAGTGCGCTATGATAAAATGAAGGATATTCTTGAAATATTTCAACAATTTCACACATAAGCACTAACTAGTTCCTACCTAATTAAAAACTACTGATGGTTTTTCATTGGGAACAGGGTATGATTAAGACTGATTAATGATTATCTAGATACCAATGAGTATAGACAATGCCTATAGAATTTGATTGATTTTCTATCTTCATGACTAAGAAAATAAAACATTATTGCTCATAAGGTAAAATTAAAATCATGTTATTCCAGAAACTATTTTACTATAACACAATAAGAAAAGAATTATGCCTTACATTTTGGATTTGAGGAATATTTAAGTAATTTTTTTAATTGTTCTTAAATTACAGTGTATTTATATTTACGTTACATATTTTTATATGATAAAACAAATAGAAAAATTAATCATAAAGTGATCAATATATGTTATTTTAATAAATAGTACTTTGATCAACATTAACATAATATTAATAACAATAATAAAAAAAAAAAATATAATAGTATTATTTGTTCTATTACCAACTAATAACATTTATATACTGACAGAACAGTTCTAGTAAATTTACTATTATCAAAACAGTGAACTTGCATCTTTAACCTTCATATTTAAGAAATTAAAAATATGGAGTGTAGTACTGGATTACAACCAGCCTGCTCAACCTAAATATTCAGAGCAGAGAGAATTTGGTTTGGAAAATATGCTACTGGCAGTATGATTGATGGTTGTGGTTATCTCGCATCCTGCCATGGTTCTGATCAATTGTGTAAGGTTCAGGAAGAGTTAGTGTTTGCAAAACCACAACACACTATTACAAATAATTTTAATTTTCTCTATTTTATTTACATAAAATTTTTTGTTTCTATGTTTGAACAGAATTAACTTGACATTTTACAGATTTTGATGAGACTAATTAGTCCTTATGATTCCAGAAGTGATATAGCGCCAGTATTATCCGAGGGAAGTAAGTTCTGTTACTCAAATAAAACAATACCTACCTATTTATTTCTATAACATACTTTCAGTATGTATAATGGATATTAACGAAATTTATGAAAAATGTAGAATATGTCATGAAATAGGTTGCATAAAATTTATTTCAATTAAGAGTTCTTGTTGTATAAAATTTAAGAATGTGCTATCTAATTTGAACTAGTTAAAAATCTACATAAAATTTTTTAACTCAGGATTATAGGTATATTAATGTAGAATTTTCTCTATGCAATACTTGCTAGATCTAATTTAGTGTTAACACAAAATCCCAATTTTTTTTTATTACGTTTATGTATTACCTATACATAACCAAAATGATACAAAATGGGTAGACACTTAAGTTACATAGAAAGTATATATAATAATTTCTATTTTATTTTGAAATGAAAACTTACTTTTAATGTACCAAGAACAGTTAAATAAAAAAATAATTATAATCTCTCATGACCATATACCTAACACGGGTGATCAGAGAATCTTGAGATTTTGAGTCCTTTCAACCCACTTTTCGCCTGTTCTGGGACAATGTTACATGGTGATGAGCCTGTCGTCGTCTTAGGGAAACGAAATAGTCTCGTGAATCGGAGATAGAACCCCTAACCACTCAACTATCACGGCTGCTCAGTGTGATACTTTTTAATATTATGGTAGTTAGTTTATATTTTTACATTTACTTTTGACGGTATTCGAACCCAGGACTAGGACAGGACATAGCAGGCACGAACGTTGACGAGTAACGCGGTCGTCACCTATGACGTCATCTACAAGCCTGCGCTTGTCAACTTATGACCGCAAGTTGTCGACAAGTAAACGAGGACTTGGTAGAGCCAAGCGACTGCTTCTACTGATGGAATGGGTCGGCACGAACGAGGCCTCGCAGAATACCGACATGTATCTTATAGTATGTTTCCTCCTCCCCAAATATTCTTAAACGGCAGGCAACGCACTTGCAGCTCCTCTGGTGTTGCAGATGCAGTGCGTGGGCCGTATGGCCGTTTGCCCCCCATTTCCCATAGAAAAAAGGTGTGGGTTGTAAATGAGCAGACCGTGTGAACGTTCAACATGTTTATTGCCAGCTATTCCAGGTCGAACTCGATGATGTCGAGGTCGCCGTCGCTGTCGCTGCTGTTGTTGTCGGCCGCCTGCGCCTAGAAAATAAATAACATCTTTTTTTATTGCTTGGACGTCATTGGGGACTGTCGAATGCGGATAAGACAGGGGAGAGGAGGAGAGGGTTGTCAGTAGCTAAAAATATTGTTATTGTTCGAATGTAGATATATTAGTGAGCCGCCCCAATCCACCCTTCACCAAGCCTAATTGGCTAATATACATTACATTCAGAGGTACATCCCCTAACCACTATTGTGGCACTATAATCCAAATGGAACGAATACCACAGACTAGTGATGGGAGGCAGCGTCACTATGGCAAAAGTACCGGCACTGCGCTCAACAACCCGCTTGCCCAGCTCGGTGAGTATGGACAAACCTGGCAGTACTGTACTGGTTTACGCTGGCGCTTCCTTGGAGAGGCCTATGTTCGCTTATGTTAGGCTTCTCCCGTGTGAGGATTAGACCGGTCTGGAGAATTTAGATGAAGCATATTTCAGACGATTATTCCGGAAATATTACTAAGTGGTAGTCTCCTAAGACAGAGTCTAAATACCAGCAGAGGGCTATTAAGAAAAACGAACAAGCAGTTAAGGAAGAATATTAAGATTTGAATCGAATTGGAACCATTGAATGGATGACCGAACGATTGTGTAGTTTTTAGCGAACAAGTGAATGGACGCACACACCCGTCTACGCGTCCGCACAGCCCTCCTCGGGCGGACCTCCTCGGCGTCGTCGCCGGAGTCGTCACCGGAACTCCCGCCCGACAGACCCATAACAGCGTTGCGCAGCAGGCTTGTGGCCACTGGAACAATCAATAACTGTCGTTGAGTGTACGTGTCTAATATTAAAAGACTATCCCTTTTTTTCCTTTTTTCTGGCGCCTTATGCGCTGTGCCACAAGATATATATGTCGAGGATTGACGTCATACATACATTTTGTGTCTTAGTGCATAAGGTGCCAGGTAGCTGTGTCACTGTCTGTCGCCCCCGGCTTCCCGCTGGTGCCGCAAAATGTAACTTAAAAAGACTGTAAAATTTCATGGTTATCGCCGGGAGCAAACGCACTTCGAGGAGAAGCAAAAAGAGGGTTGCAGAAGCCCATATCGCTGCACTGAGTCCTGCTATTCGGAATTCCACAATTTCAGCCTCTTTGAGTGACAGGCCCGCTCATATTTATAAATGTTAGTAGTAAACAACATTGCTAACTGCTCGTCAATGTAACATTAAAAAAAAAAATAACAAAACTAAGCCACATGACCAGATCGGTGCTTCATACTCACAGTCGTCGTCGTTGTCCGAACCGGAGTCTGATCCGTCCTCGTTCTCCGATCCTCCCGCCATCTCCTCTTCATCATCTTCTTCCTGTGGAAAAACAAAAACTCATTTGGAGAAACATATTTAAATAGATCTAGATAATTATAACATTCACCATCACACTGGCAGCTAACTGATGCATTTGGCACGTTTGACGGACGTTTAGAATAAAAATAACCCCTCTTTTAACACTTTATCAGCCTATGAAAGTCCGCTGCTGGACGTAATGTATGAGTGAATGATAGAGTGATTCGAATGAATGATTGAGTGAACGGGACGACTGACCGCGTCGTCGTCGTGGTCGCGCTTGCGGCCGACGTCGTAGAGCTTGACGCAGGACTCCTGCACCTGCTCGAAGTCGCCCATGTTTTCCACCAGCGAGATCTGAGTGCCGTAGCGCGACACGCTCAGCGAGTAGATGTTACGCTTCACGTCGATCGTCGCTGCCGGGGAAGAAAATTACGTTCAATAAAAATTAGCAGAGAAAGAAAAGAAACCTCGACAGCTGAATGGGAGGTGATAAAAAGGAGATAACAGTAATATTACCTACAAGAACTACTTAACACTCACCTATACTAGAATAATCGTAAGGGTCGAGCGTCTTGAAGCTGGTGTCGAACTGACTTCGCTCCTCCGAATCTTGGTCGGAGCAGACCGCGTACAGTGCCGTGCATGTGGGGTTGAAGATCACCTGAAACATCGGTTAGTTTGTTATTTATAAACTGCTAGCCGGCGCAGGCATACGTTGTTCTACCCTTTCCGGTAGATGGCGCGATGAGTATGAGAAATTAAATTTGTTAATAACGCGACTAAAGCGCCACCTTTCGGGTCTAGAATTCTATAATTTTATTTTAATATATACGGCGGACGGACCTCGCAAGTCCTCGAAATAATATTTCACAGACATGCTATCAACAATTTTTGAGGAGCTGGCACCAGATGAAACGCGCTCTATGAAACTAAAACGAGTGCCCTGACCTTCACTACTACCACGGACCTTCATACAGACTTGTACACATCCAAGACTCGGACAAACATATATATCCATCATTATATAGATATAGATCTCTAGCGGGATTTGAGCCCTCTGAATCCCTCATTCGCTTTTATGCTGGCGGTAGTAGTAATCATCTAGAAGTTTTATTTACCAAAAAAAAAACGAACCTCATTACGAAACGGTGGCAGAATTAAAAAAAACCATTGTACGCATCTTTTTCGGTGCGCTAGCATCTTTTCTACTCTTTTGTATTTTAAAATAATTCGTTTGAACAACGCGCTAATCTCAGGAACTACCGGTCCGATAAGAGAAAATAGTTTTAGTATTGGCTCGTTTATTGGGGGAAGGTTATAAGGCCTTATAGCATGGCGCTTCGACCCATAGGAGCGAAACAGTGTATACCACACATCTTGTGTATGAAACAGGCATGTATGATCCAAATGCAACGCGATGCGCAGCAAGTATTCAATAAGATTGAAAGTTCACTTACGGAATAATGTGAAGCCTATGCCCAGCAGTGGGTCATTTAGTTTTTACTTTACAGATGAAAACACTACTGAGACACACCTCTGATTTGTCCAAGGTAGGCACTGTCCTCAGCAAGTGGAAGGTCCGCAAGTCCCACACTTCAGTGTTTGAAATCACCTGGAAATATATATGAAACATATCACACCAAAGTTATGTAAGTGATGTTCTCCTGGTCGATTTCGACAGAAGACAGCCAGTAGTCAACTGTGCAGGAGATATCATAGTGCCTTGAGTGTCCGCGCAAACAGAGGTACTCGCTCGTCTTTACCAACACATATCCGATGTAACGCTTATACGTTAAGATCACAGCAAGGATCTGTTGCACGCGACGCAACGCATCACAACCAGACCCGAAAACCGAAACCGATCTGTGTTTGGCACCAATATTGGCTTCGGCTGGGTTTCGAACCCAGGGTCAGTCACGCTGACCACTAAGTCATCCTGACCATTGAGTTACGCGATTATTTGAGTGCTACAGTGCACCTGATGGCGTGGACCAAAGTTACCTACTTCCTCTTTTTTTACACTCTTTATTCGAAAGGCTTCTCTGAAAGGAGCAACCATAATTGGCACGCTTGGCATGCGGATAGGCGATCGTAGATCCAGACACCATGCACCTTCTGAAGTCCGAAGTGTCAGATGAACACTTTTGCCCATTACCAGTCTGGATAATTTAGGCCAGGCATAGATTTTAAGTCATGATATGAAACAAGTTCGATCCCCTATGTGGAGGGCTCATGCCGTTGAGTTTTTCGAAACCTATGTATAATTTAGTAACTAGACTTGAACATCCGGCTCGACACGTCTTTCATGCCAGTTCCAAATAATCCCCGTTGAAAGGACTAAAATCAGCGCTCGGCGGCACTTTGTTTTACGTTTGCGTATTATTCATATAAAAAGTGCAAAAATATATCTAGTTAACTGAACAATCAAATGAACCTTTGAATACGCCTGAATAAATTATTATCGTAATTATTCGATGCATGTTTTTATAATAATAAGAGTTAAGAATGCACAAACAAACAAATAAATTTAATGCAGTCTCAGTCTCTGAAAAAAAAGAAGTGATTTTCTTTACATTCATTTGTTTGGTTTAGTATTACGTTTATTATGTAAATAACTGTACTTAGGTAGAATCACTTTGCCTAGATAACGTCCCTGCAACGGAACTTGAAAAAAATAATGTTACTAAAATCACCAGGTATGGCAATCTAACTGAAATGTATAGGTCTCTGACCATCCCGCTTTTTTATATTACCATTGACAAAATATTTGTCTGCATGTCTGTACCTCGAGACCGTTGGGATGGAACACGCCGCTGTGCGTCTGATTCAATTTGTCGAACTTGTGTATCTCCTTGCCAGTATTCACGTCCCATAGCACGCCATCTGTTGAGGACAAATTGAACTAATGAATTTTAACAAATTTTTGCCCGTGTTAGCGTTGTGGTCAGAGAGCTCACTTTAATACGCGAATGATCTGTGTTCGATGGTGGTGAAGGAAAACATTGTGAGGAAACTGACATGTTTCAGAAATGATAATCTTGGGAAGTTCGCCAAACAGCACTGGAGCACCGTAACGGCTACCCGGCTACAATCTCAAAAGAGAGAATGCCTTGGCTCAGCAGTGGGCAATAGGCTGTTAATACACGCTCCTACTTAACTTTAAACAAACTTCTTTGTCTAGCAACTAGCTTTAAATATGCAGGTAGATAAAGGAGAAGCATTGTTCTTCTTTATACCTATTTAAGGTCATTGCTGGACATGAATCTTGTCCAGAAATCGCCAACAACCAAGCATATGTTTCCTGGAGGATTCGCCTTGAATTTGGTAAACTGATGGATTTCCCGCTGAGGTTCGTACGCCAGTCTCGATTGTTTACCTAGCAACACGTGCAGGTGAGCTTGGCGTTAGAAAGAAAAGAGTCGATACTCCCCCAACCCTTACACTATAATATAAATAATATTAGAGGAGTACCTGACAGCACCAGCTCGTCCGTGGGATTGAAGGTGGCCCTGTTCTTCGCGTACTGGTTGCTGATGGTGGGCGTGAGGGTCATCAGCTCGCGGCCGGTGCGGGTGTCAAACACCGTGGCCGTCTCGCCCTTGGTGCCGATAATGCGCTCGTCCGACATCTTGGAGAACTCCACGTACTCCTCGTTGTCCAGCTGGAAGCTGCTGCCGGGAAGTGTCACGCGGTTCTTTGTTCACGTTTTGAATAGCTCGTGTGGGGTGGGTGGAGTGCGGGAAATTCTTTTTTTTTATTATGGGAAAGGGCAAACGAGCAACCGGTTCACCTGATGGTAAGTGACACCCACGTACACCGGCAACATCATAGGTGCTGCAGGTGCGTTGGTGGCCTTTGAGGGTATTTGGGAGATGGGAGGGTGGATGAGGCGGGTGATGGGGAGGGGAAGTGGGCATCCGGTTACCTCACTCACCGAACGAAACGCAAAAGCACAAGATGCCTCGACTTCGGGCCGGTATTCTGAGAGGTCGTGGTATTAACCCGGTCGAGGCCCATTCGAGCAGCAAAAGCCGCCGCTTGGCTCTACCACGTTCTGTGTCATCCTTCCCTAGGTAATGTCACATCGTGTGATTTTTTAACACGGTTTCGTTTATCTATTATATATTCTATATATTTTCGTTTTAATAAAAGAAACCTATATCGAGATGATGTTATAGTGCCCGCAAGATTATGCGAACACACAAAATCCACTCGCTCATCTTTACCATCCAATACCCGGTGTAAAGCGTACGCAAAAAGTTCATACATTCCCGAAATATTTTTTTTTCCATATTTCTCAGACATGCAGCACAATGTTTTCCTTCACCGCCGAGCTCGTGATAAATTTAGGAATTAAAAGGATATTTTACAATTTTGGTGGTGACAGCACCGTAATTCGAACCGATTTCACTCCCCGTGTATTATTCAACTAAAGCGTGCGCTTAGACCGACAGAGCCACAACGGCACATATGAGTTGATTGAACGAATAGAATGTCACTACGAATGGTGAAACCGTGTACTAACAGTTGCTCGAACTCCTTCATGTTCCAGAGCGCAGACAGCGGCCGCCATGTTGTCGTCGCGGACGCTAGCAGCAGTAGACCGTCTCTGCTCGCCTGCAATTTACATTTAATTTTCAAAAATAATTATTGTATTGTATTTAAATATGCCTCCAACGACGTGTGTTGCTCTGACGTGTGACTTTGCGTAAGGAAATCTGCTACGCTGTGGGCGCTGTAGCGATTGTAGCGTATCCGCTGGAAGAAGAGAGGGGGTGGGGGGAGGGAGGGGTTTATAAAGATTGTCCGATTTGAAGTTTTAACAGACTGGACAGTTTGATAGATCATACCGAAGACTTGTCTATTTACTCGGATGCTAAGATTGTCGAATCTGAGGCCATACCCCAGATTAAACTTCAAATTAAGACCTGATCGCTGTTCCGATTACGACCAGAGTTACGCAATAGACCTGGTTATGTAACTCACCTGCATATGGTATATGTAGGACTCGTGGACTTGGTAAGAATTCTCCTCCGCTCCGCTGAATAGGTTGAATATTCGGATGTCGCCGGACGACGTCGCCGCCAGCAATTGTTGTTGCGTAGGCTGCGGAAGACACGAATAAATAAAGTTTAACTTTTTATAAATAACAAGTGTTCACGTGCTACGTACCACGTAGCCAAGCCAAGCGGCGGCTTTAGCTGCTGCTGCTGGAATGGGCCGGTTCGACTTGGACCTGCCCAAAAACCCTTAAGGACCCGTAACGCACCTGCAGCTTCTCGGGTGTTGCAGATTTACGTGGACGTCGGTAATCACTTACCACCATAGGTGAGCCGTTTGCTAGTGCGGCGCTCGTGTATACGTGCTCACACACTCACTCACTCATATGGAATATGGTGCGCGTGAAGAATGCGTCGTCGTCCTGCAGGCGCAGCGTGCGCAAGGGCGCGAGTGCGCACACACGTGTTTATTTGCTCACACACTCACTCACTCACATGGAATATGGTGTGCGTGAAGAACGCGTCGTCGTCCTGCAGGCGCAGCGTGCGCACGGGCGCGAAGTGCGCGTGCACGAGGCGCGAGTGCGCGCGCCGCAGTACGGGCGCACCCAGCTCGCTCCGCACCACACGCGCGCACACGTTGTTCGCCTCCAGCCCGCGAGTCGCCAGCGCCGCCAGCGTGCCCACCGGCGCCGGCTCGGGGCACTTGTGCGGCCTGCGGACAAATAAAACTTTTACATTTACTATAATTAAGTATTTCATAATCATGACAGAATCCACCATCCCATTTCATCCCCATAGGCTGGTTTACATTTGCTTTGATATTATCATCAAATTTGATTTTCTTCAAAGCGACGAGGTTTTTTCAATGTTCGCATATGCATTATCTCTCAGTTCTGTTTAACTATAAGAATCCCCATAAACACACATGTATTGTGTATTCCATTACTTATTTTCTAGTTAATGCCTCTGCAAAGTTTATATTTTTCAAATAAAAATGCACATTCATATTTACTAAATGTGTGCATTTTAAGTTACCTCGTCTACCCTGTAACACATGCTTACTTCCTTATCTCATTCTCTGAATTTTTTAATTTTATTTCACAGGGATCGCTTTACCGTACTGCACCTATACACATTACATTGTCGTCGCGTTCGCGAAATTGGTCCCACCAAATGTCGCACACAGAGAACTAAGGTTAACCGCATACGGTCGATATTTCTCATGCTTGCCTTTTCAGATCCCACTTAAACTACGGCAGACACAGCGTGACAAATGTACAGACAGTCAGTGTACGGTTGGAGGCTTACTCATCAAAAAACGCGCACTCACTCGAAGAGATTGAACTGGGGGCAGGTGACGACCGGGTTCTTGCAGAGCGCGTGCTGGTTGTACAGGTACTCGGTGATGATGGAGTGCAGCGTGACGCGCGGCGGCGACGGCGCTCGCTCGCCGCCCGCCGCGCTCAGCTGCTTCTGCAGCGAGCGCTTGTGCTCCGTGGGTGGACCGCTCGACGCGGAACTTTGGACTTTCCTGCATTAGAGATAGGATTGATATTTGATTGGAGCATTAACAGAATCGCACTTTGATTTATAATATACACATATATAATATTTGAGACTATTTGTACCCGCGACTTCGTCCGGGTTGACTTTAGAATTTTTCGATAGGTTTTTTTAGTGATGTGTCAAAAAAATTACGAATTTATCATGCAGAAACACGGAGTGAAAACATAAACATGTACTATTTATGTTTTCATTATAATAATCTTAATCGAACTATTTTTGTCCACTGCTGAACATAGAAAGCGCCAGCAATTAGCCCCTCCAAGAAAGCGCCAGCAATTAGCAGTCATATATTTCTTAAAAGATCTACCCATATCAACCACACTTGGCAAGGGGGTTGGTGAGCCCATGGCACCAGTCTGGGTAGGTATATTTGGGTTCGGCAAATGTCGGAAGGATATTTCGACATTATTCAGTCACCAGAGCCTCTTTTGTTGGTGTGGGTGGCGTGGGGTCTCGGCGTAAGAATCTACTACACTCTTTCTTCCAGAGGCTGTCGTTAGAGGAGACTAATGTCTTGAAATTCGCAGGATAATCGTCTTGAAAAGCAGTTAAGCAGACCGATGATGGGCTGCAGCGTCTAAGGTGCATGGTGCCTGGTACTGCGATCGACAATCCGTTCGTGGCAAGGTTCCTCTTTATAGAAGAGGCTTATGTTCTGCGGTGGAACATTTACAGGCTGGTAAGGAGATACAGGTTAGATTAGAATTTGGAAAAGATCTGGAATATATCTTTCTCCAAATTCCATTGTCCCCATTGGTTGATATTTAATTGGAGCATATTATGTGTTTTATGTAGTTATAAATAGAATAAAAATTTGCTTATTTGTATTGAAGATTGGTACAACATTGGAATACATACATATAAGTAATGCACTTGTATGGGCTTTACTTTAGTGTTTTTTGTAATATTTGCCTGCCTTTCTTTGTTGTCTTTCTTTAATTTTATATGAGTTAAATTTATTGTAAAAATTTGACAAAAATAAGAGTTGCGTGCGAAGTTTCTTTCTCCAGTTTCTTCTCTGTTAGGTTCACGGTTAACCGGTGAGGACTATGATGGACTGCCTTGTTTCAGGAATTGGATCACTGGTCCTCGTTCATCATAACTTTTGTATCCTATGGTAGTGCAGTCCTACCCGGTTAAGTAGATTCATTAAATATGCGAAAGCAACTACTATCAAAGTACTACTTATGTTTATAAGTAGTACTTTTTTTGCACACACTCTATAAACATTCTGAATTAAAACAGAATAATGTACTGCTGCCTAAATGCACCTCAGTGATATTATTTTTTTTAGCTTTGATGCGAGTCATCGGCGTCGTTAATCAATCAATACGAATGAACGTCGTTCACTCAATCGCTTCACTACGAATGAATGACGTATGTCATATCGGAATAACTAACCTGAGCTTTATAATAGGAGGCAGCGGGCTGTCGCCGTCAAGCAGCGAGCTCTGGTGGTTGTGGTCAATGCTGTCGCGGTGCATGGAGCTGTTGCTGCTCGTCCGCGACACCGAAAGCCGTTGCTGTGAACAAACGGATTTATCTAATTTTGTTATAACTGGTGTGGACATAAATGTAACAAATAAAAATGTTCTATTCTTTTATTGAAGTTATACTTCTTTTGGCGCGTTTGGTAAAAAATATGAGAGGTA
Source organism: Bhutanitis thaidina (assembly GCA_029286595.1). Lineage (NCBI taxonomy): Eukaryota > Metazoa > Arthropoda > Insecta > Lepidoptera > Papilionidae > Bhutanitis > Bhutanitis thaidina. Next base: position 3,408,221 of record JAGSMS010000037.1, read on the forward strand.
TTTTCTAGGATGCGCGCGCATACCGTCACCTAAAAGCGACACCATGAAGTTGGTTGGTAAATGTCTCTCAAGTTTTCATGAGAACTGATAACTATATTCAAGGTAGTTATTCAAATATATATGAATCTACAACGTCTTTTATATCAGTGGAGTGGTGTGTAATTATGTACGACCGTAAGAAGTTACTACTTCACGTCACACTATCGACAGGTACGCCAACAATTCCTCCAACGCCAACGCAATCGGTGCGACTCCGTGCTGATAGGACCAGACGTTCTGTGAAGACCGAGTTCGACGAAACCCAATAAGGAAACAAACAATGTTATCGCCTAAAATGAAGATTCCCGAAATGAAAAAAAAAAAAAAGAAAAACATGTTGCGAATTATTAAACAAGAGCTGAACGGACGCTTGCAACCGATACGTTGGTGCAAGACATAGATAACCGCTCTTAACAGATAAAAATTTTTTTGCGTTCGAAGACCTGTACAACGTGACTACCGTCTTGTATTAATCAAGGGCTATCCTACCAAGCATCGTGATATGCTGTTCTTGTGTAAAAGAAGTAAACTTCGATCAAAGTTTATCAGATTTAGTGATACGCTTCTCAAAAATGATGAATGTGAGATTTCCAGCAAGATTCTGTTCCTGGTCACAAGGCACAAACCCAAACATGGCTCGAGAACAATGTTCCGGACTTCATAAAAGCATAAAGACTGGCGCTCGTCCAGTCCAGATCTGAACACGTTGGACTGCAAATTGTGGTCAGTACTAAGGGTGGTGTGGGGGCCGTGTAGACGGGCGTGACGGGGACTCGGCCTCGCGCTGCAGCCGCATGCGTGTGTGTGTGTGTGTAAACTGACCCGCACGGGCGTGGAGGGCGTGTAGACGGGGGGCGGCGGGGGCGCGGGCGCGGCGGAGATAGGCGGGGGCAGGCGCGCCTCGCGCTGCAGCCGCATGCGTGTGTGTGTGTGTAAACTGACCCGCACGGGCGTGGAGGGCGTGTAGACGGGGGCGGCGGGGGCGCGGGCGCGGCGGAGATAGGCGGGGGCAGGCGCGCCTCGCGCTGCAGCCGCATGCGTGTGTGTGTGTGTGTGTGTGTGTGTGTGTGTGTGTAAACTGACCCGCACGGGCGTGGAGGGCGTGTAGACGGGGGCGGCGGGGCGCGGGCGCGGCGGAGATAGGCGGGGCAGGCGCGCCTCGCGCTGCAGCCGCATGCGTGTGTGTGTGTGTAAACTGACCCGCACGGGCGTGGAGGGCGTGTAGACGGGGGCGGCGGGGCGCGGGCGCGGCGGAGATAGGCGGGGCAGGCGCGCCTCGCGCTGCAGCCGCATGCGTGTGTGTGTGTGTGTGTGTGTGTGTAAACTGACCCGCACGGGCGTGGAGGGCGTGTAGACGGGGGCGGCGGGGCGCGGGCGCGGCGGAGATAGGCGGGGCAGGCGCGCCTCGCGCTGCAGCCGCATGCGTGTGTGTGTGTGTAAACTGACCCGCACGGGCGTGGAGGGCGTGTAGACGGGGGCGGCGGGGCGCGGGCGCGGCGGAGATAGGCGGGGCAGGCGCGCCTCGCGCTGCAGCCGCATGCGTGTGTGTGTGTGTGTGTAAACTGACCCGCACGGGCGTGGAGGGCGTGTAGACGGGGGCGGCGGGGCGCGGGCGCGGCGGAGATAGGCGGGGCAGGCGCGCCTCGCGCTGCAGCCGCATGCGTGTGTGTGTGTGTGTGTGTAAACTGACCCGCACGGGCGTGGAGGGCGTGTAGACGGGGGCGGCGGGGCGCGGGCGCGGCGGAGATAGGCGGGGCAGGCGCGCCTCGCGCTGCAGCCGCATGCGTGTGTGTGTGTGTGTGTAAACTGACCCGCACGGGCGTGGAGGGCGTGTAGACGGGGGCGGCGGGGCGCGGGCGCGGCGGAGATAGGCGGGGCAGGCGCGCCTCGCGCTGCAGCCGCATGCGTGTGTGTGTGTGTGTGTGTAAACTGACCCGCACGGGCGTGGAGGGCGTGTAGACGGGGGCGGCGGGGCGCGGGCGCGGCGGAGATAGGCGGGGCAGGCGCGCCTCGCGCTGCAGCCGCATGCGTGTGTGTGTGTGTGTGTGTGTGTGTGTGTGTGTGTGTGTGTGTGTGTGTGTGTGTGTGTGTGTGTGTGTGTGTGTGTGTGTGTGTGTGTAAACTGACCCGCACGGGCGTGGAGGGCGTGTAGACGGGGGCGGCGGGGCGCGGGCGCGGCGGAGATAGGCGGGGCAGGCGCGCCTCGCGCTGCAGCCGCATGCGTGTGTGTGTGTGTGTGTGTGTGTGTGTGTGTGTGTGTAAACTGACCCGCACGGGCGTGGAGGGCGTGTAGACGGGGGCGGCGGGGCGCGGGCGCGGCGGAGATAGGCGGGGCAGGCGCGCCTCGCGCTGCAGCCGCATGCGTGTGTGTGTGTGTGTAAACTGACCCGCACGGGCGTGGAGGGCGTGTAGACGGGGGCGGCGGGGCGCGGGCGCGGCGGAGATAGGCGGGGCAGGCGCGCCTCGCGCTGCAGCCGCATGCGTGTGTGTGTGTGTGTGTGTGTAAACTGACCCGCACGGGCGTGGAGGGCGTGTAGACGGGGGCGGCGGGGCGCGGGCGCGGCGGAGATAGGCGGGGCAGGCGCGCCTCGCGCTGCAGCCGCATGCGTGTGTGTGTGTGTGTGTGTGTGTGTGTGTGTGTGTGTGTAAACTGACCCGCACGGGCGTGGAGGGCGTGTAGACGGGGGCGGCGGGGCGCGGGCGCGGCGGAGATAGGCGGGGCAGGCGCGCCTCGCGCTGCAGCCGCATGCGTGTGTGTGTGTGTGTGTGTGTGTGTGTGTGTGTGTGTGTGTAAACTGACCCGCACGGGCGTGGAGGGCGTGTAGACGGGGGCGGCGGGGCGCGGGCGCGGCGGAGATAGGCGGGGCAGGCGCGCCTCGCGCTGCAGCCGCATGCGTGTGTGTGTGTGTGTGTGTGTGTGTGTGTGTGTGTGTGTGTAAACTGACCCGCACGGGCGTGGAGGGCGTGTAGACGGGGGCGGCGGGGCGCGGGCGCGGCGGAGATAGGCGGGGCAGGCGCGCCTCGCGCTGCAGCCGCATGCGTGTGTGTGTGTGTGTGTGTGTGTGTGTGTGTAAACTGACCCGCACGGGCGTGGAGGGCGTGTAGACGGGGGCGGCGGGGCGCGGGCGCGGCGGAGATAGGCGGGGCAGGCGCGCCTCGCGCTGCAGCCGCATGCGTGTGTGTGTGTGTGTGTGTGTGTGTGTAAACTGACCCGCACGGGCGTGGAGGGCGTGTAGACGGGGGCGGCGGGGCGCGGGCGCGGCGGAGATAGGCGGGGCAGGCGCGCCTCGCGCTGCAGCCGCATGCGTGTGTGTGTGTGTAAACAAAATTGACTGGCAAAGCATGCTATAAAATATTAAATCCAATGGGTAGCCCTTTGATTACGGTAAATGCCAATAAAGTGTAAGTAATTTAAAAGTATGTAATTTTTTAATTAAAGAATTCTTAGCATTCCACGTTTCGAAAATCACCTTTGTTTGGTTTCAGATAATGCAATGCAGCTAGTGTAATGAGACTTGAAAACTGTCATTTATGAATTGTACTAGTCTTTGAGACCAACAATTGGTCTTCACCGTCCTGATGACTTCGGCGGTGTGCTTTTTCGGTGTTCTAAACAGACGAGCGAAGCGTTTAGATCACCTTTACAATTAAATACAAAATAAATCAAAAAAAAAGTTTGCGTCAATGACTGTCGAGTGGATGCTGTGGAGCAACCCATTCTGTATCCGTGAGGTGATGAAAAGTGGCGGCTTGGATATAATCTGGCGCACGGTGGCTCAGCGCGCGGAACACGGATGCTACATCTGCAGTGGGGCGGGAGAGACTTACTCTGTATCTGCGAGGTAGTGAACAGCGGCAGCTTGGATATGATCTGGCGCACGGTGGCGCAGCGGGCCAGGCCGGCCAGCGCGCGGCACGCCAACCCGCGGAGCCGGTCCGCGTCCGTGATGGGCGCCTTCACCAGCATCAGCGACAGCAGCACCTGCGCACCCGAGCACCATAAATTATACAATTGTGTATTATGTAATAGTGCAAGAGTCAATCACATACTTGTGGAAAGTATTTTAGGCACTATGAGATATTAACATAATATCTTAAAATTGGATCAACGAATCTGAGCTGCGTTTGCTTTTATTTTTCCACTATATATGACTGTAGCAAAAAGGATTTGGATCAGGCTATTTTTAGAATCGGTAAGTAAAAACTCCAGACAATTTTTGTAGTATTTGGCACAAATTGGTATACTTAAAAATATACTTCGAGCATTCTAAAATTTTTATGGCATAGTTATTATTTCAAAATATATACAAAAAGCCAGACCAATACGACGATTTTTAATGATTGCCACACTCCCATAAACATTTTACCTGTGTGTGGCAAGTTTTGGGTACTACACTTATTGTTCGAATAAATCTGGTTAAGAAATGTAAAGTTTTTTGTAAATTGATTTTTACATAGAAATAACACTAAATATTTTTTTATCAAGCCCAGTTAATTTAATAAATAGTGAGGGAAGGGGGCAGATCAAAACTAAGAAGCACAAGATGACTCTTCTTCGCGTCGGTATTCTGAGCGGTCGTGGTACTACTTGTCCAGCGCGGTGAGTGTGAGCAAACCTTACAAGAAACGCATGCCGGTGTTAACTGGCGCTTTCTTGGAAAGGCCTATGTTCAGCCGTGGACCAAAATAGGCCGATGAAGTAGATGACTTCACTACATAGTTCAACATATTCTCAATAGATGACGCTGTTCTGAATCAATGTTACCATAATGCCGTTGTTAGTGCGCACGCTCTCCCAAACTTTCTGTATGACGTCCTCGTAAGACTTCAGCGCGGTCTTCTTCTTACTGGAGCCAGTTATGGAGAACCGTGTCGTAGACGTGCCAGCCTGGAAATAATATAACAATTAATTTATTATATATAAACTTATTAATCCAATCGAATACGCACTAATAATTTAAAGATACTGTTTTGGATTTATAAAGTTATCCTAATCATGACATAAACACCTGTTGGATAATAGCTCATATAATGTTTACGTCCGGTTTCGAAGTACCCGTCCTGGGTTGGCTATTGTCCGATTCTTTGCGTGCATCATTCACATCATAGGTGGTTCTTTACGATACCCACGGGACGAGATAGGGTAGGCAGTCTCTTAGCAAAATTATTTCGGTTTAATATAAAAACGTACCCTGTGTACGGGCGCGCACACGCAGTTGACGAGAACGTTGAGAGCGGCTTTTTGCACCTCTGGCTCCGGCACTATCTCGCCGTCGGCAGCACCTGAATGCAAATAGAAACATAAGGACACGTGATAGTAATATCTTCACGCTCGTTATAGGTAGGTAGCTGGTAGGCTCCTTCTCTGCCTAGGAGTACCGCCCTAAAACGTTTTCCATTTTGCCATTGTTTTTTTTGCACATTTTTTTTGCCATTTGCACTAAAATTGCAAGCAGCAATGACACAGCCATCTTAATCCTCAGGGCTGACATCGTATCTGTAACCGTCTTCGATTTAAGTTGTCTACAAGTGTCCATGGGCTTCAATAGCCACTTACCATCAGGTGGACTGTTAGCTGGTTTGTCACTCTAACCCTATAAGAAACAATTTTCTCATCTAGGCATTAGAGCCTATTCACACGAGTAAATAGTGGTAAGTAACCGAGAGCTGTGTCAATCCCAGCCGAACCCACACTCGATTCGTTGCGTCACCAGTCTTTGACAATGACTCTACGATCTTATCACTTGGGGGTAGACAGATATTACTAATTTCCATTTGGAACTCAGCGTCTTACAACTATTCGCCTCTCCGGGAGATCCATAACGAGTGCGTGTCATGTTTGCTCCCTGAGATTGCCATGAGATTTTCGAAGCGTTTCAGTTACGGTCGGCGCTTACGACATCCACGGGAAGAAAGGGGCTGATATATTCTTACGCCGCTGCACGGCAATTGGCGCCGTTGCCGAAATCGGTATGCCAGAAAATATTACAAAAATTCCGTATGACATCATTCCCGACCCCGATGAAATCACACCATGTTATTTTTTGACATGATTTCGTTTAACGACATGGTTATCAAAAGATGAGGTATCTTGGATGTGAAATATAACACTGTGTGACTTAATCGAGGAATGACTTCTAACGGAATTCGGCGGTACCGTATAAGGTCCTAGAAGAACATCATCATAGCTCTTATACATAAAAATAAAATTTTAAAGAATTAAAAAAAAAAATTTTTTTTAGCACATACCCAGCACAATATTAACCCCTGTAGTGAGGTCCGCGTCCCTCATGTCGATCTTCTCGGTGAGCAGTAATTGAACCCGGGGCGCCACGCAGCATACAGATATCACGTCGAGCGCCGAACGGACCGTCTCCGCCCTGCACAGTGATGTTGCCGTTGCAGTAGGATTTACATATTTGTGAAGTTCAATAATTGCGTTTGTAGTGTATGTATGAAACATAAGGAACATTCTGTTGTCTCCTTCACACAAGCCGCGCGCGTTAGTATGGTAGGAAAGTGAGATAGTATGGAGGGGGAGTGAGATTACTATCTACCAATCTCTATTTATCTCAGGAAGTGCGAAATAATATGGCGAGGGAGTTATGTCCTCCCGGTTATAATAATATGGCGAGGGAGTTATGGGCTCCGGGTACTTACTGTTAGTTACGCCAATACTTTAGAGCAGTGATGTGTGTAAGAACAGTACAGCGTTAAATAACTAAACTATCGATCTTAACTGCTGCAGCACGTCCCCGAGCGACTACTTCAAAATACCTTCATAATATAATCTTCATAATCGTCGGCGTAGCCCACGACCTGCAACTGCAGCAACTCGGCGCCTTCTACTGCAGCACGACCCGGGGAGACCAGTCTACAACACTTGCCGTTAAAATTCCACTCGTAGGCTTAGCCCACGACCTGCAACTGCAGTTACTCGGCGTCTTCTACTGCAGCACGACCCGGGAGACCAGTCTACAACACTTGCCGTTAAAATTCCACTCGTAGGCTTAGTCCACGACCTGCAACTGCAGCAACTCGGCGCCTTCTACTGCAGCACGACCCGGGGAGACCAGTCTACAACACTTGCCGTTAAAATTCCACTCGTAGGCTTAGCCCACGACCTGCAACTGCAGTTACTCGGCGCCTTCTACTGCAGCACGACCCGGGGAGACCAGTCTACAACACTTGCCGTTAAAATTCCACTCGTAGGCTTAGCCCACGACCTGCAACTGCAGTTACTCGGCGCCTTCTACTGCAGCACGACCCGGGGAGACCAGTCTACAACACTTGCCGTTAAAATTCCACTCGTAGGCTTAGCCCACGACCTGCAACTGCAGTTACTCGGCGCCTTCTACTGCAGCACGACCCGGGGGGACCAGTCTACAACACTTGCCGTTAAAATTCCACTCGTAGGCTTAGTCCACGACCTGCAACTGGAGCAACTCGGCGTCTTCTACTGCAGCACGACCAGGGAGGACCAGTCTACAACACTTGCCGTTAAAATTCCACTCGTAGGCTAAGTCCACGACCTGCAACTGCAGTTACTCGGCGCCTTCTACTGCAGCACGACCCGGGGGGACCAGTCTACAACACTTGCCGTTAAAATTCCACTCGTAGGCTTAGCCCACGACCTGCAACTGCAGTTACTCGGCGCCTTCTACTGCAGCACGACCCGGGGGGACCAGTCTACAACACTTGCCCACTAGCCGTTAAAATTCCACTCGTAGGCTTAGTCCACGACCTGCAACTGGAGCAACTCGGCGTCTTCTACTGCAGCACGACCAGGGAGGACCAGTCTACAACACTTGCCGTTAAAATTCCACTCGTAGGCTAAGTCCTCGACCTGCAACTGGAGCAACTCGGCGCCTTCTACTGCAGCACGACCCGGGGGAACCAGTCTACAACACTTGCCCACTAGCCGTTAAAGTTCCACTCGTAGGCTTAGCCCACGAACTGCAACTGCGGCAACTCGCCGCCTAATGCTGCAGCACGTCCCCGGGCGACCAGTCTACAATACCTGCCGTTAAAGTTCCACTCGTAGGCGTAGCCCACGACCTGCAATAGCAGCGACACGCCGCCCAGCTCCAGAAGTTCGTCCACGGGCGCCCAGCGCGACCAGGCCACACTCTGCAGCAGTTCTATTTGCTCTTGGATCTCCTCCGGAGATGATTTAGATGCCTGCGAATGTCAATTTTATGTACCTTTTAGAACCCAATGTATGAAATAATAGTGAAAGGGGTATTGTGCTTGCATAAAAATGTATTACAGAACACACATCTATATCGTCTATGTTACTTTACATGTCATGTCGTTACACATACTTAAAAACAAATGCAAATACTATGACTGTACATCAGAAATCGCAGAATGGAGCGACTATAGGGTCTCAGTAACCTTTATAGGTTGAAATTACTTATGTCATTACTACTTAAGTTGATGAAAAACGACTTCTATCTATAATCCTATATTAGTTCACTGCTGACCCAAGGGCTCTCTAAGAAAGCCTAGTCAGCAAAAGATTGGATATATTTCATGGAAGGTTAATAAATCAAAGTTTTCTTTAGATGTCAGAACTTTCGCATCCACCTGTATTATTTGGTTAATCATGTCTAATACATGACGTATTAGATGTTGTAGGTTCAGGATATCACTGTATATATGATACCATATACTTCCACTGTGTGTCTGTTGTGTGTCTTCTTCCTCTGTGCAATATTCCACGTAAGTCCTCAGGGGTGACAATGCATCACTAACCTTCAAGTACAGCAATTGAAGTTGTTTGCAAGTATTCATGAGCTACAGTAGCCACTTACCATTACAGGTGGACTGTTAGCTCGCTTGTCGACCCAATCCAATGACATAAAATAATGCAATTAAAAAAAGAAAAAGTGCTCACGTCTGGGGTAGGCATAGATTAAGTATCTCCCTTCGTCACGACTCGGCACAGCTAAACTGTCGTCCGCCACCCGCTCGGCGATGCACGTCGTTGTTTTCGTTGCCGGAAATTGTCATAAGATGTTCAAAGCGTTTCCCTTAGTCGCCTCTTGCGACACCAAAGGATGAAAGGCGATGGCAGATACTGAATACACGAACGAAGTACTCACCTTATAAGGCGGCGGCTCAGGTACGTTGTCGCCTTGCTGCCGGGCGACTTGCGCCGCTCGTAGCCTCAGATGTGCTTCTAGATACCTGAGAACGATTAGAATCAATCGAATTAACCGAAAATTAAACAAAAAAAAAAAAAAATCAGAATCCTGTGTCCATCTGATCATCTAATTATCTGTTCTGTTGCATTTTGATCTATGCTTCCAGGATGATATTTTCTGGTTCTCGTCCGATTCAGTTCACGTCACAACACTGGTCGCGCAGTAGAAACAGAGCAAGGGGAAAAGAGAGAGAGAGAGAGATAGATGCCTTACCTCCTAAGCGCAACACACACGTGTCTCACAATCTGTCGCGCTGCACAGGTCTCGTCCTCCGACACGCGTGATTCTTCCTCGTCTGAACCCAGTATAGGTAGCGTGGAAATCACGTTGTATAGTTTTCGGAGACCGTCCTGAAATAAAGATTATATTACATAATAGTCATCAAGCTAAAAATTATCGTAAAATCTTTTACATCGGAATATGCCACAATATCAAACAAGTTAACATTTACATACATATAATGGTATTTAACTTGTGTGATCTACAAATTATGGGTTTAAAGAGAGTCACACATACAAGAATAATATATTTCATAGCATGTAATGTAAAATCAATTCGGTTCGCGTTTTAACTGCAACCGCGATGTACGTGTTACTCAGTAACATTGAACTTCATGTTAATTATGTTGAATATTATTAAGTTAAGTGTTTTTATTTGTGAATTATAATGTTTTACTCAATTTTTCTTTCTCTTTCTATCACTCTGTCTCAGCTGGCTAAGCCACTGTTCAAAGTGAGGCAATACTCAATAGATTTGCAAAGTGCGTTCGCGCTTCCTGAGAGATCTCATAGTAAAGTTTGTGAATACGGGCGATAGTGTTTCATATTTCGTGACGCAACTTTTCTACCGTACAATTTTCAATCCCCATAACTTTGAAGTTTCACTTCCAATGCGCGTGTAAAAGACGTACACAGTTTTTTTAAAGAATAAACTCGAATACATGCGATTTCTATGATATCTATGATATTTTTTTAAATATCAATGTGTTACGAGTACATAACCTACCTGGTTGTCGAATTCCTCCAATATGACGCGAAACTGGAAAGAGAGCCCGAAGAACATTGTCGCGTGGCAGCGGCCCGAGTCGTGCGAACATTCCAGTAGCCAGAGCGCGTATCTTTTGGAACAATTCAAATGTAACAGATATTATAGTCAAATTAAGATACAATCTACTGCATTCTTTGTCAGCCTTTAAAAGTTCACTGCTCGATTTTTACCAATGGAAATCGACAATTGGAAGCGATAAATCGTGTTACCGGTCATGCCACTCGACATCGGTCCGTATATTTTTAGTCTGCCATATTTTGTGACAGATGATCTGCCGTCTTACAAACGACGTGACTTTTCTTTTTTTAGCACTTGCGTGACAAGTGGTGGCGAGGCGAAACACGTGTCGCGTTTCAAACGTTGGATGTGTGCATAAAACCTAGGTAATGTATAACGTGGAGTGGAGTGTTGGTGTGGGCGTTTTGGTGGGAGCAAGGGTGGTGCTCTTTCTTCTCTTTGAAGAAGGTAGGTAATATTTACCATTTTATTACTTTTTACGAGCGGAATGGCGTGAATTAACTTTATTCTAATGTCTAAAGTACTAAGCTTCAAAAAATACTGATATTATATTTCTAAAATACTATCTGTGAAGAGTAGCATAGCTGTCCGATTTTGATATTTTTTTTTGCCTACGGTGTCACTTGGATGGTTCTTAGCAATAATTGAACCCGGTAGGTGGTGCTGTTGTCGACCTCTAGAACTATCATTTTAATTTTCTTTTGGATTTCTCATATAAAAAGCATATATGGTCATATTTACACAATATTTTTTTTTGTTGAAACGATGGAATCCGATAGGTGGCGCTGTAGTCAAGTTATTAACAAATTCTTTATTTATTGATCAAAATGATTTATACTCATAATACAAGTTGTTTTAGTGCCAAAATCGAAAAGTACAAAATCTGTACTAGACAAGTGACGCTGTGGTCGAACTATAAAGTCATTAGAAATACAAACGCACGGCGCCACCTACCGGAAAGAGCAAATAATGTCCGTCCAGCTAGCAGTGTATAAATATATTTCGTAATGCAACACGTCATGACTTATCGCGACTCACTTGACCAGATCGGCGAGGGTAGCGCGCGGCAGCAGGCACACCCGCTCCATGGCGTCCTCGCAGTAGGCCAGGTAGTACAGGCAGATGGACACCCCCGTAGCTGCCACCGACGGCCGCGGAACTTCTAGGAATGTCTAGAAAATAAATCACTCATAAAGAACGTACGACATCCTTTAATTTACCACCATTTCACCCCAAACGCGGTGGTGCACTCTGCCGACTGATGAACGAGGCCCCAGTGATGTCGTGTGGGATTTTAGAAAACAAGTTAACACGTTATCTCAGGGTCAAAAAGAAATCGATACTAACATAAAAAGAATCAATGAGTGTTTGTCTGAATTTAACTTAAAAACAAATTGATGGATCTTGTTGATTTTTTAAAATATTTACTGATATTCAAATATGTTTCTACCTTACTGTCAACTACTCCCTATTAGTGTATATTACACCTATAGTCTATCTGAACACCTCAGGCTATGTCCCTCTTTGATTCGGTCGAGAATACTTTACATTGTCACGACTCGGTCCTGGGTACGAAACCCAGCAGGAGCAACACACTAAGAATAAGTTTAAGGTTCTGTTTGTGCAGCGCAGCATCCAGTGCATCTCACACTGCATTTGCCCTTCCTCGATCTTATGACATAAGCGCTTCATCGCATACGGGCGATGGTGCCTCTGTGTTCGTGCGCCACACACTTCCGGCACTATGCTACATCCTGCGCAGTTGATTACGGCCTGGAGGACAAGACGCAGTAAAGCGTCAGCAAGTCTGCAGACCCTCCTTAGAGCGAACGTTGGCTCAGTAGCAGCTAGAAAGACAATAGAAGAGGCTACCTGCAATCCACCCATGTTGATGAAATCTATCGAGAACTTCTTATGGCAGAGCAGCGCGGCGAGGTACTTCAGGGCTTCGAAGGCAAGCCTCGAATCACGTGACTCCCTCACGTTCAGGTAGCCTAGTATCAAACCTAGGGCGTTCTGCTCGAACACGTGCGACAGGAACTGTAACCAAGGAACGATCGAAATGACAGACGTCAGTTGAACATACAGCGATGTCAAACTCCTTGAGCCAGAGTCCTTTATTTTACAATCCCATAGTACAAGCTTGGATTCAAACCAAGTAGGGATACGCTTACCTCTTGATATTCGCCCATCGGAGTCAAATATCTCAGAATGAGCATCTGCTTCGTGGCGTCAGTTGGCGGGTGGATTTGTATGTTACCTGGAATTAAGTTTTTTTTTTATCAAAACATATTAATAACAAAAAGTTTAGCGTTAGCTTACTGAACTAAGATCCGATAAATCTCTCTGTCCAAATATCTTTCATTCAAACACAATTCGACTTGGTTCGTACAGTGGCTGGCGAATGGCTTCGGTGCGGCGGGTCACAGGTTGAGACCCGCTGATCACCCACAGGTCCCGCGAGAAATGAGTATTTTTATGAACTTCAGATAATAATTCCGTGTAAAGAATTACCGTGCGTGCGACTTGAGGGACCAATGACACAGATCTCTATCTCGGCCCGGCTCGAGTTGGGGAAGGGCTCGTGCGTAAGTGGTGGTGGCTACGCGGACGGTATCAATACTTAAAGTACACTGTACAAATGCGACTTGAGGGACCAATGACATAGATCTCCATATCGGCCTAAATGGAGTTGGGGAAGGGTTCGTGCGTAAGTGGTAGTGGCTACGCGGGCGGTATCAATACTTAAAGTACACTGTACAAATGCGACTTGAGGGACCAATGACATAGATCTCCATATCGGCCTAAATGGAGTTGGGGAAGGGCTCGTGCGTAAGTGGTGGTGGCTACGCGGACGGTATCAATACTTAAAGTACACTGTACAAATGCGACTTGAGGGACCAATGACATAGATCTCCATATCGGCCTAAATGGAGTTGGGGAAGGGCTCGTGCGTAAGTGGTGGTGGCTACGCGGACGGTATCAATACTTAAAGTACACTGTACAAATGCGACTTGAGCGACCAATGACATAGATCTCCATATCGGCCTAAATGGAGTTGGGGAAGGGTTCGTGCGTAAGTGGTATTGGCTACGCGGGCGGTATCAATACTTAAAGTACACTGTACAAATGCGACTTGAGCGACCAATGACATAGATCTCCCTATCGGCCTAAATGGAGTTGGGGAAGGGCTCGTGCGTAAGTGGTGGTTGCGCGGGCGGTATCAATACGTAAAGCATGCAGTACACAAGCAATTTGACCGACCATTGACATTAATCTCCACCCGGGCGTTGGAGGAGTCGTGCGCGTGTGGTGGCAGGGATGGCGATATCAATACGTAAAGTACACAGTATACGTGCAAATCGACTAACCAATGACATAGGTCTCCATCTCAGCCCAGCTGGAGTTGGAGGAGGGGTCATGCGCAAGTGGTGGCTGCACGGGCGGCGGTGGACGGGCGGGCGGCGACATCAGCCCCCACTGCTCCGGCGAGCGAGCGTTACCTGGAACCACAGTTAATAATTAATTAACGGATGTTTAATTACAAATCTACAGTTTCACTCCAGTTTGCTCGTAGTTAAACTGCTAGTTTGTTGGTAAACTTGAGCTTTGGTTGGTCTAAATTACCTAGAGGGTTACTAACTAAGTATAAAGTATTTAAACTCACAGTTGTAGTTCTTGATTGGTGTCTCTGGATCTTTGCTGGCCTGTGGAGGGGTTTCGTCCACCAGCATCTCGCTCCCTCCCCCCTCATCTTTCTCACGATCTAGAGATAATAACCAATAATGTGAAATAAGGTAAAAATAAAATATTAAGAATTTTGTAATAACAACAAATACATTTAACACCTATCCAAGTTTCAGATAAGTAAGGGCACAGGAATAAATAATACCGAGCAGAAGGTAATCGGCCATCCGAATGGGAATTCGCAGGTACACTCACACATTCGCGATTGTTGTGTGTGAGAGCTGCTCTCCACGCACCTACGTGCTCGCGGACGTGACGCGCGACGACACAACCGGCTGCAAGCGTTTTGGAACGACGACAAGCACTAGCGTGTCAGCGCGCATGCGATTGTTGTTATATTATGTATTGTTTATTTTAAAAAAAAATGTATTCACGCGAGTACTTGACATTGAAATTAAACTATTATTTACGGTACACATAGTTTTTTTTTATTATACCCTTACTACTACCAGTTAAAGTGTCAATAAAGTTTAGTGAAATTGGCATATGGTAGTCGAGTAATGACATTACTGAAGAAGGTGCTTCTTATATAATATATATATAATAAGTACCTCAATATTCTGAGAGATAGCGTTTTTATTTATTTTAATATTAGACGACGTGACATTTATGAAATAGTCGTGTCTGTATTTTACATAAGTGAATGTGAGAAACGACTTTCAATTAATTTTTTTTTATAGAAAAAATGTTAATTTTAGAAATTTCACCTGTTTCGTGGAGGCAGTTTACGTACATAAATTGCACATGGACAAATATTAAAAGATATGTTGCCTGTGGCCAATAAACATACATCCATCACGAAATAGTTGTATAACAAAAAAACGTATTGGCGAATTACACGTCTCTATGAAATATTTTTTTACTGTTTATATTTATGCTTATACAAAACTGTTTTGTAAAATTAGCGCTTAAAATGAGTACTGGCGGCACCGGGAATACAACTCAGGTCACTAAGCTTACTATGAATATAATGCAAACGCCTCGCCGCTGTGCTCCTGCTGTGTTTACATAATACTTGAAATAATTTAATCACCTTTTTTATCGCCCGTGGGTCCGTTGCATTTGATGTCGTTGTTGCGTTTCTTGTCGAAACGAGCAAAGTGGCGGGTCTGATTCGGCGGCGTCACGGTATTTTGATTCGTCTGTGGAGAGAAATAAAGTACAGTTTTAATTGTGATTCAAATGGACATGGAGAGGAGATGTTATCGCTTAAGATGACAGGGCCAATATATTTCATAAAATATTTTATCATGTTAAACATGGAAAAAAGAACTTAATTTTTTTTATCGTTTCTGGTATAACAAACGTCAACCAAGAAGTTATCATTCTTAAATCAAATTATTGACTCACTTTATCTTCCTGCGTCTTATTTCTTAATTCATGAAGTCTCCTTAGCATTAGTGGTACCAGCATTGCATTTAAGTCCCTGGGAGAAAATACAACATTAACATTTAATTAAATTTGTGAATTGCCGGGAATGTAGGGAGAATATACTATCTCTACCACCAAACGCCAACTTAAGCTGCACATGATGCACCCTGCTAGCCAACTAACGAGTCTTCGGCGAGAGAATGATAGCGGAACTGGAACCTAAATCTCACAGACTGGTGATAGGGAGCGGCATTACTAGTGCGCACCAACCCGCTTGCTCAGCGTGGAGAGTGAAAGAGAAAGAGGTATATATTTAGCAGAGGACCTAAATAGTAGTATGTAGTAGTTAATTACTTTAATTATTAATTACATCTTATTCTGTTGGTGACATATAAGCCGACTAAGTTAATGACTGCAAAATCTACATGCCCATCTTATTCTGTTGGTGACATATAAGCCGACTAAGTTATATGACTGCAAAATCTACATGCCCATTTTATTCTATTGGTGACATATAAGCCGACTAAGTTAAATGACTGCAAAATCTACATGCCCAACTCATTCTATGGGTGTCATATGACGCGATATAAGTTAAATTGCTGCAATATATCGTGGCTTCCGACAGACGTCGTAATACCCATTTCGAAAAGAACGATTCGAATCTCTAAGTGTGATTGAAAAAACACAAACAGCTGACGGGTGTCAGCGTGCGAGGTGTATCAAGCGAACGATTATGGAAAATCCTATTATGGCAAAGGCTTATGTCCAGCAGTGGACTATTTAGATGCGAGAGAGAGATATATAGGCACTCAAGCCTGTCACCCATAAAGTAAGGAAGAGATTATGAACTTCCATTAAGCATGACTAAGCATAGCCAAACAAGTTTTCGCAACACACTTTTAGCTTCTGCCGGAGATGGAACGGTACTGCGCCAGAGATTGCAATGTGATTTTGAAAGATTTTCTCATAGTTACCCCTGCCTAAACTAACGGGATGAAAGTGTGTGTAAGTCGCTACCGAACAGATAGGAGTTAATGAATAAAGAATTCATTAGAATCTAATGAATTCTTCATTCATTAGATCATTCTTCATTCATCGTTTCGTAATAAGGTTTCTCTGACGGAGAAGAAACAGGCGAAAAAAACACCGTAGGTATCCTCTTTCTAGATTTTTTTTACAATAATTATAATGTACATCATAAAATAAAAGGTATGGTCCATAGCCCACTGAAAGCATGCCAGAAGATAACAGTGATCCACCAAAATAAAGCACATATGCACTGCAAACTCGGGCCTTACCTAAAGTTTGTGGCGATCTCCTGCACTTCCATGGCGGCGGCGACGAGCCCGGTGGCGTAGCACTGCAGCGGCTCCGGAGACTTCGTGGCCCAACTCACCAAGCGCTGTATTAAAGCCTCGTTGTCCTACAATAAAAAGGTTGGATCATATTATTACTACCTTCCAAGTCCTTTAGTAGCCACAAACAGTCAACAGCTGGGGATAGGCCTATCGCAGTGGAAGGACTTGGCAGGTGGGTTAGCAATCAGTACCTTGGACGTTACCCTACTACCTCGTGTCTCCGGTTTGAATAATTGGGGCCTGGCGTTGTTCCTTCGTTAAGGTGGTTATTGCATCATCTGTCGATGACCATGAGATTTTCAGACATTTCCTTTAATCGTCTTCTATGCCACCTGTGGGTACGAGATTGTAATACCTATCGATGGAAGGGCATTGGAACCGGGCGGTACAGTCCAGCGGAAAATTGTTGTCCAAAAAATTTCACTTCTGACAAATTTTTACTCAATCGAGTTACTTTTCAAGAAAGTCAATTACAATGGACATTACATGATGATTGTACTGTGTCGATTTGTATGCGGGTGGCATACGTACTTCTCAGGGTATCTCGTAAGAGTGGACTAATGGAAAACCTCGATTTCATGGCGACCGACAGATGGAGAATACAGACCAATGATGGGCAGTCTAAGAGCGTCTGAGGTGCACGGTTCATGATTCATAAGCCGTCTACCACTCGTGGCGATTATGGCAAATCATCAATGTCATGCAGTGGACTATTACGAGTTAAGAGGCTGATGAAGAAGAAACCAATCTAAGGGAAGGCGAAAGATCGACGAACCGTATACACACAAAATCTGAACATGAAATTTAAAAAGGCCAATAAAATTCAAATGAATAGTCTAAAATGAGAGGACTCGCCTGAAAGACGACGCTCATCTCCAGCCCTGGCATAAGGTCGAGCGTGAGACGACACGCGGCCACGTTCAATTTGTACACGTCACGGCCGGTTATGTTCTGCCGTGAGTAGTAAGTATCGCGCACGTAGTCATTCACCAGCTGTCAAAAATAGTTACATTTTTGTAAGTTAACATAACATACAGTTATGTTTTCTTTGACGGTTCAAATAAGGGAATCGCTTACACCTTGTATCGGGGTATATTTATATTGTTAACAATTACCTTTTGTGACGTGGTATAAAAGAACTTCACTGTTATGATAGTAGAAAGTTATAATAAATAAATAATTATTTTTTTATTTCTTTAAGATTGTACACACACACACACAATCATATTTTTACGCTTACCTTAGTCATAAAGTTATCCTTCTTAAACATGACCTTTAGTGCCTGTCCCAGTGCACATTCGGGGTCAGTGCGCGACGGCGGCCGCTCGTCGAAAGGATCCGGATCTTTCTTCATGAAGTTCTCAGTCTCTGCCTCTATGATCTCAGCTATCCTGCAATCAATCAATATGGGATGCGCCTCAATAATTGTGTAGTCATTTCTATGATTTTTAGAAAAAAAATATTTTGAAGTACTAGGTATTACAGAGAGGGTGCAAAAACGGTGTGTTAAAGTAGTGTTTAGACTTGTGAATCGTTAATACTTTCCAAGTAAAATTATGCAGATGCTGCTTATGGGCCACTTATATTAAGAAGAACAGAGAGGCTCATTCAGCGGGTCCAGAACGCGTACACCCGATTTTGTTATATTGCCCCTCTTCCTAGTCACGTAGCCCCGTATCTAAATCACGCCAATCTCCTTAAGATGAATTTTAATTTTATTAAGATTAAAAATTACACCTTGCTACCCTACTATAATCGATCATAGCAGAGCAGAGACCGGAATATTTAAATCTCAATTTGAAATGGGCCCGTGATGAAAATAAATATATCACAAGAGTCTCTGTCCATTCACTCATATAATACAACACCGTACCGCTGGTTTCCCAGGCAGCTTTAAATTTGTCGCAACACACTGCTGGAAAGTATTACCACCACCAATTTGTTCCTTAAAAACATTGAATACTTTTAAAAGTAAATTAAAGTTGCATTTATTGGCACAAGTGCAATAATTTACTTTGCTTTTGAAACAGAATGAATGTCCTTCCATTGGTACTTAGTTTTTGTTGATTATTATATATTATTTTGGTTCCTTCTTGATCAAATACTTGGATTTATTACATTGGAAATTTGATTATTTTTCCTTATTGTTCAACTTCTGTACACAATGTTACTTTGCAAAGTAAGCAGTTACTTTTTTGTTTTGGGGTATTTCTATATATTCTCATCTGGTTGGGTTGTATATAAAGATACATATAGATACAAAAAATTACATAATACAAATAATAATACATATAATAAAATTAAATAGATATTTAAAACGCAACCAGATGGAAGCCCACGGCAAGGGAGACCAGACGGCCGAGGGTTAGGGAGAAAGGGAAAGAAACCGTCGGACAATGCGAGCGGTATCGAGTAGCACCTTTTTGAGCTCGGAGCCGTCTGTCACTGAGTCCCAGCCACCTCAGATGTTCCTAGAGGCTGACTGGGATTAACCCATTCACAGAGACGACGACGCAGTTATTTTATTATTTAGGTGATATATCATATTGGTAGTTTTTAAGCTAGTTACATATTCACAATTTTTTTTTCTTTACATTTCATTATTCTCTTTTTTTTCATTCCATTACACAATACAGATGTATTTGGCTAATAACTGATAAAAAAGATATTAATTTTATAATAACAGATAATAACTTGTTTAAAACCTTTTTTTTTACATAAGTACAACTTCCTATTATAATACAATTAGTAAATTATAATTTAAGGATTTTATCACGTTTAATTATGTTTTTATATTTCCGGGGTTTCGATTTCTTTACAGCAACTGTGCTAACGAGGGGACTAAGATGTTAAGACGTCCAGATTTTATAGTTAACTCGGGCTACCTTCAGCTTTTATTTATTAATTTTTGGTCCGATCTACACAGAATATGCTCACAGTATCTCGAGGTTGTGCAGTGGTATTCTTGGTTATAGATTAAATTTTCTTTATTACTGGATCCCTAGCCGGTGGTAGTACCCAGCCATCTTCTCTATTGAAATTAGGATGTTTTTTGATTTCAAACACATGCAATAAAATTAAACATTTCAAGCAAATGAGTAGTGTTTGCGTAAATGTTAGAAATTGTTATATTTTTATTACTATTATGTTTTTTCTTTTAAAAATTAAATTGTATGTATTTTGTAATTCTAATATTTTAAATATGTGTATCAAATAAATCATTCTTTCTTTTTATAAGTGACAGTACTTTCATGTAGCATCACTCAAAAATGTTTGGATTGGTGAAAAATATTTACAAATTACTACATACTAAGGTGTTATTCTGTAGTGTATATTAAGCAGATAATTGTTTCTTCAATATTGTTAGGTAATGTCATAAATTTTAAGTTGTACAATTTAAAATAGAATACAATAGAATATAATAGAATATCCTTCCTAGTGTTAGATATGCCAAAATGTCTGTGTTATGTCAAATGATTTAACACACTGCGTCAGATGTTTCAGATTATTGTGTTCAAAGGGATAGTCAGACAAAAAATAACAATTTTTTGATTGAAATAAACAAATAAATATTTGTTATTTTCTATCTTTTTTTTCAAGATCAAGATTTAACATTTAACTAGGAGAGGAACAGCATTTCAGAGCTGTAGCTACACTGCTGCAGTATAATGCTGTTTTGAATGCCTTTTCATTACTATAATCCAACATATTGTATTATTTGTCATATCTTTTGTTGTTTTAGCATAGAATAAACATTGTTTCTTTTTTCTTTCTTTTTTTCTTTCATTCTAGTGTGGATTGTCTGTCCGACACGTATAAAAAAAAATACAAGCATTAAGTTAAAAAATCAAAACTATTTGATTAAATATTTATAGAAATAACACCTTATTTTATAATCTCTCGTCTTGTAGACAAGACAACACTACTTTCTTTGGACTTCCATTTAAAAAAATTATTATTTTTTGCCTTTTAACACAATAATCTAAAACATCTGACACACTGCATCAGATGTTTCAGATTAGCGTTGAATCATTTGACATAACACAGACATTTTGGCATATCTAACACTAGGAAGGATAAACTTTTTAGTATGCCTAACTGATAAGTAATATAAACAATCACTAATTACTCCTCATATATTGATAGATACTTAAATGAAACAATGTTTTGCTACACAGTTCTAAGCCATAAGCCTCCTTGTAAAATCTGAACTATTTGTCCAAATGTTAGTGGACTATATTTTATTTATTAATTTAGAATTTAAAAAAATCTTAATACATACATACATACAGATACATATGATCTATATATATATATATAAATAAATACTTATATTAAGATATAAATTAATTCTTATAAGAAGGCCAATGATAGTATTTTCACAATTTTTTTTTTTTAGATAGCAAACCAACCTTTTGAAGGAGCATCTGCATCAACATGTCAACATTTATTCTCCAAAAAGATCATAGATGCAGTTTGGATGAATGGTAGCTTTTATGTTGATTTAATCCCTGGGATAGGCTAAAAAAATCTAAAAATATAATATTGAAGACTTCTTTGTGATTAATTTAGTCTTTGATTAAATGAAGTCATTTGTATATATAAAAGTAATGCAAATTTCAACATGTTTGAACAAGTTTACATGACGTGCTTATCATAACATATTGCTTCATATTTTGCAAAAAAAGGGGATATTCCTGGGTATATAAAATCTGGTAAACAAGAACAAATCAAGTTGTACATAATGTGTATTTTTAGAAATTTAAAATAAAATACGAAAGTTTCGTATGTTAGTGTTGAATGTTAGTTCTTTTCCATATTATATTGCACCAAGTTACCGGCAACATTTTCACATTTTCGCATGTGAAGAGTTTAGTTTACAATGTGCTATGTGCTACTTTTGACATTTAATGATAAACAGCTCACCTTGTTAGTGTCGGTATAGGGTCATAATTAGGCGTTGTATGTTGTTCTTCCCACTGCCTGAGGAGCTCTGTAACCTCCTGCGCTGGTGCTGAATCCATTATAACAAAGTTTACTAAAAAAATCTCCTTAACACTGAATTATAACCTCACTGAACTACAACAACTGTCACTTTATTTTACTATTTGGGACACCTATTAGTTCGTTTTAAGGTGTCTTGACGGTTTATTTATAATTTATTAATTTTTTATACATTTTATTAATAAGACATTTTCATTTATAGTACAATTAAATTCGTTTTTATCATGCTATTGCCGCACACTTCAACATCATTTCACACAAATAAAATAAAATATACTCTAAACTAGTGTTGCCAGATGACTTGCGTTCCAAGTTATACATCACACAGTATGATCACAAAGTTCGATTAGCAGAAAACGCTAAGAATTTATTTTCAAATTTTTCAGGTTCTTAATAAAATTAAAATCCTCAATGGAATGCTTAATTCATAGTTCATTTAAAATTAAAGCATACATCTGGAAATGAATTTTCTTTCAAATATTAAGTCCGAAAATTTACTGAAAATTTATACTTATGACCTGTTAACTACAAATAATTATGTATAAATAATTAAATTAAAATGTTTTTATTGTATTAAAATATTTATATTGTTTTATGAATTTAAAGTAGCTTCAGCCCAAGGCTTCGTATGAGTGGATAATCCTCTTGCTCTTTTCCTAAGATAAACAGATAGTTTAAATCCTTTTCCAGAATCCTATCTCTATATCAAATAGTATAATAGTATCTAGTACATACGATCGTTCTTTTTTTAATCATCATAATTATAATGATATTAATTTGAAAGTATCACGGACGTATATAAAGAAACCTTCGCTTTAGCCAGTATAAGTTGTGTGTGTGTGAGTGTAATTCGTTACTATTCTTATTTTAATAAAGTGAATTAAAATAAAGTGATTGAAAGAGAATTTACAAAATGCATAGTTACCTACGCGCGTTAATAACGTAACCATATGTTTCTGCAGTTCATGAAAAATTAACAGGGTGAGTACCAAAAAACGTTTTAATATTTTTCTAAGTATTTTTTGCAATTAATTTAGAAAAGTTGTTACCTAAAATTAAGAAAGAAAGAAAGTACTTTATTCATTGCCACAACTCAAGTAACACATAAGTAAACTTAATGTAAAAAAATAAAATAAAAAATAATAACAATAATATTTTATTGGGTTGCAGCAACAAAACGGTGTCCGACTCAGCATAATGCTGTAGCAATGGCAAACCACAACTACAGCGCTGGTATTCTGTCGGAAACCTTTTTTTTTTCTTCGCGAGCAGTCGTCAGGCTTTATGTGCTACATGATGAATATATAAATAACAAAAGACGTAATAATAATAATAATAATAAATATAGAAATACCCCATACAACAATAATAATAATAATATAATTCCGCAACGAGGACTAACAAATTTTAATCACTATTAACCTAAATGCCATGTAAAAGAAGTGACCTATACCTAATTTTAAAACTAGCCTTAGATTGGTACCCACAAAGAGGTGGTAGTAGGTTGTTCCAACACTTGGTGGCTAAGTAACGAAAACTACCTCGAAAAGCGGCAGTGACGTGTCCTGGAACAGTAAGCAAATATTTCGAGCCACGCGTATTATGATGGTTATATTCACTAGACCAAGTAAGCTTTTTATATAAATAATCTGTTGCATTGTTTTTTATAACACCAAACAATAAGCAAGCGAATTGTAACTCTATTCGCTGTGACATATTAAGTAGCTTGCCTTTGTTTAGATATGTGGAAATATGTGTTCTTGGAGGAATATTAAAGCAAAAGCGAGCACATGCATTTTGGACTCGCTGAAGAAGTTCTAATGATTTGGCTAGAAGACATGGACCATAGACAGAGATGCAGTAATTTAATTTTGATAATACTAGACTTTCACAGAGGGTGACTCTAAGGTTAATATTAAGGAAACTACGAATTTTATATAATATCTTCGATCGATAAAAACAAGCACGTGCAACATCTATGACATAGCTCTCAAAGCGAAGTAAGCCATCCATTTTAAGCCCAAGATTGCGAGCCTCATCAACCCGCTGAACCGCTTCACCTTGCAGATATATGCTGATATTACTCTCCGTTATTTTAGTTATTTGGTTTATTATTCCTAAAACAATGTATTTAGTTTTAGATGGGATAAGATTGAGTGAATTAATCCTCGACCATTCAGCAATGCGCTACATGTCCATATTTATTTTATTTATGCCCTCTGTTATATCTTTGGATTGAAAGGACAAGTATAATTGAACATCATCAGCATACATATGATACTGGCAGTCTTTTATGACGCCAGTCAAGTCAGCACAGTGAAGTATGAACAATAGAGGCCCTAGTATAGAACCCTGAGGAACGCCCCTAGTAACAGGTAGAGAGTTCGACCTAATTACGCCCGACCCATCTCGCTTACGCAGTTCAACAAGCTGATGTCGACCACTGAGGTAACTTTCAAACCACCTGATCGTACTATATTCAAAACCATAAAAAGCCATTTTTGACAGAAGCATGCTTATGCTGATACTATCAAATGCCCGGGAATAATCAAGGAGTACGAGAACGGTCCCCCTGCCTTGATCCTTAGAGAAAAGTATGTTGTCTACAACATCCACTAGAGCTGTGCAAGTGCTACGACCTCTTCGAAAACCAGACTGATACTGTGGTAAAATGTTTTGTTTTTCTAGATGCGTGTAAACTTGTTCAAATACTACTTTCTCCAAAATCTTAGATAGATAAGGCAAGAGGCTTATTGGTCTCAAATCCTTGACACTATCAGGGTTGCTTTTCTTAGGAATAGGCCGCACTAATGCTGTCTTCCATTGACTGGGAAAAGTGGAGCTTATGATAGATTCATTAATTAAGTTAGTGATGGTATTAAGAGTCTGAGGTAATGACAGGATTATCATGTCTCTGCTCACACCATCAATAGCCTGTGCATTAGACTTTATTGCCAGAATGATCCTACCTACCCTGTCGCTGCTCACTGGCGACAGTACAAAGGTACCATCACCATGTCTATGGAATACATAGTACGTAAGTTGCGACATTGATGAATGGCAGACTTCAGGAATATTTAGAAAGTGAGAGTTGATGGCGTTAGGGTCATCAAAGGAAGATGGGAGCTCACCCACGTCCTTAAAATTCGGAAGTACTGAGTTTTTAAGATTCTTCCATAGGAGCTTCGGAGATGATACATGATTGTTAATATTATGTTCAAAAAAAGCCTTTTTTTCATGGAATATGGCTGAGGTAACCATCTTTTTCAACAACTTATAGTTTTCCTTGCGAGAATCAGTGCTATTGGTTTTATAGAAGCTATGAGCATCATTCCTAAGTTTTATCATATAGCGCACGTTACTAGTCAGCGAGGGTAATGTTTTGTCTTTTATTTTAAACTTTCTCAATGGTGCATGCAAGTCGAAAAGTGCGTGTATATAACAATTAAAAGTCTCAACCATTCCGTCAATTGATGGCGCCATGTCTTCCCAATTCAATGAGAGCAGATCTTTATTAAAATTATCCATAATAATGCTCTTAAGTTGTCTACAAAAGATCCATCTCGATATACTTCTTTCTTTTTTAATTTTCATCTGGGCAGATACCAAAGCATGGCATCCAAGCTCTGGGATCTGGTCAATATCAACTGAGAGTGTATCAACATCGGTGCAAATTAAGTCTATTAATGAAGCGCTATGGTTTGTAAAGTGGGTGGGTTGCAAAACATAGTTCCTTAAATTAAATGACTTTAAGAAAGCGTTCAATTTATTGACTTTGTTATTCTGTGATTGAAACACATCAACGTTAAAATCGCCCATAAGAATGCACTTATCATAATTTGAAAAACTAACCATTGACTCTGTTATAGCGTCCAAAAAGATATCCAAATCCAACCACGGAGGGCGATAGGCTGTACCAATAATTAGTTTAAGAGAATTAATACTTAAAGATATCCACATTTGGTTTACATAATAAATACTATATATTAACATAACTAAATAGTAATGCCAGGGTAATGCGAATAACCATAAATATAAGTACTCTCTCAAAATTAGATGATAATAAAAAAATAAAATATTAACTTTTGGTGCTGCAACCCTACAAATGTTATAGGAAACAAAGAGATGTAAAAAGGTGTATAATCTGTAATTATGAAACACATAAACTAACAAAAAACATTGAAAATAGCAATTTTGTGCACCAAACTTGAGACTATTATATCGTATGACGCTCATCTTTGTTGTAATTTTCAAACATTTGTATACACAATATAGACAGTGTTTTGTAGTTTTACATTAATTTTGTACTAAAGTTAAACGAAATACTTACATGTATTAACACAGATAACGGAAACACCACATACATGGTTTTATTATAAAAGGATAAAAGCTAATATTAAGGAAACTACGAATTTTATATAATATCTTCGATCGATAAAAACAAGCACGTGCAACATCTATGACATAGCTCTCAAAGCGAAGTAAGCCATCCATTTTAAGCCCAAGATTGCGAGCCTCATCAACCCGCTGAACCGCTTCACCTTGCAGATATATGCTGATATTACTCTCCGTTATTTTAGTTATTTGGTTTATTATTCCTAAAACAATGTATTTAGTTTTAGATGGGATAAGATTGAGTGAATTAATCCTCGACCATTCAGCAATGCGCTACATGTCCATATTTATTTTATTTATGCCCTCTGTTATATCTTTGGATTGAAAGGACAAGTATAATTGAACATCATCAGCATACATATGATACTGGCAGTCTTTTATGACGCCAGTCAAGTCAGCACAGTGAAGTATGAACAATAGAGGCCCTAGTATAGAACCCTGAGGAACGCCCCTAGTAACAGGTAGAGAGTTCGACCTAATTACGCCCGACCCATCTCGCTTACGCAGTTCAACAAGCTGATGTCGACCACTGAGGTAACTTTCAAACCACCTGATCGTACTATATTCAAAACCATAAAAGCCATTTTTGACAGAAGCATGCTTATGCTGATACTATCAATGCCAGGGTAATGCGAATAACCATAAATATAAGTACTCTCTCAAAATTAGATGATAATAAAAAAATAAAATATTAACTTTTGGTGCTGCAACCCTACAAATGTTATAGGAAACAAAGAGATGTAAAAAGGTGTATAATCTGTAATTATGAAACACATAAACTAACAAAAAACATTGAAAATAGCAATTTTGTGCACCAAACTTGAGACTATTATATCGTATGACGCTCATCTTTGTTGTAATTTTCAAACATTTGTATACACAATATAGACAGTGTTTTTGTAGTTTTACATTAATTTTTGTACTAAAGTTAAACGAAATACTTACATGTATTAACACAGATAACGGAAACACCACATACATGGTTTTATTATAAAAAGGATAAAAAGCTAATATTAAAGGATCACGACAACACAATAGATTTGTTAAAACAACTCTTAACATATATAATAAAAAAATCTTAATATCACTAGCACACTTGTTTAAACGTTCAAAATATGAGCAGAACCAAAAACCCGCTCGAGGTCAGTTTCACCCTTGATACGCTCAATGTATGTGCTTTCATTCTTTCGAGCAAATATTTTACCTGACCTGCTCCAGATAAATTTCCAGTGCAACCGGCGTCCAGCGTCACGAGCTTTAGCGAAGAGTTGACGGTTAAAGCGAGTGAGACGCTCATTTAGGTAAAAACGACAGGGCTCGCCAGGTAGCCCAAAGCCCTCGGTGGTAGCACCCCGGCGCACGCGCGCAGCACGCAGCAGTTCGTCGCGTATGGCGCGGCGCGCCAGCCGCATCACTATGAGTCTCGAAGCCGTCGTGCCCTCACCATCTGGCCGATTGCGGCGAACAGATCCCACTCGCTCCGCGGATACAACATCACGCTCGTCTAGGTCAATGGCCAGTTTTTTTGCAGCTGCCGTGACCAGATGATAAGCACTTTCCTCTCTAACCTCTGGGATCCCAGATAACTCGATGTCGGTCAACAGCATGTCTTGTTCCCGTTCATTAATTAGTGATTTCAAATCCTCTATGATGGACCCGTACGAACGGTTAGGTGTAGAGGACTCGTCCATTTTTATTTCGAGCGAAGACACCCGCTCGTCAATGCTGCTGACCCGTACATTGAGACCATCCATGGAGCTACGGAAGCCAGCTATCTCCGTTCTACATTCTTTGAGTTCGGTCCTCATTGCTGTCATTTCACTACGGAGATACCGTAATTCAGCTAGGAGTTCGCTCATCTCTGATTTATTTGTAGGCGTAGCACTATTACTACCTTCGCCATCTATTTCAGTCGAGGCCCTGGATAGGTTAACATGAGTTTTAGAGAGAGCTGGAGTCGTGGGGTTTGATGCACCATGACTCTGCCGCTGAGGTCTGCTTTTACAACTCTGGCATACCCAATTGCAGGCTACTCGGGTACCCTCCGGGATCAATACGCAACTCCGATGATGTGTGACCTTGCAATTACAACAAGTGGCAGCATCTGCTGAATTCAAAAAACGACCACAGGATCCACACTTAGCCATTATTTTAAAGACTTTAGATATTTTCAAAAGATGGCGCTAATTTAATTAACGTATTTACTTGGAGTATAAAATAAAATATCTATGATATTGTTCTTCAAATATCAATAAATGATAATACTCTTAAATCCGTTGAATACAATCCGCAGTTTATACTTATTTAGTACGTAATATCATCTGCTTTATGTATATATCAATTCTAATAATAAGCCTTCTGGCGTGTTGATCATAAAGTTTAGACTGTTTTTAGTATGAAGGCTATTAGAAATATTCTGAAGCTTATCTAAGGCGTCTTTTAATATAGCCTCATTGACGTTTATTTTATGTAATGTTTGGTTGACCTCGTGTATCGCGGAAGATGTAACGAGGATATTTTCTTTTATTATTGACGCGAGTTTGTTTTGGTTCTGTTGTAAATCGTCAATGGCGCTATTATATTTTACAGCATCGTCTTCGTCCATTGTGCCAAAAATTTGTTTAAATGCGCTTCCTACACCGGCAAACCAAGCTGAACACTTTGATTTGAGGGAAATAAGAGGTGAAAACGAATCGTAATCTCTCATGATCTGATCGTTTTTTAAGACCATGCAGTTATTAAATAAGGTCATTCTGAAAGCGGAGAAGAATCTGTTGTGGAGATATTATGGCTAAGTTTCTAATCGGAGAGAATATTGAGTAACAGTATCGTGTGCTTTTTGTTTACATTTTAGTAGGTCTATTAACAGGTGTGCGTAACATTTCCGTTCACCAAATTGTGTGGTAAGGAGTTCCTTCAGTTGATCCCAGTTATTAAACTTTTTTATGGAGCATGCGCTCGCAGCTCTCCGGTTAATTCGCTTATAATAAATTTAAATAAAATATGTTTTTGTTCTGTTGAAGCAAGGCTATATGCATTAGTACAATTAGTGATAAATGGTGTGAGTTGGTCTCTAGATCCATCAAAGAGCTTAATAAATTTTAATAAGACAGTCAGATCTATATTCTGTGACATAATTGGGATGTTTTCTTTTTGTGTGTGTTTTGTCTAGACGAGAGGAAGTTTCAAAAGTAATAACAACGGGCTATTCGATTACAATTCGTTATCGCTTTAATATTCTGAGAATGAAGAGACGAGACTCCAGCATTATCTTAGTAAATATTATTTCGAACTGGTATTAAGCTTTTACACTGACTTATTTAAATGAAACATACAATCGCAAAGTATGACACAGGTTTAATGTTTAGCAAAAGTTTCTCACAATGCTGCGAAGACCAGCAACCTTGACCGGAACATGATGCACAGTTTAGGATAAGCAGGAACAAAAACGCCATTTTTCTGATTGCGGGATACTTGTTTGTCGGGATATTATGTGGATATAATGTTATTTTACGAGTCCGATTAAATGGAAATAGTATTTTAGAAGTTACACGACACTTTTGACTTATCTTTTAAAATTATTTAGGACTCTACACATGATATATTCACTTGAAGCACTTTTGACTTTGATTTACGATATTTTCTTTGTGTTGTACTTTTAAATAGAATCCGGGGACCTTCAAGATCCCACCGCTGCCACCAAATGTTATACGGGATTATTCAATTCGGTTGTTTAAAAAAAGTAATTAGCGTAAAACAGTTTATTGATTCAATAAAATACAAGTTTCGAATTAGTTATTTGGCAGGCGTGTAACGCGTTTCGAGGATCGAATCGGACTAATGTCTCTCATGTGATGTTCTAGTAGGTTTAGAATGTTGAGTAAGCAAGTTCGGAATGCTGGCTTTGCAAGGTAATCATTGTCAGCATTAGCCCTTACAGTTTAGGGATGTAACAGTTCATACAAACGGACCGCTTTGGCAAATCGCAAAGACACTGGTCAATGTTGTCGCTGGTGTTTCAGCACGTTGAAATATACTCCAGATGCTCCACCAAATGTACAACAGTGACGTTCGTTTCGTTTTGATAGTTCGACCGTTACCATCGGGTGATCGACGCCGATACAGTGGTTACCCATTGTTGCCAGTGATGGTCTCCGCCGTCATTTTTCGTGGATAACGTTTGTAACACATAAAAATATAGTTTGGATATTGATATTTAATCACTCCAAACAATAACGTAGCCAAGTGTAGATGTCTTCTCGCAGACATTTTTAACATATTTGCATTGTTTACAAAGGGAGTAACGTGGGTACGAGGGGGTATGGTGAAGCAAAAACGACCGCATGCATTTTGCACCCTTTGTATTAACCGCTTAGTGCGAGAGAGAAGGCAAGGTCCATAAACAACATCAGCATAATTGAGTTTATAAAGTACTAAAGACTCGCATAACCTTATTCTTAATTCCTGCTTTTGATACTTAATTCCTCATTTTGTACAACAGTTTTAATCTATAAAACCATTACGAACAGATTCTAAAATATGTTGCTCAAAATGGATGTGACTGTCCAACACTAAACCGAGATTTCGAACTTCGGATTCCTTTCTTATTTTTCGATCTAGAATAGACACATGTGGCTGCTGATAAGATATATCTAATACTTGTTTTTTTGTTCCTAAGACTATGTATTTGGATTTATCTGGATTCAACATAAGGCAATTAACATCAGACCAGTGAGCTATGTTATCTAAGTCATCATTAATTTTATTTACAGCTTCTATCATTTCACTTGGACGACAATGTATATATATTTGTAGATCATCTGCATAAATATGATATCTGCAGTGCTGTATGCACGATATAACATCAGCACTATATAAGATGAACAACAGCGGGCCGAGAATTGACCCCTGTGGTACACCCCTGGACAAAAAGTATCGAGGTGAGACTGTCTTACTACCATCCATATTCTTTACTTCTACAATTTGAGATCTTTAGGATAAGTAACTGTGAAACCAAGTGACAGTATCTACATCAAAGCCATAGTAAGAGAGTTTGGATAGAAGCAGGGCTGGATTTAAGGTATCAAAGTCACGAGAATAGTCAAGAAGGACTAGTATACTACCCATCCCCTCATCCTGGGCAGAAATAATATTATCCACAACATCCAATAATGCTGTTGTGGTGCTATGGCCTTTGCGGAACCCCGACTGATAGCTTGGTAATATTTTCTCAGACTCTAAATATTGACTTACTTGTCTATATACTATCTTTTCTAATACTTTAGATAGACACGGCAGGATACTAATTGGACGAAGATCTTGAACACATTCAACAGTGTTTTTTTTTTGGGATTGGTTTTACAACTGCTATCAGTTGTAAAACAGTTCAGGGAAAGTTGAGGTAGCGATTGATTTATTAACGATGTTTGTTAGAGTGCTGAGAGTGACGGGCAAGTTCATCAAAAGCATATCGAGACTGATTTGATCGATACCCTCTGCACTGGATGAAAGAGATTTTAAAGCGGTGGCTACAATGTCTTGGCTGACAGTTGCGAGTTTAAAAGTTGCAGAGCAATATCTATCAAATTCAAACTGGGTAAGATCAGATATTGACACATTTTCCCGTCCTGGAACATCAAGAAAGTGCCTATGAATTTTATCTGGATCATTACAGCTTGACGGCAGTTCGAAACTCTCTTTTTTATTGATATTTAGCACAGTGGGTTTTAGATTTTTCCATAATACCTTGGGGTTAGCGATGTTAGAGTTGATTTGCTGATTGTAAAAAGCTTTTTTTTCCTGAAATGTTGCCTTTGATACTACTTCATTTCTTTATATAATTTTTGATGTGATTCACATTTAGATAGACGGTACTTGTTATGGTATTTATTACGAATATCTATCATATGTTTTATAGTGTCTGTATGCCATGGCAATGAGCGGTGTCTTATAAAAACAGTTTTTAAAGTTGCGTCCAATTCATACAATTGTAACAAATGTTTATTAAAAGTATCAATCATACTACTTACATCTCCCAAGTCATCAATATATTTCCAATTTATTAAATTAAGGTCTATATTAAAATTTTTCAAGATAATGTCTTTTAATGGTCTAAAGGTGATAAAGAATGGGCTTGGTTTAACAGCTTTTATGCATAACTCGGTGGAGACAATAGCATGAGAACCCAGCTCTGGTATGTAATTGATATTTGTCATACTTGTTCCCACATCAGACCATATCAAGTCAATTAGAGTTTCGCTGTGTTCTGTGAAATGTGTTGGTTTGTTTACAATTTTCGTTAAACTAAAATATGTTAAGAATTTTTTAAATAACTTTGTTTTATTGTCATTGTCATTTAACATATTAATGTTAAAATCACCTAATAATACAAATTTTGTCACAGCTAGGTAGGGATGCCATGTATACTGGTGGACTACTGGTATACGTCGCCGGTAAAATTATCACTCGACCAGCATTAGCTGCATCTCTTTTGGTGCTTATTGCATCGCGTAAATGGATATACTCTTCCGAACGTAATTTGGCATAGTTCAACCGGATGTAAGCTAGGCGCTCCGTTTCGATTTTGAGGTACATGTCAACTCTATGTTATTGAAGCAATCGACGAAATCGCAGCAAATAGTTATCCATCGTCTCCTTGCCAAAACATCATCGAGTATTACAACGTGTCATATGAACGGTGTGTTTTATATATTTTTTGCAGCTATCCAGTATCGCGACGTGTAAGTACAATGTCACGTTTTCCAAATGTTCACCAACAATCAGGATTGCAACTTTATCTTGTTGGAGCATTAAATCTGTGTTCGTGTGTTCTTGCAGGTCGTTTATCAGCTCTGATCACGATTTTGTAGTCATTATTTGGCATGCGCTCCTAAGCAGTCTCAAACAGCCATACCAATGCATGATGTTCATGAAGTAGATGCTGCAGATCTTGAACAATTTCTATTTTCGTTGCCGTCTTGCACAGCAATGATCCAATTCGACGGTGAATCGGGCCCTGAATCTGAAAAGTTTAAAGCAAAGTTAGTATTACTGATTGATAATCATTTTAAAATTTTAGCAT
Organism: Bhutanitis thaidina; assembly: GCA_029286595.1. Taxonomy (NCBI): domain Eukaryota; kingdom Metazoa; phylum Arthropoda; class Insecta; order Lepidoptera; family Papilionidae; genus Bhutanitis; species Bhutanitis thaidina. The sequence continues at coordinate 3,441,490 of JAGSMS010000037.1, forward strand.
GCCTTACTTATTTTACTAACATATACAGAGACCTAACTTTTGGCGCGTTTGACACACCAACACCTAACAGCGACACCATAAAGTTAGTGGGTTGTCTCTCAAGTTTTCGTGAACTACATTCAAGGTAGTTATTTTATTTATTTATTTAATCTTTATGCACAAATTGGTACATATACACTTAATGCCTAGAGGCATTCTCTCCCAATCAACCATTAGGCTAAGCAGAGATAGATACGTAAAAGAGGCGATACAGCTAAGAGAATAATACAAGTAAAAGGATATAAATATCAAAATATATACTTACACAGATAGGTAGATACATACATACATAGATACATAAATAAAATATATACAAATATACCATATACACATAGAATAATGAATTTTAATACAAAATACAAACAAATATACATGTCAGGACAAACGACTAAAACGACACAATGACAAACAGCAGCACTAGTACAGACTTGCAACATTTCTGTAATGTTTGCGGATGTTATTTTTAAACGCAAACATATTCGGAGCTTTTTTAATGTCAAGAGGGATTTCGTTCTAGAGCCTTATAGCTGTAAAAGCGAATGACTGAGATAAGTACCCAGTACGGTGTAAAGGCGTCAGTAACTTGAGACTACCCGAAGAGCGGAGAAACCAGTAATAAGAATCACCCAGGTATTGAAACTTAGATTTCAAGTACTCAGGAACACAAGGATAGTTTAGAATTGTGAAAAGGGTGCAAAGTGTTCTAACATTTCTTCGCTGACGAATTGGCAGCCAATTGAGCTGTGCACGAAAGGAAGACTTGGTCGTACTTGCGGAGACCATAAATGTATCTGATGGAATTGTTAAGAAGACGATCCAGTGTGTTAAGATGTTGTTGAGATAGGTCTGTGCAACACACATAAGCATAGTCAATAATTGGCAAAATGAGTGATTGGACAAGTAAAATCTTTGTAGTGGTTGGAAGGAAATTTTTGAGACGATAAAGTGATCACAAGGTAGCATAAATTTTGCGACTCACCTCCTGAATCTGTTTATTCCATGTAAAACAACTATCAACATATATACCCAGGTTTCTGACATGGGAACAGAAAGGAATTACGTTGTTATCAAAAGTAACCGACGGCAAGGTAGCGAAATCTAAATTGTTTACAAGTCTAGAACTGCCTAAGACTATGGCTTGGCATTTTGTATAATTCACTTTAATACCATACACAGCGGACCACTCAGATATATACTGTAAATCATTATTCAATAGAGCAATTATATTATTGATTTCGGAAGGTTTCGCTTGCGCATATATTTGCAAATCGTCAGCATACAAATGGTAAGAGCATTTAAGGTTTGTTGTAACGAGATTAATAAAAACAGTAAATAAAAGGGGAGAAAGAATACCGCCTTGTGGGACGCCAGTTAGTACATCACCCCAGTCAGACAAATTCTGACCGGTACGCACAACCTGTCGGCGACCACGAAAATATGCTGAAACCCAATCCTGGGCTGAAGAAGAGATATTCAAACAAGAGAGACGAGCTAGTAAAATGTCATGTTCGACGGCATTAAATGCATTGGAAAAATCAATTAAAATAAGTACAGTCAACTTGGAATGTTCCATACCGTCTCGGATATGATCAGTCACCTTTAGGAGTGCAGTAGTTGTACTGTGACCCGGTCGAAAACCAGACTGATATGGGGAGAGAATATTATTTTTTAAGATGAAAACAGAGATCTGCTTAAGTGCCGTAGCTTCCAAAACTTTAGAAAGAAATGGTAGAATCGAAATTGGCCTAAAATGGGATAGAAGGCTGCATTCGGTCGATTTAGGAAAAGGAATAACAAAGGCTTTACGCCGCTTTTTTAAATGTTGGGAAAGTACCGTACTTCAGCGAAAAATTGATGATGTGAGTTATTATGGGTAGAACAGAATCAAGCACATGTAAAACCATTGTCCTACTCAAATCATCACATCCGACGGCATTGGATTTGATAGAGAAAAGGGTTTTCCATATCTCTTCTTCATCAACAGGAGAAAAACTGAAAGTGTCAACTGAAAAAAGAGGCATGGAAGTTATAAATGAGATAGCGTTCGCTCTAGAACTATTCGACATTATTTCTGCTGATAAGAAATTTAGTATCTAGTTGTGTTTTCCCATACCCAAGAGTATTGAGGAACTTCCATATATCAGCCGAAGATAAACATAGTAGTTGTTCATGGAAATAGCGGCGTTTAGCTGCTCTTACCATTTGGTTGCATCGATTTCTTGCAACCTTATATGCTTGCCACTTTTGATCAGTACGACGTTTTTTAAAAACTCTAAATGCTCTATCGCGCCTTGTCATAGCCATTCTTACGCCAACTGTAATCCAAGGAACAGGAGGGCGCTTAAGTCGGACCGCACGCTTAGGAGCATATTTATCAAACAACTTTTATATGTTACTAATATATGAATCTACAAGTGTTTTATATCAGTAGAGATAAAAAAATATATTCATATATAAATGTACATGTGTATTTGTGTGATTTTAAATTGTATATGGTGGTGAATGATAATTTATTGCGAGTATTCGAGATAAAAGTGGTTTTTTAAATTATAAACTTTTTAAGTGGGTTTATAGATTTGAGGTTACCTGTCGGTATGTATCGTTTTTATTATGTTATTTATATATTTTTTTTGGTAAAGGCAGCAAACGAGCAAGCGTTTCACCTGATGGTGAGTGATTACCGTCACCCACGTATATCTGCAATATAAGAAGTGATTGTAGGCGCTAAACTCATTATGCAAAAGCTCTGGCTCGATTAGAATAGGACGCATGCGATGAATTAAAACGTCTATAGCGTGATTGTTATAAAACTTTAACAGTTTTAACTATTAGTTTAAAACGTTATGTCAATTTACAAATAGTATACAGCTTGCAATTGATTGGCGTTGCCGATGCTTCAAAATCCGCTGTCTATGACTTTTGTGTATACATGCGAGTTGTTAACTCAGCAGGTAATGTGAAAATTTCTTTACTTCGCTCTAAATCTCGAGTCAATCCTCTTATTCAAAATCTTACAGTACCGAGGCTTGAGCTCAATACTGCTTTATTGCTTGCAAAGCTTGTCGAGAATTGTCATTAAAAACGCCAATAAATAGCACAATTTTGGATTCAGTCTCTCGAATTGTTTTAGATCAAAACAAACTTTACAACACTGAATCTATGTAGCAAACAGAATGAAGCAGACTTACAGAGCGTTGTGGTTTGTCTTATGTAAATATCAACTTCTGGTTGATTTCGATTTGATTCGATTGTTTCTTCCAGCTGACTGGTCTCAGCACAGGTGTTTTGCGGCACGAGTTGGAGCAACATCAGATTTGACGCAACACCCCGCATTTATTTTATAACACTAACTACAATGTTCCTCATATTGACGTTCCTACACCCGAAGATCTTCCGGAGGTGAAGAAGGAATCTGATCTCGAGCTCTCAAGTGCGATGGTTTATATTGTTACCAGCAAGGCTGAGTTGGCATGATTTTCTGGATAGGTATTCAGACATAAATAAAATGCAATGGGTTCTTGCATACGTTTTATGTTTCTGCCGTAATAACCGCACAAAACGTTATAAGACAAACACAACTTCATTACGAGTTTTGAATTAAGCGAATCATTGCCTTGCAAAGTATGTTAGGATATTTGTCTTTAGTATATTTCTGGTATCAAAAATCGTAAATATTCGATCTAGATATGAAGATAATGTTTACGTTACGTATGCAGGCTAGTTTATATGTTGAATGTACTACAAATATTTGTATTCAGACATGAGTTCCATGAATTTTGTTTTGAAAGTTTGGTTTTAAATGATTCTGTAGGAAATTTATATTAAAATGACTTTTGAAAATTATATTAAATTTCTTTTACTTAATTACAGAATACGTCTACCTCTGTTCTATTTCAATATAAATAGTGATATTCAAAGAGATAAAATATGTAATTATTATGTGATTCAGTTGCACAGTTGTGATATAATTTCTATGTACACATTCAATATGCTCATGAAATAGGGAACAGACACCATCTCCAACTAAACTAGCGTTATTCTAAATTGAGATTCTGCGTGTACTTAAAGAATTATTTTCTATATCTTCATTTCTGCTGTGCAGGTTATTGTAAGGTTTAGGACAAATTTTCTTATGTCTTTCTTCTTCGCTTATTTATACCCTTTTATGCATTCCTAGTCTTTGTAATTAATCAATTTACCTTCGATATATAATTGATTATTGCGTATCGCTGCATATTGTCTTCGTGCACTTAGGCATCTCTTCTAGCATAATTCATTTCTCAATTTTACTGCATTTTCGTGTAGCATAATCAGGTTCCTAGGAAATAATGGTTGTTATCGCTTATGTTCTTCTTCATTCTTTTGCTAATAAGTTCGACCACCAACGGTCGCTTAATATTGTTTTGTTCTACCAATTCTGTATGTTTCTCCAATGTATTCTAAAAGGCTTGTGTGTAAAATTCACGAAACATTTTAACTAAAAAGTAATAATTCAGTGAGGAGTTAGCAAGTAATATTCAGTAAGGAAGTAAAGCAGGATTTTTTTAGAATCGCATTTAGTTACGTAGCGTATTTCGACGGCTTCCATGTTTTCAACGCAATCATTTCATTTTTTCAGTTTCTCTTTCTCTATATTTAGTTAAAATATTTCGGTGTTAATATTTTCTATGTCTACTTTTCTTTGGTTATTTTATTGAAATAGGACGTTTGTTTCTTTTTGAAGTTATACTTCTTTTGGTGCGTTTGGGTTAAATCATGAGAGCAAATTTTTACGATGCGCTCGCATACCGACACCTGAAAGCGAGACCTTGAAGATGGTTGATTGTCTCTCAAGTTTTCGTGAGAACTATACTCAAGGTAGTTATTCATATATATATATGAATCTACAATATGTGTTTTATATCAGTGGAGATAAAAAATATATTCATACATAAATAAACATGTGTATTTGTGTGATTTTAAATTACATTTGATGGGGAATGATAATTTATTGTGAGTATTCGTGATAAAAGTATTTTTTTTTATATTATAAACGTTTTTTAAATAGATTTATAGATTTGAGGTTAACTGTCGTATACCTTTTTTATTTGTTTACATTATAAAATATAGATACAAATAATACCATAAAATCAATAATATTTAATAAATTATATATATAATAAAATTAAATAGATTATTAAAAATCCAACCAGATAGAAGCCCCCGGCAGGGGAGACCAGACGGCCGAGGGTTATGGAGAAAGGGAAAGAAACCGGCGGACAATGCGAGCGGTATGTGTAGCACCGCCTTCTGCATTTGAGCTCGGAGCGGTCCTTCACGGAGTTTATAATGGATAAATTATTATTACAACATTATTATTTGATGAATAGTTAATTCTACTTCTTTTCGGTATCTTACTTGATGCTGCATACAGATATATAGAAAATTAATTAATCTTTTGATGTTTTCTTAATGATCCCTATATAATTAATTATTTAAAACGGGCGTTATTTCCATACACAATAATCGGAGTATATGGGTAAATGTTACGGTGCGTTACCGATAATTTTAAGTGGAGATTTTAATGTTAATTTCAACTCAGAAAATGCTCACGTACTTAACAAATTTTTACGTGAAGGTTTAAATCTTTCAATGAATAACGACCTCACAGTTTCTACAATACAACATGGTACTACAATTGATGCTGAATTCGAAGGATATTTAGAAAACGTTTGTACCAGACCATTCATATAATTTTTTTAGCTACCATAAACAGAATTTCAATTAGACTCAGATTAATTAAAAGACATAATTAATTGAATTTTATTGAATATAATTTGTATATCTAATAAAATGTTTTTATCAAATGTAATAATAATTTAACAATGTGTAAATAAAAGTTATTTCGATTTAGTTATGATTTTTAAAATGAAATTAAGTAATTTTTTTAAGTCTTTAAAATGTAATTAATTTTTTTTAATACAGTTATCAATTGCATTTAACGTCTTTTTTTTTACAAACAAAGAGACCAGGTATACAGGATAAAATTTTTAGTTATTTTAGTTTTTTTACGCTAAAGAAGTATAACTTCTTACGTGCGTACATAAGTACACACACACATTTTTAAATATATTCTTTTAGTTTTGTAATGGCTTTGATAATTGCAAGTTGTAGAAACTATTATATAGTTTTTCTTGAAAGCGTTTATTAATTGTGCCCTCTAGTAGCTTGTTTCGGTGTTTGTTGTTCGGTGGATTGGTTTTTAGTAGTTGTCAATTGGAGTTGTTTTAACATTTCAATGGAAGATGGCGTAATAATAAGAAAATAAACGGTAAGGCTATATCGATCCCGAATTTATTAGATAGGTATAGGCCATGGTTCTAGCTTAGAGTTTATTTAAAAAAAATGTTTTTCTCAATCATACCTTTCTTTGTTGTTCGCAATGTGTTTCAACGATTTCACAATCTATGTTTCAGGGATTTATAGTGTTTATTTTGTGAAATATCGTTAGAGCTGTCAAAAGCAATTATCACGAAAATTGCATTTATTACCGAGGTTTTTATTATTATCTGATATTTTATATTTGTAGCAAAACAAGAAGATACTGTTACAACGCTTTTGTACAATGTACAAACTTCAATTATACACGTTTTAAAAAAAAACAATGAATAATAAAATTTAATCCAATAAAGGATTACATAACAAATTGAGAGAGAAAGAGAAAATGTGAATAATTAATAAATAAGGTAAACAGTAAAACATTAAACTAAAATTTCCAATTAAATAACTTACCAGCTACTCGCGCTGGCTGCGCACGGACAGACCTGTACTATAGACTATTTGCATTCGACGATATATGTCAAAACCCAACTTCATCTGCATGTGGTGCACCCTGCCGACTAACACATGCGACTGGCCATCTAACCATGGTGAAAATACATCCGAATTCACTGAGTCGAAACCTCAGGCTAGTGTGAGGTAGCCGCATCGTTGGTGCGACGGTGCCGGCGCTGTGCACGCCAACCTGTTTTTTTTTTCATTGTTCTGTAATGACAAACGAGCTAACAGTACACTAGATGGTAAGTGGCTTCTGCAGTCCGCGGACAATGGCAAAACAACTTCAATCGAAGAAGGTTACACACGCGTCGTCTCCCCCGAGGACTCTGATAGAACGTCACTCAGCACGTAGTACCTTTCAAATCGGAACACAACGGTAGTTGCACCGCCAGTGGGCGACATACATGGGTAAGAGCGTGACGTCTACGTCGACGAGTCCTAAGCAGCGAAGGAGTGGCTGGCGGGGCGAACAGGTTCACTGCCACCCTGTGAACTTGTTTGCAATTTGCAGAGTGGTATGTATGTATGCATATATTCACGCCTTGTTCCCAACGGGGTAGGCAGAGACAATCTTCTTCCACTTGCTACGGTCTTGACGTACGTCTTTCGCTTCTCCCACTTTAATCAATCTTTTTTCAGAACGTCTCCGATTTGATTGTGAAATGCTCGCCTAGGTCTTCCTCTCCCTACTCTACCATTTTCACAGAGTGGTAAGTATGGGTAAATCTTTCAAGGAATCCAGGATTTGCCTGGCGCTTTCTTTGAGAGGCCTATGTTTAGCAGTTGATTTAAAACCCTCGTTGGCTCGGCGCCTGACATGTCAACTGTCAATAATGAATGCAATATTAAGAAAAAACATTCAATATGCTGAAAGATGTTTCGAAACTTTTGATTACATTTGTTATGTAATGTGCAAATAAAGTTTTAATAAATAAATAAATAAAATTACAAAAGTTGCTGCAAAACATGTTCTATTCAATAATATATCAAACATTTTTGTCTTGCATTCGTTTGACAATACAAACGGGATTCGATGTTATCAGAAAAGTGTTTTGAACAGGATTTTCCGTCAGTTCAAATCGTCGGTTATGTGTATGTGTGTATCTATTCTGTGTAATCTGTCGATGTGTGGTTTTCAAAGCTGGTGAAGGTTGGACCAGAATGTTATGTAGACTTTTAATTCTTTCATGTTTATTGAAATGATAATGACAAGATAAATGGACAAACTATTTATTTACTGAACACCGTACATACCAGTATATTTAAATATTTCCAATTCACAACAATTTAAATCTAGATCAAGACATAGACATTATAACTTACAACAAACGAACAAGGTACATGTGTTACTTGAGGATTATTACGGCATGGATATAATTAATACAAGATAGAGGAAATACTATAAAGGCACCTTCACCGACAAATTACCAGACCGTGCTTGATTTATAATCAAAACTTTTTATTTTATTTTAGTTTATTATTATTTTTTAAAGTTATTTTATTTATTAAACGAAAAGAAGAATTCAACGCCTGTTCATTTGTCGGAGAATTTAGGCCCAAGGTAACGTAGCTTAGTAAGTTGGGGACGTGAAATCATATACTGGACTCCCGAGATCTTCAAATGTCGTATGCACATACGAAACAATGAATACTGAATTGCAGTATATTAAATATTAATAAAACTATATTTATTTACAATTAACTCATTGACACCACCGATACATTTACAAAATTCATACTGATGCAATTATACATACGTATAATATAAACTAAATTTAAGATAAAAAAAATGTACAGTATAAACATATTTATTTACAAATAAAATTATTTTCCAATTCAACGTCAATCAAGCCCAATATTGAAATGAATATGAAATGATACGGATCATTTCAGATTAAACAACGATAATTTTCCCGCCAACCGCAGTCCGGAGCCTCTGTCAGCGGCACGCGGCCGGGTGAAGTTTACTTTAGGAGAAAATGTTGCTAACACCTTTCTGCCTTCCTTCTTCGACTCTCCAACCCAAACGGCGTATGGTCGGTACCGTGGAGATGTCAAGTTGCTCCAATATCTTAAATGTTGATCCCGACATTACACCTTTCCCCCACGTACAACGAAAAAAAAATATCCTTCAAAAAGGCCGAATTATTTAACGATTAAGTAACAACTAAAAAAACTCAGTGTTATTCGATTCAAAGGATAATTAAAATATAATTAATTGTGTGAAATTTTACATAATTGTAATAAGATACCTTCATAATACATTTCTAACTACGTACAATTTATAAATACAATAAATATTCACAATATAACACCACAGATAATATATCGCTTAATGACAATAATGTGATTGGAATTATGGAAGAAAAATTAAGTAGTGCAATTAAAAATAACTTATTAAAATGTCATAATTTACGCAATTATTTATTCAATTTTCTATAGAAAAAGAAAAATGGCACAAACGGCATGATATAATCTCCTACTTTATAACTTCATCACTGGTGAGCTACAATAAATATTTAGTTTCGGAACGCATTTACAACAAGCGATGACGTGACGAGAGCATAGATAAAAATATACTTTTGTTCATTAACATTTTGCATGTTATAAGCATGGTTAGACAATCCCGTATGGCCGAAACAGATTTAAAGGAGGTTTTAAATCAAGCTAGTTTCACATTTGAAATGAAAATATTTTTTAAAACCCGGCTACCGTCAGTTTTATATAACTGTGACATCGGGACGTCAAATACCACTTTTAATATGCATAAGCACCCGAAACGTCGGGATTTAACGATAAAATCCGTAAATAATGGTTTCGTTTGGAATGTGCAGGATTCGCGTAAATACAAGAAATAATTATAAGATAGTTTCACATTAATTATGACTTGAAAAAGTATTTCATGGAAAAAATATAATAGGAATACCTAGCTACCTACGGATTTAATACATTTATTTTTGTAACATATGTTTAGTATTTTCAGTGTACTAGTGTACTAAACATAGTCATATGAATGTACTTTATTTCCATTGTTTTTACTTATTTTTTTTCAGACTGTGAACCTCTTTCAGCTTTTAATCGCGCGATCTCCTCGCCCAGTGTGTCAATGTTTTCCTGCAAAATTAAAATGCTTTAAATTTTTTAAAGCGTTTGGATTTCTTTAGCCATAGGCCATGCCATACCGTATACAGCACGAAAGGGCAGATATGCTATGAGAGGCACAAAGACGTTGTAACAAAAAATATAATATAAAAGCTGAGATACAAGCTATTCTCTTCCCCATTTCATCAGGTAAAATGAATAGAATTCGATAAGACAGATCTAATGAGCTTAAACTCGATGGGTTCACTAGTAGCCAAGGGTTCCGTTACCCAACTTACCAGTTCGGCCGGCTCGGCCGAGGCTGTCCCGCCGCCGCGAAGAGTACCGACGAGAAGTAGAGGCATCTTGTGCCTCTGTGTTTTATTCAGTGAGTGAGATAATCGGAGGCCCACTGCACCATTCCCTCCCATCTTACCGCCTTTGAAGACCGGCAATCTACCTAGAGCACCTCTGGTGTTCTAGTGTAGGTGGGCGACGGTAATCACTTACCATCAGGTGAACCGCTTGGTCGTTTGCCGCCGTTCCCATAAAAAAAAACCCCAACCGCATCGAGATACAGGAACAGTGTAAGAATATCTACCAGCCCTTGAGCTACGTGCTTCTTCATAGTGAACAAGGAGCATCTTAATCTCAATTTTCATACGCAAACGCGCCATACACACCATACATATATGTACAAATAAAATAAAAATCACTTTCATCGAGACAATGTTAACAAACGAATTGTTAATAAGATGATCTGAAAAATTGTTTCATAAGGCATACCTTAAGAGTTATGTTCTTGAGCAGGGTGTCTTCTAATAGAGCCTGCAGCCTCTTGTTCATCTCCAGCGACAACTCCAGGGTCATTCCGGCGGGGTCGCCGCCCCACACGGCCGCCATCGCGCCCCCGCCTAACTTAGCTATCTCCTTCTGTTAGATAAATCATAAAAAATCATTAAATCACATTAAAAGGAGTGTAATATACCATCCTTTTCTCCGATGGACATCATCACCATCACGCGGTGAACGATTGATGGTGGAAGAAAATCCAAAAAAATATATGTATATATATATATATATACAACTAACTAAATTATATGCACAAGAATAAAAGGAGACTAATTAGACTTTTGAGGAGGCCTATGTTCAGCAGTGGACTTCTGATAGGCTGAAATGATGATGATGAATTAGACCATTCGATTTAGCATATGTGTGGGGGGAGGAGGGAAGGGGGCACCGGAGAGTAATATATCAAGAGAGACTATCGTTCTTGGTGGACGATCAACGGGCAGTGTATAGAATATAAAAACTTAAATGAATCACAGATTAACATAAGAACCGTGTGAAAATAAATACCTTTGTCAATCTCCGTTGCGGCTGACGGCAGCGTAAATACAGAACAATGTACATTAGCATATACCAACATACGCTTTACAAAGTTACGTCACACAGTTATAAAATTCACTAGGTACGATAAGTGATTGTTTCATTATGAGCATGCTGGTGTCGTATAGTGCTTGACACAAACACCTCGCTGATGCCATGCAGCTCACAATGTTGGTGCCACTGTCTCTAACCTTGTTAGCGCCACTACCGCTAACCCTGTTAGCGCCACTACCGCTAACCTTGTTAGTCACTACCGCTAACCTTGTTAGAGTCACTACCGCTAACCTTGTTAGAGTCACTACCGCTAACCTTGTTAGAGTCACTACCGCTAACCTTGTTTGAGTCACTACCGCTAACCTTGTTAGCGCCACTACCGCTAACCTTGTTAGAGTCACTACCGCTAACCTTGTTGGCGCCACTACCGCTAACCTTCTTAGCGTCGCTGTCGCTCACATAATCGGTATCCCTGTCGCTTACCTTGTTGGTGTCACTAACGCGCACATTGCCAGTACCACTCATATTGAAATTATGTTTTTTTTTTTTGGAAATGAGGCATACAAGCAAGCAGCTCACAGGATGGTAAGTGACTACTGACGCCCACATATATCTGTAACACCAGAGGAGCCACAGGTTACCTCACTCGCCGGAAGAAGTGCAGAAGCACAAGATGCGTCTACTTCACGCCGATTATCCGCAAGGCCATGGTACTTCTCCGCACCATTCGAGCAGCAGCAGCAGTAGCAAAAGCCGCCGCTTGGCTCCACCACGTACAACGCAACCGTCGCTCACCTTGTTGGCGTCGCTGCGCGGCGAGGCGACCGCGCCGGCGGGCTGCGCGGCCAGCAAGTGGCGCAGCAGGCGCGCCTTGCCGCGCAGCTCGCACGTCAGCTGCCGCGCGTGCTCCTCGAGGAACTCGCAGCGCTCCGCTCGCCGCGCCGCCGCCCGCTGCAGCGACACGATCCTCTCTATCAGCGCCTGCCGTTCCGGTTCGCGTGCCTGCAAGCAAAGGTCAGTCCATGGTCCACGAACGCCTTGGTTCTCTACATTGACCTCTTACGACCCCTCTCTGCCCTCCGCGTAGCCTAGCGTGACTTTTGCTTCAGCTCTAAGGCTTTTGTGTGAAACGGGGACAATCGAGCAAACGCCTCACCTGATGGTAAATGATTACCGTCGCTCGCATACATCTGCAACTCTAGAGGAGTTGCAGTTGCGTTTCCGGCCTTTAAGGATATGTGGCGGACGTAAGGGAGGATCGGGAAGCACAAAATGGGAGGGAGGAGAGGGCCTCCGATTACCTCACTCGCCGAACGAAAACCAGCACAAGATGTGCCTCTACCTCACGCCGGTATTCTGCGAGGTCGTGGTACTACCCGGTCGAGCCGGCCCATTCGAGCTGCAGCAAAAGCCGCAGCTTGGCTCTACCGCGTACTAATGTGGTAAAGGTAAAGGTAATATTAAAAAAGAAAGTACAGTGTTTTTGTCCCATAGGACAATCTCACTATATCCATCCGAGACAAACTGGTGATGGAGAACAGCATGCGCTCACCAGCCCAACTGACAGTGAAAGTGAGTATCGGTAAATCTTCCATTCTTGACATATCGGCTTTTGTAGACGCCTTCATGGCAATGTCTATGTCCAGTAGTGGATTTATTGACTGGTAAAGAAATAAATAAGAGGTTTTAACAATAATTTTTTTTTTTTATTTCTAAAGAAAAATTAGTTAAGGAGTTATTGCTTAACCATTTGCTTTGTAATTGCAGTGTTGGTGATTAATTAATTTTGGCTTTGTAGTAGTAAATAAACGAGGAATCTACTTCTTAATCTTCATGAGTCTATATAAGCCCACTGCTGAACATAAGTCTCTTGAAGTGATCTCTAACAAAATCCCGCAAGCTGAAAGGTTCGCTCGTGATCAAGTCGCCGGGCAAGCGGGTTAGTGCCGGGTGGGTGAGTGCAGCCCCGAGGCCCGCGCACTGTACACGATGCTCCTTATCACTAGTCTTTGGGATTTAGGTTCAAGTCGCCAGAGCCCTAACACCCAAGGGAAGAAAGGTGGTGGTAGATTCTAACGAACTTAACTTGCGGGTTTTCTGCCCGCGAGTCTACCGCCGAAGCTGTAAATGACACCGGGCCGGTAACAGCGTACCTACCGTTGAGGTTTTAGTCGGTCTAACTAAAACTAAACTAATTAAAAAGCGACTATACCCAAGGATTTTTATAATAAATATAACATAAACTAATAAGTGCTGATTGAATATTTTTCTTTCATTCATTTGACGACACGGCTCATAGTTCAAGGAAAGCCTTTATAGTTTCATTTTTAACTTGTAACCCTGTGTATTGTACAAATGAATAAATCATATTCTAGACTAATTTGTATCTAAATAAAGTCTCTTTATTTATTATTCATAATTTTAATACCAAACATATGTAACGTCACATTACATTTCTACGTTCGTATGATTACTTCAAAATTAACAGTAAATAACGATTCTTAACAACCTAGTTCAATTTCTACGACATATATTTTATTACATACCAGTAATTAAATAATACTTACTAGTTTGGGAGGAAACTGTTATTTACGGATTTCATCGCGTTTAATTAGATTTTTTTAAAGTCCGACGTTAATTTGGGAAGTCTGCAGTCTGTGATCATTCTCTGGACCGCCCCAACCATTACATTAGATTTGACAGACCACATGTCCTCGCAAAGGAACACGGATTCCTGCCAAGGATGATTCGCGAAGCTATTGTAATTAAAAAACGTCCTAATTTCAATAGAGAAGATGGGTGGATGCAGAACCACCTGCTTGGGATCCGGTAATTAATAAAATTAAATCCAAGACCAAGCATACCACTGCATCAATGTGGTAGAGCCAAGCGGCAGCTTTTGCTGCTGCACGAATGGGCCGGCTCGACAGGATTGGTACCACGGCCTTGCAAAATACCGGCGTGAAGTAGAGACATCTTGTGCTTCTACGTTTCGTTCGGTAAGTGAGGTAATCGGAGGCCTCCACCCCATACTCGTCCTGCCTCCCATCTCCCCAATACCTTTAAAAGCCGGCAACGCACCTGTAGCACCTCTGGTGTTGCAGATGTACGTGGGCGCCGCTAATCACTTACCATTTGGTGAACCGCTTGCTCGTTTCCGTCTTTCCCACAAAAAAAAAATTAACAATCACCTCTATATACCATGAGCTCACTCTGTGTAGATCGAACCAAAAAATAATAATTATAAGTCTGACGGTAGCCAAGCAACCAAAATGACCACCTATGACCTCAGGACGACGAACACCTCAGTCCCCGTGACCACGGGTGCTATAAAGTTCCCGAAACGTCAGAATTTACAAATCTAATTAAACGCGATAAAATCCGTCAATACGAAGCTGTTTTTTCAGTTTCATTCCAAATGTATATAGTATTCGCGTAAATACTAGAAATTATAATAATACTTATTAGTGTTTAAATAGTCTACAACAAGTGTACGTAGTAAGGTAATCAAATGTACACTAAAAGAACACATATCAAAATCCAACCTTGGTAAAAATTTTATCGAAAAAACTTGGATGTTTAATCTGTAAAATGAAAACATAATTATCATATATAATATAAGTCCTCGGGGCAGGATACAATATTGAACAGTGCTTGCTAAAATTTTATATTTTAACTTCGAATGCATAAAGTTAGCTGCGCACGCGCATTTAACACTTACGGGGTGACGCTATGGCGGTAACTCAAACAAAATGAAAGATCCGAACAGCGATACGTCATCAACATAAAAAAAATGCTTACCAACGTCGATTGAGTTTGTTCCTTAGAGCCGCATGGAAATGACAATTGTATATGAGCGTTTAAAGTGAAAATGGCAGCCCGTTAATGTCCCACAGCTGGGCAATGACCTCCTCTCAATAATTGAGAGGGTTTAAGAGCCATTAAGAATCCGCCATGCTCACCCCAGTGAGAGTTTTTATCATTTCTCAGACAGGTTTCCTTACGATGTTTTCGTTCACCAGCGACCACGTGGTACATTCAGCACTTGAAATTGCAATTAACAATTTTAATGGTGCCGGCACTGAGAATCGAACCCAGTACTATGAAACACTACTAAAAAATTTACGGTTATAGTGTGTGCGTTGGATAAGATTCTAGACCTTCGTTTAAGTATGTCCTCCTGACCTGACTTTCGGCGGTTGTTAACTAAGGCGCAGAACGTATCATAGTGCCGTATGTGCACGCAAACACGCAGGCACTCACTCGTCTTCACCTCCGCGTGTCAGATGAGATGACTATGCGACAAGATTGAACGAAGGGTCGGATCCAGTGCTAGACACGTTGTACCCAATACAACAGAACATAACCAGAATCCAGAGGAGATTCTACCCCAGGACCCACCTCAACGACCAGGTTATCCAACCACTAAACCACCCGGTCGTCAGTACACTAATCGCTGTGCAATCGAGCCTCTGTCTTACTGCACATAGGAAGGTACTTTAGCTTATAACTGAAACATATATCGAAATATACCAGGAGGACATAAACATCAAAGAACTTACACTAGTGTTTGACTTTCTTAGTGACAAAGTAACATTTCAATAGATTGATAATTCTCTATGTGCTTGAATACTTGTTCAAGTATATTGACAGTAGAACACTATCAACTTCTTGTACCCCAGGACCCTCTACGACCAGGTATGCCAACCGCTAAGCCACCCGGTCGTCAGAGCCACGGTCTGTCTACTGTGCCATAGGAAGGCATATTAACTAATAACTGAAATGTATAGTGGTTAAAATATACCAGGAGGACATAAACATCAAAGAGCTTACATCGCACAAGTATTATCAAGTGTTAAATTGCAACAGTGTAAAATAGTAGCGTTTTTCTATATCTTTAGCTTTCTTCACTCGTACTCGGAGCCACATAAGCAACAGAAAAACTCAAAATTGACAGAAATAATAAAATTCAATAAAAGACACAACCATCGCATTTCCAGTACGAGCCAAAAGACAGCATATTATATTGAAGACAAGATTAAAAACAAAACGCCATAGTCAAGGTGGAAGCTCACCTGCACATCAGGCACCGAGTCGGGAACGCCATTTTGTGTTCTCTCTTCGCCGTGTGCGCCTTCGCCACTGCTAAGGGACGTCACCGAACCTGAAAACATAAAAGACTCGATATGAAATCTTTAGGATATTCGTGTGGTATCTGTGACAAAAAATCTCCCTCCCCCTTTTCGTTCTTCTTACCGCGGGTGTCGTGAGAGGTGACAGAAGGTGAAGGCGACACGACCAGTCAACCATAGCATAGATTGTGGGGTACCATATCGAAACCAGATAGAAGCGTATCTTTTTTGATGGGATAGGGGGTAAACGAACAAGCAGGTCACCTGATCGTAAGTGATTACCGTCGCCCAGATACACCTCCCAGACCAGCGAAGCTGCTGGTAGGTTGCCGGCCTTTATGGATATTTGGGAGGATAAGGATGGGGGATGGGAAGAGGGAGTGGACCTCCGGTTACCTCACACATCGAAGCATAAGATGCCTCTACTTCACGCCGGTATTCTGCGAGGTTTTGGTACTTCCCTGGTTTGTAGCGGTTTTAGCTACTACAACTAAAACCGCTGCTTGGTTCTACCACGAATAAAGCTTATTATAGTACGATGTTTAAGTGTCGTGTAAGGTATTTCTGTTATAACATATTAATGAAATGTTATAATAATAAATTAAATTAAATTCGTCCGACAGACTAGCAGCAGTGCTAGGCAATGAAGGATAACAACTTGAGGAAACCTGCATGTCTCAGAAATAATAAAATAATAAATATTATTTCGAGGATATATGAAGCCCTGCCAACCCGCACTGGACTAGCGTGGCGGGCTCTAAAACCACCCTCTCAGATATTTGAGGAGGCCTTTGCCCAGCAGTGGGCACTTACAGGCTGTTACTTTACATTACTGTCTAAATCAATATAAAATACTAGGATATAAAATTATGTAAAACAAATGTTTTAAAAAAAAATCTCAATAAATTTTCTAATAAACATGAGAGGCGCCACGTACAAACTATATGTATATATGTATAAATAAATACGCGAACAATGTCGTGGGAACTACAGATTATATTCACCTGTTCTGGTGGACGTGGCTTCGTTGCTCTGCAGCTTGACTTCGAGCTGCTCGCTGCGCTTCACTGCCCGTTGCAGCTCGCGGTTCAACTCCTGCGCAACGTCACGGCATTCACTTTATCACATCACGAAATAATATGAGATGCAACGATAGCAGAATGGTAAAGGGCTCCGCTGTCTCCGAATTAGGCGACTCGAGTTCGATGCCCCATGTGTACGGCTCCTCGAAACTTCTGTACGATTTGTATGGTTGGGTTGTGCACCAAGATGGCGACAGCCTCACCGCGATTACGTTGTCCCAAATAAGCTCTAGTGAAAAGTGGGTTTAAAGGACAAAATGTTTATTTTCTCGAAACAACTTTTTAATTTTTAACAAGGATTAGAAATGATCACACAGTTCAACTGTGTGTGTGTGTGTGCACATGGATGTTCGGCATATCCGAAAGTAATGGCATAAGAGAATATCCCATTCGATATAACACCGTGAGTGTCGCGAAAGTAGATATGATGGAATATTCCTTGGCGATTTCGGCTAAATGGGGGAAGTATCTCTCAGCAGTGAGCTGTTCACAGGTTGCTGAAGAACAAGAAGAAGATACATCAGATGATTATTTCTTTGCAGTCTAAAACGTTCATTGACATCTACGTAAGTCGATTTTAAGTACAATCTCGAGACCCTCCGCTGTTCCAGAAAAATATTTCACAATAATTTCGTGTTAAATCATTCCTCGATCAAATCAAAACGTGTAATTCCCATCGAAGGCGCGGTTCCGTTTATTGGTAACCATGTCACGGATAAACTTTTTTTTTATGCGAAAGGCGGCAAACGTGCAATTGGTTCACCTGATGTTAAGTGATTGCCCACGTACATATAAGTACATACACACACACACGTACATATTCTGCGAGGCCGTGGTACCAACCCGGTCGAGCCGGCCTATTCGAGGCTTGGCTTGGCTCTACCACGTCTAAAGCATATTAAAAAATAACGCGGTATGATTTTATCGTGGAATGATTTCCCACGTAATTGTTGTGAAGTTTGTTTGAGTCGTGGCGGATTAGGACTTTCGGAATATTTTAGAAATTCAATACAATCTAACAAGCGAATCCCGAAACTGTCGTAAGAGGCGGCTAAGGAAAAAAGCGCTGTAAATCTCATGGCGATCTCCCGAAATAGTAAAAAGTTGTTTGCGGAATCATGTTGAATACAATGAGGTTGTGTGTAAAAAGGAATTCCATAATATCTGCCTACTCCTAAATGAAGCGTCATTACCTTTATGGCACTAGCGTGTTTCTTCTTAAGCACACAGTTCTCTCCCTTCTCCCACTCCAGTCGTTTGCTCACTTCTGCAACTTCTTCAGTTAATTCAGCGACCTGGAATAATATTCTTCATTTTAAATTGCACACCTTTCCGGAGCCATGGTCGAGCTAACCAAGTGCGGCGGTTACTTCGACTCTTCCAATATTGAAAGAGGCTTATGGGCTATTTACATGATGATGATTATATAACTGGTTCACGCCTAGACAAAAAATTACAACTCCGTCGCTCTGAAACCCAGTCGGAGCAGTCGCGCAACTTGAGCCTGTCACATCTTGTGCTTCTGCATTTCGTTCGGCGAGTGAGGTAACCGGAGGCTCTCTTCCCCCTTCCCTCTCTCCGATCTTCCTCCCCATTCCTAAATCCCGGCAGTGCACCTTCTCTGTTGGTGCAGATGTACGTGGGCGACGGTAATCACTTACCTTCAAGTGAACCGCTTGCTCGTTTGCTCCCATTCCCATAAAGAAGCGAAAATGTTAATGTTTTTAACCCATAATTTAACTTTTTTATTTCCTTACTCTTAAATAAAAATCTTTTTACATCCATCAGATTCCACAAGATAGAGAGAATGTTATTTGTACTGTAATTTAAAAAAAACTTGCGCGTGTACTATTGTACGCACGTAAGAAGTTATACTTATTTAGCGTAACTAAACAAATAAAAAGACTACATATGGACAGTTAACCTCAAATCTTTAAACCCACTTAAAAAGTTTATTATATAAAAAACCTTATCACTAATACTCACAATAATCATCATTCACCATCGTATATCATTCAAAATCACACACGTATTACACATGTATATTTATATATGAATATATTTTTTTTATCTCCACTGATGTAAAACACTTGTGTTAAGCTTCATAAATATTTGAATAGCCACTTTGAATATAGTTACTATAATACTTACCAAGATATAGTACCAAAATAGATACCAAAAGAAGTATAACTTCCAAAAAGTGTCTATATGTGAAATTTTATTAAAAAAAATTACCGAGTTACCTTCCGGTCGACATTATTTATTCCTTTGGTTTGACGCACAGCTACCACTTTGCGAATACCCCATAGCGCATGCGTCGGACTTAAAAATTACTGCTGCGAAGTCAGAAGCAAGCATAACAAGCAAAGTTAAAATATTCATACAGTACCTTCCTCGCCAGCACTCTGTTCTCCCTCTGGCGCCGCTCGGCCTCCTCGGACACGGCGGCGCGCAGCTCCGCCGCTTCGCCCTCCAGCGACGCGGCCCGCTCCCGAAGTGACACGTTGTCGGCCGACAGCGCTTGGGCCTGCCAACGTAATCCGAGATTAAAATAATCAACATTAGGATGTCTTAACTTTGCGCGAATACAGTGTAGTAAAGTAGCCGACCACCCGGTGAATAATTTTTTTTTTTTATCTAAATAAACTGTATTCCCGTTAGGCATGGATTGACCCTGGGTAAGAGTGCCCAGATGGTAAGCGAATCGAGCACTTTTATCCAGGACTATTGAAATATTCGACTATTTAGTATAGTATTTTGATTGATTTTAGCCGGGCCACAGTGCACATGATGTTCGTGGTCACAGGAGCGCGTCCGCTGCGCGAGCCACCGAACTAAGACGATTCTAATTTCAACCGTATATGCGCTGCATAAAGTTAAGTTTGGCTCGGTGAAAGGATACCTTTGCGTCGTGGTAGACAGCGCGTACGTAATGCTCCAGCTGCCGAAGTTGACTGTAAATATTCTAATTTCAACCGTATTTGTGTCGTATAAGTTTGATTTTAGCACGGTCGCACACTACCATGGCCTCGTGGTCCGCGGCGCGCGCGCGCTGCGCGACGTGCTGTGCGGTGAGGCGCGCGGCGTGCTCGAGCGCGGCGGCCTCGCGTCTCGCGCAAGTCTCCGCGCGCGCCCGCTCCCTGCTCAGCGCCTCCTCGGCCTGAGACGCCCGCTCGCTCTCCCTGAAGGCCACGACTACTTTGTTACACTACCTTTCATTGACATACGTTCTACCGAAAGACGAGTGTCCATAGACACGTTCCAAATTTTGTCCGCTCACTAACGCCATCTAGTAGTCTAGCCCGCGTATGGCATAAGAACTGATCATATAATTTAGTCAGGTTGCAGTTGTCAAATATTGCGATATTTTCAACTTAATATCACTAATATAAATTAATAACAAACATTCTCCTTTTTTTAACACTTTCCTTTAAATAGTATAATTTTTGAAGTTTACAATATTTTTGATGGCAAGCCTACCAGCTCACAACGTACTAAGGCTTTGTCGGTCTATATTTTCTTCTCCTTCAAAACCAGGCCACGAGAGACCCGAGATCGTTCTCTTATGTGGAGAGCTCGTATCAGTGTTTTTGTTGAAAGCTTATGTACTATTTGAACGGTTGGCTTGATACTAAGACAACGCCAAGCTCATCCCCAGTCACGTAGTTCCAAAAGCAATGGGTAAAACCGAACAATATCAAGTTCTCTGTTCACCCCAGTAATGTATATAAAGTCGCGAGAGCTTATGTTTATATCCCCGTAAGCGTCAGATAACTTCTTCTAATGGAAGGTTTGCCCATACTCACCCTGCAGGGCAAACCGTGTTCGGGTAAGTGGTAAATATGTATTTTTTGTTAATTTATAAGTAGCAACAATTTACAGGTAGTGTAAGTTATTCATTTATTTTAGTTCTTTTTTTTTACAAATTTAATGTTTTGCACCTTTACAATATTTTTCCACGCCCCGGGTTGACTAGCAGAGAATGGCAAGAGGCATGAAGTCCGCCCTTTGTAATACTTTTATTTAAGGGTCTTTAAATAAATAAACACTGTTATTTAGGTTAAAATAAAAAAAAAACAGTAGTCCCGATAGCCGAGGCGTGGTTTTGGTGGTGAGTTAACCATCATGCAAACCCAACATGATCAGGTCATTGGCCCCACGAGGTCGAGCATATATAATGGTACCGTAAAAAAAAAAATGGACTGTGTGCTTGTCTGTCATACTGCTGTCAATCAGTATTATTATTACAATTAATGAAATGTTTTAATTTAAAAAAACAAATGTACTGCGGCCTATTCATAGCTTCGATGGAATTAACGATACAATCTTCAATTATAATTGACAAGTCTGTACGAGGCGATCTGTCGGATCTGTAGAAACCTCAAAATTAAAGAGATTACGAATACCATTACCACCCGAGCAATGTTATTGCGGGCTGATATTGAACACAACATCAAAAATGATTTTATGTTTTTGCGCGAGCTAAACTATTATTTTCGGATTTCATCATCATCATCATCATCATTTCAGCCTATCACAAGTCCACTGCTGAGCATAGGCCTCCCCCAAAGATTGCCACGAAGCTCGGTCCTGAGCCACCTGCATCCATCGACTTCCCGCAACACTGCGCAGGTCGTCACTCCATCTTGTGGGGGGTCGTCCTACACTGCGTTTGCCCGTACGCGGCTGCCACTCGAGAACCTTTTTCCCCAGCGGTTGTCAGTTCTGCGAGCTATGTGGCCGGCCCATTGCCACTTCAGCTTGCTGATCCTTACGGCTATGTCGGTTACTTTATACTATTATTATCGGATTTAATCGCGTTTAATTTTGTTTTTACATTCCCGACGTTTCGATTGCTTCACAGCAGCCATAGTCATAGTTAACTCGGGCTACCTTCAAGCATTTATTTATTAATTTTTGGTCCGATCGACAACTAATGAAAGAAAAATACCTTTGCAACTGCGAACTCAGCGTATCTGCTAAGGCGGCCTGCGCCCTCAGCGCTGCCAGTTCGGCCGCCTCCTCCTCCAAGCGTAGATTGTGTGCTTTTAATTTTTCCACCTAAAATAAGGTTGTATATAAATTATCTGACTGATGAGGCATGGATCTTCTGTGATGGCGATGTGTCTGTGATGAATTTCTAAATTCAAATAATCACACAATAGCTGTCCCGTGCTGACAATCTCTCAAAGACAAGTGTCTTATTGTTCATAAAGGAGAACGGATCTAACATAATATGTAGGTTTGAAATGAGCGTTAAATTTTTTTTTATGTTCTGCTTTACTGCACCGGTTGTCACGCGGGGACTGAGGTGTCTATTGAAATTAGAATCTTTTTAGATTTAAATGGTACATGAGGCCATTTAAATCTGAAGATAGGGAATCCATGTTCTTTTGCGAGGATATATTGTCCATCGAATCTGATTTAATGGTTAGGGCGACACTGCTGACCCTTCCTCCTATCATGTATTTACGCAAACAGTTGCAGTAACTTTAAAAAAACAAATTTAACAGATGACAGATTCTTTTCTTCTAGGTTGGTACCACACTCTTTATCCATTTCTGTCGCCAAAAAGCAGTTCAATTACTGTTGTGTTATACAGCACAGTACAATTACGAGCTGTGAGACATTCAGATTCAGAACAACGCATGCTTGTCACGCAGTGGTAGATAAAATTTTAGTTTTAAATTAACATCGTTAATAATTTTTTTAATTAAACATGTTTTTTAGTGGTAAAATAATAAATATTCCATTTACGATTTTAACGGTCACCGAATGCGCACTACACGAAACAACGACGCCGTGGTGATAAAGTGATTTTACCTTTTCTTTCATTCCAATTTCTTCTTCAAGCTTTTGCATAGTCAACTAAGCATTGATTCGAGTCTGGGTGTGTCTTATGTGCGTGGCGCAAAAGAAAGTCCTAATATAGCGGTGTTTCTGGCGCGCGAATGCTCACGATGTTGATGCCCATGCGAAAACATACGACGCCATGCTAATAAATCGACGAATGTTCAAAATAAGCATAAGTTGAGAAAAAATAATCACTGTGAAGTAAGTTCCGTTTAAGTCTAACATTTTATCAAAGCAATTACGTCATCATTTGCGCGAGCGAGAGCAGCGCTGGCATCGTCTCGCTCCCTCCTGCAGGTGTCCAACTGCTGAGAAACTGCAGTCAGCCGACCCTCCAGCTCGTCCCGTTCGTGGCGGCAAAGGATCAACGACGCCTGGCATTCCTTCAGCTCTGCTTCTATAATCAAATAAAAGAACAATGAGTATTTTCATATGGCAAATAGTTTAAAATAACACTAATATTTTACGGATGACAAACCAGAAATTAACCAAAAAAAGTAAACAGAATTTTTTTTACAGATTTTTCAAATCTCGACGTTACGGGTGCTTCAGGCGTGGTCATCGGGGGACTGATGTGTTTGAAGTCATAGTTAACCCGGCCACCGTCAGCCTTATAATTATTAATATTTGATGCGATCTACGCAGAAAGAGCTAACGGTATATAGAGGTGGTGCAGTGGTATGCTTGCTCTTGGATTTCATTTTATTTAATACTGGATCCCAAGCAGCTCATCTTCTCTATTGAATTTAAGATGTTTTTTAATTTCAATAGCCTCGTGAATCATCTTTGACAGGAATTGGTGTTTTGTTATATCTCCATCCAGAATATGATCACAAACTGCAAACTGTGTGGGACGACCCCCCACAAGATGGAGTGACGACCTGCGCAGAGTTGCGGGAAATCGATGGATACAGGTGGCTGAGGACCGAGCTTTGTGGTAATCTTTGGGGGAGGACTATGTTCAACAGTAGACTTGTGATTGGCTGAAATGATGATGATAGATAAAAAAAAGTACCTAAAGCTTTTGCTCTGGCGGAATCGCTGACACCAGCCGCTGCCGCCTCCTTAGCCGCTTCCAACTCCGTTACTTGCTGAGACAACTTCTCAACGCGTTCGGAACTTTCCTTCGGAGAAGAATAGTTGCATGTTTACAGAGCTTTGTACGACATTAGTTCATTTTGCTAAATTCTATTTGTTTGTATTGAATAATCAATCTATATTAGACTCGTTTATACCTTGTAAGCGTCCATCTCCATGCGAAGTTTACTCTGTGTCCATTTGAGTCTCCCTTCTAATTCCTTCAAATCTTCGCGCAGTTTCCCTGTCTCCCGTTCGCTGTTCTGCAACTCGTGGCACTGTCGAATCAAAATCATTATCAGAATCAAAATCACTATCAAAAAATTGTGAAAAAGCGGTCATGTCATTAAAGATATTAAAAAAAACCTTTGGGATAAGATATACGCCAAGTTACAAATCAATTTTTTTTTGTCTGTTTAAGCATCACACAAAAACTGGAAAGGTTACGCCTCAACTTAAAAAGGATCGATACTTTTGATCCCGGGAAAATTCCGAGACTGACCAGTATGGAATTGTTACGCCAAAATACTGAACCTTTTGGATAAAAGTCTACACCGTTTACGCGTCACAAGAAGCTTGCACCAGTTGTAAAAACATAGCTGCATACAATATTTTACTATTTCATCTATTTCCATTAATACTTAATACTTTAATACCTTATCATCATAAAGTTGACATATCCTCTGCTTCTCAGCATGAGCAGATCTCAACTTCGCAGATAGCAAGTCGCACTCAGCTACAGCCCCTTGCTGGGCACGTTTCGCAGCTTCCGCAGCCTTTCTTCCTTCTATAGCTGCGCATTCCGCACCTGCGTATCTCATCACTGCAGCATCTGCATCTTTCTGTGCTTGTTCTATTCGTTTGTTCATCTGTGTTATGAGAAGATAAAACATTGTAGTGGTTATGTATCAGACCAAGATAACCGTGTGGTTAGGCGATCAGTCTGATTGATTCAGTCAGGAGACAATCCCCTATATGTAGAGCTCGTGCTCAATCAACGATTTTTAGGATAATTAACGTTTTTCATCATTGGCCAGCGCATGAAGACGGCAACTGTATTGAGAGCTTATTTATTTAATTATGTGTTTTGAGGTGAACTACACAATAGCAGCAGCAACCGCTCTTGGGGCCGCCAACACGGACATTTGTCCGGGCGCCATTTTGGCTGCAAATGTGAAAAAATATTGATGTGTTAATTACCCAATTCACAGAATACTTCACAAATAAATTTATGCACTTATTAAGTAAAAAAAAAATATTTACTGTATTAATGAAAATTTTACGCAGGATTTGTAAAGGTCGCAGTCAATTCAACAATATAATCCTACAATGGATAAAAGGTCACAGCGGTTCACGAGGTAATGATGCGGCGGACGAGCTTGCCCGGGGCGGCTCTGCTCGGTGCCCTATTGGACCGGAACCCATCATCCCAATACCCTTTGGGCACGTTCGCTCACGAAACCGCACCAGAAACCAGCATCCGCAACTATGGACAAACCAAGTAGAGCGTAGACAGGCTAGGGAGGCCCTTCCTACGGTTAGTAATCGCATAACCAAGATGCTACTACGCCCAAATTCGGATAGTAACTAGCACCATAATCGGACATGGATATTTTTAACAAACATCTGTTTACTATAGGTGTTACAGACAGCCCTCTATGCCGAGCGTGTATGGAGGGGGAAGAAACCACGGCCTACGTCCTGTTGCAGTGTCCGACGGTCGTGGAATACAGGGCTAAGTATCTCGGGTTTACTGAGTTTCCTTGAGGAGCTCAGTTGGCTTGAAAAAATCATATTCCTGCCCACACGCAAAATACGCGCACAGTCGTGGAGTAATACCAGCCCGTCATAACATAACATAACAAAGGTCGCTGCTTGAACTTCTTTGAACATGCATATATTTTTTGAAAAGGATAGAATTAGGTTGCGTGCAAGGCGCTACTTCAACTTTATGTTTGAACGTGCACAGAAATATATATATATATGTTTTTGTATTGTTAAGGGGCAACAGTTTGTCTTTTTGTTGGGGCGAGGTGTTAGAGCATAGGGATTAGAGCCTTTACATTATGGGCTGTTCAATATTCAGAAGATAAAAAGGATAGAGATCCATAGTAACATTTAAAAATAATATTATGCTAATAATTAATCAAAATATATTTAATAATGTAATAATACTGAAGGTTTGAAGAGTAAGTCAGTAAGTTTGAAAATACATATTTAATATCTGTAGTATTTAGTTAGAAGTAATTATAGTATAAAACTGAGATACATTTTATCAATGAAAAATACAGGGAAGTGGGATCCTTACACAAAACCATATCATTGTATGGTTTTTTTTTAGAAAGATTTGATTTGTATATTAGTCTATTCTTTACCAGACTTCACCAGAAGGTGAGTAATGTTTTGCAGGTGTATTTATGTACATATGTATGTCTATTTCTATGAAACACTCTGTAGCCTAAATGGCATGATGGATTTCAATATATAAGGTGTCGTTCGATTTTTCTCATTGTAGGAGTGACATTGCCTATAATATTTAAATATGCCATCTGCAAAACCTAAAAAGAGGCATTTTGGCAGGTTTCAGTTTTTTATTAATAATTAAGAAACATCATAATATATACAATAAAATATGCTATACCCATAGGTTATATGCAGATCGCAGTTAAAATCTACTACTACATCAGCCAATTTTAGTCCTGGGCTGAACATAGATTTCTCCAAGAAAACATCAGGATAATTAGGCATATATTTCTTGGTAAGTTTGTCCATACTCACCATGCTGGGGACTGAGCTCAGTGCCAATACCCTCACACTAGTGACACTGCTCTCCATCATGAGTGTGCGGTAACTGTATGCAGCAAATTTTGAAGGATATTCTGACACCTAAATGATGGCATCATTTGTTGTGTCAGCTTCATTTGTTGGCCAGCAGGGTCCTGAATGCCAACTGCATCTGAATGTGGTGCAGTTAGCATTGAGAGAAAGAGATTTTATATTCCCATGAAGAACCATGAGGTAGTGCATGGGTAGGACTCTCCCTTACATTTCATAGTAAGCAAGTGACTTGGGTTTGAATCACTGGGCTGGTACCACTAAGATTGTCTATTGCAACTTTGTGCTGAATTTAGCACATGCTTGGCGTTGATTATATAATTGGGAATCTGCATGTCTGAGAAATAACAAGAGTAATATTTCAAGGACATTTTACAATATTTGCCAATCCACACTGGTATAGAATCGCATCTTCCTAAACCCTCTCAAATATTGTGATGAAGCCTTAACTCAATAGTAGGACATATTCAGGCTGCTGCTTAAAGATTTACTATTATTTATATTTATATTATATATTTATACATTATTTATAATATACTCAAAAGAGTTAGGTGAAAAAAAAGGTCATAGTTAGCACATTCACTTACAGTATCCAACTTAGCCTCTAATTCCTTGAAAGTCAGATCTTTGGTATGCAGTTCATCAACCTGCTGCTTCACTCTCTCCCGCAAAATCCCATTCTCTTTTCTTTGGTCTGACAGCATTCTCTCTAAGGCTTCTATCTGCAGCTTCAATACATCTCTCTTTGTGTCATTCTCTTCTTCCCCATTGACATTTGCTGACTTTGATTCAGACATTACAGCATTCAAATCAGAAGCTAAGCATTTTTCAGGTAAGCTTGATTGAATTGTATTTTGTTCATCAATAGATGCATCCTCAAAAATATCATTCATGACTTTGCCATTAAGAATGGGTTTGATGTTTTTGATGGGAGCCTTCTGTGCTGATACTCTTTGAGTATATGCATTCTTTAGGTTTCCACTCACCGACCAGAACATGCCATGAACATTTTTAACAATGCTACCTAAGTCTTGGGATAATATTTCCTTTGGTAATCGGCTTTGTCTGGTATCATTTTTGATTTTTTCATTTTGTGGAATAATAGCTTCTGTGGCACTAGCTCTAGCCTTTTGGTTAGTGAATTCAGAAATAATTTGTTCAGTGTTTAAAGTTTTAGTACTGGAATTCAAATTTATCTTTTGTTTTTCTTCTAAATTAGAAATATTCTCTGCACTTCTACTATAAGGTGATTTACACACAATAATGTTGTCTAAACATAAATCTGGCTCATTTAAGCTTAAAGTAGAAGTGGCCAAGTTTTTGTTGCTGACTTTCTCTAAGTCTGTTTGCATATACTTAGGAACCATATCTATACTACTTAAATAATTATTTTTGCTAGCTAAAGTGCATTTAACGTGCGATACAATGGCATCTTTTGAATAACTGTTTTTTTTATAATTTTCGTCATCTTTAATAATATTATCCTTAGTCAAGATTAACTCACAGGCCGCGGTTTCATTACTGTGTGACGAAAAGTCATCGGAGCTCATGTTTTCAGTCGCATCGAGCGGAGATACGGAATCTGTAAGACTGGAACTTTCGTTTCCAGAGGTCACATGGATTCGATTTTTTTCATGTTTGGAAACATACGTCACTGAATGTTTGAGAGGTGATACCTCAGAGTCTGATGATAAAGTATGCGTGGCAGAGCTTAGCTCTCCAGTGTCAACACCAGAATCACTATTTGGATCACTTTTTAATAAACATTCTTTCTCTAACTCGTCGACGTCAACACGAACAATTTCAGTCGAGATTAGATTTATTTCATTGGACATTGCAGCTGATTATATCTCTTACTTGTATTTTAAATTACTAAGGTTTTTGGTAAATTTCAAGAAAGCCATGAGAATGAAGTTAAACAATTTTATTTTCTAAATAATAATAAACATCCAATCCAAGTTTGACGTTTTCGTTCTTAAACCAAACCACAGACAGAGAACAAAATATCATGTACCAATAAACCATATCGGAAGTATATATAGGATCTCGGAACCATGTCAGCACCGAACACCATAGAAACACCGAGCCAAAAGCATTATACCCTGCATCTAGCAACAATTAATACCAGGATGGAGCGAAAGATTCAAAAGTGTATCAATTTTTTGAATGCAAATAAAATTTTGTGATTTTTTGAACGTAACGTGGGATAAAATAATAACATGTATATATTTAATGTTTATTTATTTTCGGAATAAAAATCCCTGTAGTTTAGGATAAAATCATTCTTGAAGACTTACATATGAAATGACTATTCTGTAATGATTTATTGTATTTACGCGAATAGTTTCATTTCTTATGACAATTCTGGATATTTTTATATTTACGCTTCCTTTCGTTGTTTTGAACATTTTGTAGCTTTTGTTCCTTTCATTAATTCCGTCATTTCAGTCATTCCGTTCATTTCATTCATGTCAGTAATTCCGTCATCATCATCATCATCATTTCAGCCTATTAGAAGTCCACTGCTGAACATAGGCCTCCCCCAAAGTATGCCACGAAGCTCGGTCCTGAGCCACCTGCATCCATCGACTTCCCGCAACACTGCGCAGGTCGTCACTCCATCTTGTCTGGAGGGTCTTGGGGGGTCGTCCTACACTGCGTTTGCCTGTACGTGGCTGCCACTTGAGAACCTTTTTTTCCCCAAAGGTTGTCAGTTCTGCGAGCTATGTGGCCGGCACATTGCCACTTCAGCTTGCTGATCTTTACGGCTATGTCGGTTACCTTAGTTCTGCTGCGGATATCATCGTTGCAGACTCTATCACGCAGATAAACACCGAGCATAGCCCTTTCCATAGCGCGCTGAGCAACTTTGAGCTTCCTCATACGGGCTGCAGTGAAGGACCAAGCCTCGGATCCGTATGTCATCACTGGCAACAAGCACTGGTTGTATACTTTCGTCTTGAGGCTTTGCGGTATACTCGACGAGAAGATATGACGTAGTTTCCCGAACGCAGCCCAGCCGAGTTGGATTCGTCGATTGACCTCTGAGTCGAAGTTGGACTTACCTAATCGGACAATTTGTCCCAAGTATACGTACTCGTCTACAACTACGAGCCTATTGTTCCCAACAACAACCGGTATTGGTGTGACATGGACGTTTGACATGAACTTCGTCTTGTCCATGTTCATCTTAAGACCAACCTGTTGGGAGACGTTATTGTTGGGTAAGGTCATTGAGCATTGTACTAAGCTCCTCCAGCGATCCTGCCATAAGAACTATGTCGGCAAATCGAAGGTGAGTGATGTATTCGCCATTGATGTTGATACCGTATCCTTTCCAGTTCAGCTGCTTGAAAACATCTTCCAATGCAGCGGTGAAGAGTTTCGGGGATATGACATCACCCTGTCTTACACCTTTCTGCAGTTGGATTGGTTTCGTACTCTGATTCTGTACTCGGATAGACATCGTAGCCTCATTGTACAAGTGATTTCGTACATTTCGTTAATTTCGTCAATTTCGTTAATTTTGTTTATTTCGTTCATTTCATTCTCTTGTTTTTTCTAGCCGTAGTATAATAAATATTTATTTTCTCTTACACAATGTCCCACAAAATATCATCACGTTACCGGTCCAACTGTAAAAATAAAATACTAAATTAAAATTCACTTAATTGTCTAATACCTACTGTCAGACATTATTCCATGTACTAACTAGGAGAATTCCATTCGGCGCTGCGAAAAGGACGATCTGCATTTGTTTTGTCAGTTGTCTACCGTTTAGTCACGCTCACGCCAAGGTGACAGCGCGGGAGGAAGTCGAAGCACCAAAGTCTTGGATCTGGATCTCGTTAGTAGTTAATTATACTACTTTACTTCTGTATTTAAATATTTAATATGTTTAGTGTATGATGTGTTTAGAAATGGCCATATTATTAACTATATGGTTCTATGTCGGAACGTTGCATCTTAAATATGTAACTTATATATAAGTTCTTTTTCTCTAAAGTCAAGAAATCGGTCTTGAAAATTTGTTCTTGTATATGAATCTATAATTTATAGATTCGGTGAGTGAGGTAACCGGAGGCTCACTCCCTCTGCCCACCCCCGTCCTCATCTTCCCAAATATCCTGAAAGGCCGGCAACTCTCCTGCAGCACCTCTGGTGTAGCAGATGTCCGTGGGCGATGGTAATTACTTACCATCAGCTGAACAGCTTCCTCGTTTACTATCCATAAAAAAACAAAGAAAAAACTAAAATTTTTTTTTTCACGTTTTCACTAGATTTCCAACCAGACAAACGAACTTTACTAATATTTTACTTTTCTCCTGCACCAAACCACACGCCGACTACTCAGCCGCACACTAACATGAATATACACACAGGTTCTGAGAAATATACACAGATAATAATACCTCGTTAGACAATTTTGATAATGTATGTAATGAACATATATACCAAAACGATTTATGTGATGATATGTTGATGTACATCATCATCATCATTTCAGCCTATAAGAAGTCCATTGCTGCCCCAAAGATTGTCATAAAGCTCGGTCCTGAACCACCTGCATCCATCGACTTTCTGCAATACTGCGCAAGTCCTCACTCCATCTTGGGGTCGTCCCACACTACGTTTGCCTGTACATGGCTGCCACTTGTGAACCTTTTTCACCAACGGTTATCAGTTCTGCGAGCTATGTGGCCGGCCCATTGCCACTTCAGCTTGCTGATCCTTACATCTTTTCATTCTTCATAATTGTTCGAACCTATAATGCATTTTTAAATAACTATTCTGCACGATGGTGTACTTGCAGAGTGCATAGCTTAAGCAACCTATCTTCCTGAAACATCAATAATAGTAGTAAAAAATCTCTATTGTTACCAAGGCCAAATATAATTTTGATTGATTAATTGGGATCTAGTTGCGATCTCTGAATCAATCTGTGCGTACATATATGAGAGATTACATAAAAGACAATAAAATCGATACTCGGTTATGTCAAATCGAGATCCTATTTGAGATTATATTTAGTGTATTATTACTAGATTGTTCTAAATTTTATTTAAGAGTTGTGTCTCATATATATATTTGAAATAGCCAAAAATAATTATTCATTTACCATAAATCATAGAGTATATCTAAGCTGGCAACTTTATGACCAATGGTTTACTGGCAACTTTTCACATATGTCATTTATTTTATTTTCTTTCAAGAGGGAAGGGAATCAGAAGCCCAGGGGAAAGTAGGTCGTCAGTATTGATTTTTACCTAATATTCGACAAACAAAGACGTAACTTGCTTCGAGTGTAGTAAAATACACGTTATAGTGAATCCGTTGAAGGTGAACGTGGAAGATGCCTGTAAGTGTCCGTCTCTTCGTCTTATCTTTCGGTTTCCGGAAATCGTGCATGATTTCATAACTCATTTCCTTTTTACACCAAGCAGTTAATATTAAATTATTTGTAGAATCTTGAGTCATCGAGAAATAAAATTCACATCAAGTGAACGTTTTTCCTGTAAATGAAAAATATAACGAGTAAAATATTCTGAATATATTTCCTTGCTTTGTGTGACTCATAATCTGTGTCAGGGTCATACCGACGAGTACTGCGACATACTTTGCCTCAACTGCGCATTTCATTCCACGACACCGTAGCGTCAATATCTATGTAATATATCTGTCCGAAGGATGCAGAGTTGGTGGCTTCCACTGTTGAAAATGTACGCGTGGTTGTACGAGTGCGGCCCATGGACCAGCGGGAGAAGTTGGACGGCTCATACAACTGCGTGTCGGTAGACCCCGTGAACAACACCATCGCCGTGACAAGAAGCAATGCGTCGCCGCCCGAACCGCCGCGCATTTACGCATACGATGCGGTTTTCGACACCGATACCAGCCAGGTACCAAATCTTCTTTGTCATTAAAAAAAATAATTGACATTCTCCTATGTGCGATTAAACTTTGAATAACCTGTAGAATCATCAATTCAATTCAATATTAAGGTCTTGAATATTAACAAAAAAGAAAATAACTGGAGAAATCCTTCCTTTAAATAATTTCTATATCCCTAATATTTTTTTTTACTTTGACATTTTAAAAACAAAAAAAATCTTAAGTAATAGGAATAATAAGATTTCATTGGTAACCTTGTAATTAATTAATTTACAAGATCTTACTAATAATGTTTATTGTACATAATATGAATTGAGACAAAGTTCATAAGTCAAAAATCGGCACTTATCTTTACTAACATTTAAGAACATATAATTGGAGCATTAAAATAAAATTAACAAATATTATATTTCTCAAAAAATTTATTCAAAATCTATGGGATAATTATTTTTCAGCACAATAGGCTTGATCTGTTTTTACAAAAATCAGAACATATTTTCTTTGTATTCATGAGTTGCAAATGGGCTGCATTGTTCTTTTAATTACTGTCCTCTGTTGAAAAATAATGACATTTAAAATTTTTAAGTAAATTTCATCAAATAAGTTGGGTTGAATAAACAAATATAATCTTTTAATAAAAAGATCTTTAAGATATCATTCGTTGATACATCTTAGGGCTTCTGTCTACTTCCCATACAATACCAAAGTGTGAATCGTAAATCCACTGTTATCATGAAAGAGCATTGTATAAATATGTAGATTGTATAAGATAAAACCAGTATTATGTATTTTATTACACAAAGACTTTACGAGCTTATGCTGTGACCTCATTTCTAACAAAGGGGTATACCAGACCCTAGATAATATTTAATGAATAACCTGCTGTGAAATTATAACTAGTATTGCGGAGTTCTTTGTTATTATTTTTATAGAATTGTAGCAACTCGTTTGTTATTAATATGAAATTTTGTTTATTATTTTGATGTAAACTTATTCACACCTGCATGTCATAAAAGTTGCTAATATATTGCAGCAGCTAGACTATGTACTTCCAAACATATATTGATAATTTGATGTAAAGGGTTGTGATTTGGCTGTATTAAAACAAATGTTTTTATGAAACACATTTTTTCTTTTTCTATTTGGATTATCATAAAGACAAAGAAAAAAATGTATGTTTATATACATATGCACTTCAACACCACTAAGTATCCATAACATAGATGAGTTTGTAAGTATCAAAGAAGTTGGGCTAAGAAAGAAGATACCTGAGAAAAATTTACAATGGTCCCGTCCGCCTTTCGTCTCGACTGGTGCTGTTCAATGCTTCAGTCTTGTCGAATGGTGGGTGGGCTCAATGTACCACATCAGAGAGGAGCAATTGTACTAAAATAAATATTCACATTTATTGTTTTTATTTTAGCTTAATTTCCTCAGTCTTATTGCCATTACCTTTCCTTATTCTCATAAAAAAATAAAAAAAAGTTGTATGAAATTTGTCTCACAAAGGAAAACAATAATTTATTCAATTGTATCATAGTATATCAATAATTTTTTGATAATTCATCGACTGCTTATTTTGATTTTCATAATACTAATTAATATCTCTGGTTGGAGAACAAATACTCTGGTTTGTGCCAGATTGAAATAAACAATCTGCATAGCTCTATATGTATATAGCATAAGTCCCTATTTCGTCTCGTTTGCTGCAACACGCGCTGAGTTATTTTTCTATTTACTAACTTAATTGGGGCGTAGCCCTCTCCGACTTCAACGTAATGTTTATTGCTATCTCCTCGGAAACGAATTATCCGATTTTGATGAAACTTCGTTCTCATTGATATAAACATGCCCAAATGTGTTTTTAATTTTTATACTCTATCCCACGTTTTCCGCACTAGATTATTTACACAGTGTTAAAACATTTTGCTTAAAATAGCATGTATTTAATTCATTCGTCGCAACATCGCTTAAGGGCGTGGTCGGCTGTGACCTCAACATGCGACTATGACAACTGAAATTACCAACCTCTCTGAAAACAATATGGCGGATGTAAAGTAAAATGGCCTATCGAAGCATAAGTTTTGGTTTCCAATATCAGTTACCATTGCATTGGTTGAGTTATTGTTTTTTTTTCTTGCGTCATTACGATGTATGTACAAATCGCAGCGCTTTTTTTTTCGAAAATTGTATGCGGCTTAATGGACTCTAAATTTATCTTAATTACATAATATTGTATAATTATAATAAATAAAACTTTCAAATCTGGCCAATAATTTTCGTAGTTACTTATACAAACGAACGTATAGTCGCGTGCGAAGCAATTTCATTGTTCCAACAAGCGCTGAGTGAATAATATTAGTATCGTACCATAGATATTAGCTCGGTTTAATGCCTCAATACATTTTTATCTAATCTAATAAAAGCAACTTAACTTATTATTTCCATAATAAAGTGCGCTTTTCCTTCTCAGTTTTCGCGACCGTAAGAAAAACTTTGATTTCATTCATAAGGTGTACTAATGAAATTTGAATAGTAAAAAGTATCCCACTCCCACTTCTTAGGAAATGCGTCCTCTCGATGATGATATGGTTTTGGTGCCGGACACGGTCCGCCACGCTGCTCCAGTACGGGTTGGTGTTGGTTGGTTTATTTCAGACGCACTTTTCCTTACGGTATTTTACCACCGAGCACGTAGTAAATACAGTGCTTATTCTTTTTAACTTAAGAAATATACAATTTTAGTGGTACCGGCATCGGAACTCCAGACACTTCGTACCTTAACGCTGCTGCCATATGTATATAAAAAAAGATAATCTGCCTGATACTTATTATGGCAACTGCGGAATGTAATATATTAGTTTAACGAAATTTATGACAACATTGTTTCAACACTTTAGATTCTGAGGCCCTAAGGCAGCAACCAAAGAGCATTCCTTTGGTCTATGGTTAAACATCATCCATCGACGACAAGCGGCGGTTACATTTGACGGAACATTCCTAATGCATCTTGCCGTACGTTGAGATCCCTCGGGATCTCAGTGACGCTGATGCAGGGCATTAAGAGGCTGACCGCTTAATGCATCGGGAATGTTGTGCTCTTTAACGACGTCGAAGATAAAGAAGACGAAGCCATTGATTTAGTTTTATGCATCTTGTAAATGTCTGTTAAATACATCAGTCGCTGACCAACATATGTGTTTAACAAACATGTTTTAAACAATAAAGTTTATGTATTTATGTATCTATAACCTATTTACGAAAGGCGGGCAGTAGCTTGCAACAGAACATAAAAGTTGATTTATTTAGTAATTGTTAAATGTTAATATGTATATTAATATATATATAAAATGTATGTCTATGTTAACGTCTTTTATTCTATGGGAAGTGAGCAGAGACCCCATGATTCTAATAAGAGTTAAAAAAAATTTGAGTTATTTTCTCTGTTTATGAATTTGTTCCATAAACATTATCCTCGATATTCATGATTATATTCAAATGACTAAAATCAATTTCAAAAATACAAATTTTATATAAACATGAACCTTCTGAATTCATTTTACAACTAAGATTTACGAATAATTCCTGCACAATTAAAAAAAACTTTATCGTTAGTTACGTCCAACAAAACAAATGAAATGTCTTATACCCAAGTTTAGCGAATGAAATTAGACACCTTAATCATCATAATATACAATTCAGTCCAAAAAAAAAGGTTATCGCTTGAGTAGTACGTCTACTTAGGGTATGATGGGTATGGCGTTTACTTTATTTTAGCGTTGGGGAAAAGGTGCATATCACCTACCTGTCACTGAAAGCAGAGAGTTTATTCGCCCAGCCTGTGATCACCTACCATCTGGTGAGCCGCATGCTCGTTTACTTTGACACTTCTAAAAAAGTAGAGTTAACGGAAACCGATTCTTCGGAAAAGGTCATAATGGCATGGATAACAAAAAAAGCAGCAGCTGACGCGATTGATACTCTCATTAATATTTAGAAATTAGAATAAAATTTATTGCGATACATCGAACAAAAACAGACTTCAGCGGAGTATACCTTCCTCAACAAAATGGTAGTCCACTGCAGGACACAGTCCTCTCGCATAAGGTTTTACCATAACCGCCACGCTCGCCAAGCGCTAAATGATCTCAGTATCTCCACCTCGCACCTTAGACGCTGCTACCCATCATCGGTCTGCTATTTCTCGAGAAGGTTATCCCGCCATTTCGATTTGCCAAATTTTTCCCTTAGTCGTTTCTTGCAATACCCCCCGGAAGAAAATGTGGGGGGGGGGGGGCAAATATAATAATCGGTGGCCATATCCCCTATGCATCAAAAATATTTCACATAAATTCCGTGTCATCATAGTTATTTTTCAAATGGTTCGGATAATTGGTAACCATTGTAAAAACATAAGGCCATGACGTCACACGGAATTTAAGTTTAATTTAATTATATTAATAAAAAAAATTATGTTGCATAGCGATGACTATTCAGAAACACCGGAGGTATGGTAACACCATGCTAACACACGTACAGACTATAATAGCTAAAGTTGTAATTTTTAACGATATCAATTCAAACCACGAGGGGTGCAGGTGTATTTTTAATTACCTTATTTAATTAATCTGATCGTGCCGATGCAAATGAACTCGCATAGGGGAGCGGGGAACGTTAACTTCAAATGCTTTACTAAAAATTAACTGTGCGTCCACGTATCGGTACTCTGTTCCGCAGTAGACCAATGACGAGCTAACGATGGTCAATTAATAATTATTATGGTTAGCGGTAACGGTACGGCAGCATATGATGGAAAACACTGCTTCTGAAACTTGCCGGCTCTGTATCCAAGTTCTTTAATTTTATCAAAAATTGTTAGAAAAAAATAAAAAAAATAAAAGCAGCAGTGCGAAAAGGAACGATATCTATAATACAAATTGGTACAAATGTGTACATTACAGCTAAATATAATTATATTATGCTGTGCTATAACATTGTAAAATTTTATACTTTACCCGAGTTGCCAAGAAGTGCAGTCCGGACTGAGAATCAGTGTCGTGGTTTATTTCGAATCTCGACTATTACCGAGTCCAGTCCGTTTCGTGGTCTTATGCTGCAGCACTTACTTACTCTTTTTTATTTATACACGTTATTATGATAGATAAAGATTTGATTCTCGAGTTGTAATTTTTCGGTATTTAGTATTGTATCTACTTAGACCTTTCTTTCTTTTCTTTTTAATAATACATTTTTGCAAGATAATGTCGATCTGGGTTGCTAGTTGTAAAGCAACATATTTCAACATAATATGTAAATTTGTAGTTTCCGCGGCTGCTGTACCGCTGTTTAATAAAATTAAATACACAAGAGATCTTTTTTTTTTTTATTTACTAGGATTATTTAGTCTATATAATTTAAAAGGAATGCAAAGGTAATGTAGCAGCTTGTGCACGTGACATTACCGGGCAAAAGCCTAGTGTCAATATTGAGACGGTTTTGGAACTGGGAAAGGTCGGCCATGCGTTGGATACATGAAGTCGGCCAAACTGTGGTAGACTTCGAGATTAAATAAAATATGTAAACCGTAATTTGTAACGTACCTCCCCGCCCTCTCCTGAACCGAATCCTTCAGCTGTTATGAACCACGTGACAGACCCGACACTAATCCTTTCCAAACTACTAAGGAATTAGCGTCATGGTTTGTCGTTACTTAACCCACAATTGGTAAAATAAAAAAAACTCGAGCATTTATTATTAAAGGTAAATTAACTGATGTGCATAGGAGGAGGACGCATTGGAGCTTGCCTTGCTTTAATGAGTAGGTAGAGATATGAAAGAATTTTAGACAGAATTGTGACTTTCTGGACTCGTTAATCGACCTTCGCCGTTATTGCTCCATAATAACGCAAGACCTCACAAACCGTTTTAACAATACAAGACCTGCAGTTTGAAACTACATGTCACTCCGGCGAGTATTCTCCTTACGACTTAGCCCCAACCGCGCCGAGCACGTGGTAAATACAGCACTTAAAATTGCTATTTACATTTTTAGTGGTGTCAGCACTGGGGATTGAACTCAGGTCACTCGCCGTTCTATGAATCTTAAAGTGAGCACTCTGAACACTGGACTACCTACCACGGCTCCTGAAACGTATAGTTCGACCTTAATCGCCACAAAATTTTCTACGGTTGCAGAGTGCGATGTACTACTTAACCGACGAAAATTAAGCTATAATATTTTCCACGGATTTAAAAACGACTATTACATACATAATGTTTCACATAAGAATAATATGAGACTAAATGAAAATCGTGCTTGCATAGAGTATCAGATCGAAACGCAAACTTCATTTTGACTTCATTTTCAAATAGCCTCGTTTAAAAATGTACATGTCGAGTAGAAACTAAAATTTTCGCCGCTGCGTTTCGAAACCGTGCCAAGGCTGACGCTGGTGTGTTGTAATGTTTTTTAAATGGCGCTCCGATTGCTTTTCCACGTTTTCGGCATAAGGCATTAGGCAGCCATATAATTTCAAAATTAAGTTTTGTTGGAAGCTTTTATTTAGTTCCAGCGAAAGCCCGCGACGCTCGCGTGATATTGATATTTATTTTGTGTTAACTTGGCACGTAAATAATATCCAACGAATCTCTATATTTTTTTCTGCTATAACCATGAATCTGCAATAATTACTCTGAACTAATGCAGTTTAATCCTGTTTTTAGTATTCTCGTTTATTTAGATTTTATTATTCTTCTTAATTGTTTTATTAATAACTTGTTAAGTAATTGTGTTGTAATGAATTAAGTTTCTTTCTTTCTTTCAAACAAAGCAGAGCCGTGTAGATGAGATAAATTTGTCTGTTAAAATGCCAATTATTCCACCTACTACTCGTATAAGGGCCAAGTTTTTTTTATTGGCAATACGAAGCTTCAATCGAATTAATATCGCACCTTTATTATACGATGGGGATATACCAAACGAATTCCTGTTCCAGAGCGGGCAAAGGCAGATTGCGCCTGCCTTGCAACAACTAAAACCCCACGTTGTTCCACCTTCACCACGTATTGGCTTCTTATATTGGCTCTGAATCCCACGTGTAGATTGAACCCCACCGTATCCACTACCCGGAGCACTCGGGTACTGTACCCCTTCTGGACCCTAACGGTGAATCTGATATTTGCAGTCTAGTACATCGTAATACTGACACTCCTCTCCCCCTCCCCCCAGAGGGCCTTGTCAATGATGCGACCCAGCCCTTGTCGGAGAGGGTGGACTCCTCTTCCACCGCGACCTTAGCTGCAGAGGGCAACGAGAACTAAAACAAAGCGATAACGGTGATCCTCCCACCATTAAGACGGGGACCCGTTCGGGGGAAATGAATACTGTGAATTATGAAGAAGTTTTGTTAAATTTAAATGTTATCCGAAAGTTATCGCCTTCTTAAAATCTCAAGTCATCCGACAGATGGTAGGTCAGATGCCATCTCAAAAAGGCTTAACCGAAAATAAGCATAATGAGGACGGGCAGCAGCGTGTGAGATGTTTGGTACTGAGATCGTGAATTTGAATGGCAAGCGTGGGGATTATGGCAAATCCTTCCACTGACGAGGCCCTGTGTCCACTAGTGGATTATCAGCAGGCTAACGGAGTAAGAAAGAAAGAAAGAAAGGAACACATTTATTTGGCAATCACACAACAAAACACAAAATAAAAAAACAAATTAAATAAACAAAAAAAAACATAAAATATGAAAAAGATTAATTTGTTGTGCGATCTCAAAAAGGTTCCCGTCTCAGTGATATCACAGCACTGTTTTTCAGTTGGGTCCTTCATTGACTTAACGAACAACCGGACAAGTATATTAAAAAAAAAGCATTATTAGTAAAAAACAAAAGATAGACAGTTCTTAAATCATTGTAACCGTTGAGCATCCCGAAACCATCTCGAAAAAGAGAATTAAACAAAAATAGAGCCAAAACAAAAACAAGAAAAACTTCAGCGTGGGTTTCACAAAAAAAAAATTAAATAAAAAAAACAAAGAACAAAAGTTAATAAAATAAGTTAAACGTTTAATAGATTGATGAAATTGTAAGAGTAGAGTAGGCATCTACCAAGTTCCTTTGACATTTCCGCTATGCTTAGCCGATGGATATGTGATCGCAGCACCCCAAGAATCATATCAGAGAGCTATGTAGTTTAGGTCTGACATGTTTGAAATGTATTTCTTCCTTTGCCACATAATCAGCATGATCGTCGTGATCGTCAGACGCATGATCTTGTCGCGACAATGTCAAATAGTTTAACATTGTCCTGACGTGACCGGTGTTGACTTTACTGGATTTCGGCAATGCTTTTAGTAACCTGGATAGTGCATTAAGTCCGCCCTTTGTCACTTCATACTATAAGGTGTCAGCAATAAAGTTGTTTAAAAAAAAATAGTGCGCTACTTTCGGCTATAGATTCAAAATTCTCTTAACATGTCTCCCGGGGTCGTTGACTGGTTTCATAGTTATTTGATTGGATGCCGGCGACGGATTTGGTTCGAGGAAAAGTGGTTTAACTGTTAACCCATCTAAGTGTCAATCTATAATATTAGGTAGTTATCGGATTCTGAGGAGACTAAATACAGCAGCATTACCTGCGATAATTTTTAATGGCACTGTAGTAGAATTGTGTCCTTCTGTTAAAGACCTTGGCCTACACATCGACTCCACTCTTAGCTGGCAAACTCAAGTCAGGAATGTCAGCCAGAAAGTCACAGGTAACCTAGGAACTCTCTATCGCCTGAAAAATTTTCTCTCATCTAAGACTAAAATGACCATAATTCAAACCTTAATTTTTCCTCTTATTGACTATGGTGATGTGTGCTATTTTGACCTGAATACAGATCTCCTTAACAAATACGACCGTCTTCTCAATAACTACATTCGATTCATTTTTAACCTTCGTAAGTATGATCATGTATCTACTTATCGTTCACAGTTAAATTGGTTACCTATTCGTCAGCGCCGAAGTCTGCGCGCTCTCACTACCCTCTATTCTATACTGAGGTCTCCAACTGCTCCTTCCTACTTTCGTTACCTTTGCTCAAACCACGACAGAACCCTACGTACGTCTAATAATCTCCTACTCCAGTGTCCCTCACATACCTCATGCTTTGTCCGTTCATCCTTTCCTGTTCAATCCGTACTTCTTTGGAATGCGCTCCCACTCGAAATCAGAGCGGCTAACAGTCGGTACATATTTAAAAAGAAAGCTAAGGAACATATTCTTAAAAAAATGGCAGAAACATCTCAGTAATAGACTATTTTTGTATATATTTAATATTTTATTTATTAATATATTTAAAAATTACAAATATATGTACGTACGTGTGTATGTATTTATTATTATATATGTATTTATTATTGTATGCGTATTTAAATATTGCATGTACATATAGATTTACATTTATTATATTTTTTTATTTTTTTCCTCTCTTTAGTTCTCTCTATTCTATCACCTACTTCCTACTTCATTTCATCTCTGCATCGTCCAAAGGTCGACTGGTAGAGAATGCTTCTTTAAGGCATTAAGTCCGCCTTTATACATTTTCATGTATATGAAGTTAAATAAATAAATAAAAAGTGTTCTGACCGGTGTTAGATAAATGCCGAGGTACTATAAGGTGGTATGTTCTCGCCTTTCCTTTTGTCAATGTTCAAAGGTTCAACCATATTTATTTTCTCTCCAAATGTATCCTGTCAAATTACAAGATTTGACAAAGACTCTCGATCTAGTTAATAAGGACTTAGATACCATTGTGCAATTGTGCAAATCTGGACTAAAGTTTAATCCATCCAAGACTCAAGCCATTATTATAGGCTAGTTTTACGCATTGGTTGGACTTCTTTTCCCCGTGTTAATTTAACGGGGTCGAATTACAATATACTGTTAAAAACTGTTATTATATATTACTATTTGAGACATTTCAATTTCCTCCTTGGGTTCCTCCGGTCAGGGAAGTGAATAGGAGGATGTTAGTGGCTGTTAATTCTCGGAGATTGAGTTACTTATTACCCATACTTATTAAAATACTATAACGCAGATCCGTCATGTGATGCGCGCGCGCAAACTGAGAGACAGACAAACCGAAATTCTTAAAATTGCTGAATTGGCTTCTACTGCCTCCCAAACATCCTCATGTTATAAAATTTTCAAAAATATATTCATTTTACGACCAAACTTTTAATTACAATTTTATTCGTACTAGCTGTATACATCCACCGAGGCCTTGATACTTTTAAATTTAAAGTGATGTCTCCTCACCTCGGGCTTGTATAAAGCCCGTATGTGTGTAATGTATGTAAAGTATGGTAGGGTGTATAGACCATAGTGTCTATTTATGGTAAATAAATATGATCGAAAGCAAAATATACCATTTTTGCGCGTTGCCGGTTATGGTCTGTAGGATTTGACTTGAGCCCCCCCCCCAGAGGAAGGGACCTTATTACGAAACGGTGGTAGATTAGAAACCAATATGTAACTTTTGACAAGTGAAATTTATGCTACTATGTCGAAGAATATAGATTCCAGGCATGGTCCAACATATGTATGAAGTAACGCGTGGTGAATATATCGTCTACGACGCCCGTCACAGCCGCACGCCAAGCGTGGGTGATTGGGAGTGGATGAGGCCTTATGTAAGCAGTAGACTGTTTTAAGTTAGTATCATGTGCCCGTCACATGGTTTTTGATTAAATAACCACCTTGCGACGCTTGACATTTGTTATTATGTGTGGGGAGATATCTTACGCATACCCGCCCACGGGTTAGCCGGACACTTTCCGGGCGCAGATGGGAGAGATCGGCTCATCGTGAGCGGTGCGACTTCGCCAGGTTCGCGGAGGATAGGCAAAGTAGCACAACGCAATACCAACTCTCTTCTCCTCCTATGAACTCTACTCTGTTGCGGAGGTGTGGGAGACTGGGGCAAAACTATGCCAATCCTACTCCCATAACCCCACCAACTCGCATCCCTAGTGGGATTGATATGAAAACCCGCTACAATGCGCGAGTAGGTTTTGCGATTGGAAGAATTTTTAGCTCAAAGCGCTCTAAAGTCGAGAGTGAAGCTCAACTTTGAGACGTCTGTCTTCTGATGTCTCATTCAGCTCATTCTACATAATGCCTTATATACGAGGCACTTTTCTTCATCTATAAAATAAATTTCTATATTTTTAAAATAATGTCTGCAAGACAGATGAATGATATAGTTTCTTAGCTCTAGCGCTCACGCTATGGGATAATTTTGCTCATAAAAGATTTGCCAAGAGCAAACCCAACTGCTCTTGAAAACGCAGTACCAGAACCCTCTCACTAAAGGAACGTCCTTTCCATCACTAGTCT
This sequence comes from Bhutanitis thaidina, assembly GCA_029286595.1. Classification (NCBI taxonomy): domain Eukaryota; kingdom Metazoa; phylum Arthropoda; class Insecta; order Lepidoptera; family Papilionidae; genus Bhutanitis; species Bhutanitis thaidina. Next base: position 3,486,068 of record JAGSMS010000037.1, read on the forward strand.
GTGAAATTTAGGTTCGGCACATTTGAATGAATATCTGCCATCAAGTGAGATTGATCTTTGACAAAATTATAGTATATTCTCCCATACACCCTAAATTATTATGATTACAAAACTGATATGTGAGAATAAAAAAATATTGTTTAAAATTTGACAAACACTGGATTTTAGATTGTGTTTATACTCACTTTACACAATCACTTGCACAGTAAAAAATATTTTAACCTTTCACAAATATTGAAAATAAGGAGAAATATTTCATGTTATACCCTCAAACACAAAACGATCATGATTTCATTTCATTGGTTACAAACCGGTAGTAAAATGAAAAATAAATTAACACTATTATTTCTTTTCAATGTAAAGTATTAGCTAGTATTCCCGTAAATGGATGAAATCATTTTATTATTATATTAATAAATAGTATATTATATAATATTTAATAGTCGGCGTGTTCGCCTATAGCTTATCATTCCCCCATTACTTAGAACAGTACACGAGGAAGGTTTATATGTATATTATAACACACGCATGTAGTTCATATGTTACAGATACAAGCTATATACATAAGCTATGTAGAAAATTATACATACCTCTATAGATAATACTAAGGATAGGCATGCTACGTAGTCTTTCTGCAAAGTTTAACATGTGCTGATTGCTACTGTCAAAGGTATATATGTATATTTGTTAGTATACGTATATATAAATGAAGGTATGTATGTATCTATGAAAGTATGTATATGATTTAAAGCATTTCATTTAGATTTTATTTATGTATTATATGTACAAATATGTATTAGTAATTTGTTTGGTAGTTTAGTAACTTATGGTTTTCTAAGTACTAATATTGCGCCTATCACATATTTGCACCACACCGTAGGTTGACTGGTAGAGATAGTCTATAGGCATTATGTCCGCCTTCTTTTTCCTTCTATGTAAAGGAATGCAATAGAGAATAAATAAATAAATGAATGCGCCTATCTTGTAAGACTTTATATACTTGAGAACGATATAGCAGTCGCGGGGGGTAGAGGAGGAAACAGTTATTGAGGTCGAGGGGCAGGGCAGCTAACCTAGTTGGGCTAGGAGTAATATAGGTCGATCGATGGACCCCGCCAGTGCACCGTTGCCATGGCGTACGTACATGCACAAGCGCAGTTACAGTTATTTACAATCGCTTTGATAACTTAGGTCACTACCTATGTTTATAAACGCAACTCAGATTTTACATTTTATTGGAACAAAGACTGAAAAAAAGGCAAATGTAATAACGAATTCGTGGTTATTTTACCTCATCTATTATTACTATAATAAGACTTAAGCTAAACTTAATCGGTAGTCGAGTCGGTCATGCAGCCTGTATGTGCCCACTGCTGGGCAAAGGGGAGACCTTTTTCTCTCAAATATCTGATATATAATGATGACAGGCTACTTCAATGCGGGTTGGCGGACTTCACATGTCCTTCAACGACGAGCTCGTGGTAAATTCGGCATTTAAAAACGCAATTGAGAATTTTAGTATTGCCGGCATCGGGGATCGAACCCCGGTTAATCGCGCTATATGACACTAAAGCGGGCGGTCTGACCACAAAGCTACCACGGCTCTATACATTGATTATAATTCCAGTTTTAATTGGACAATATATGTACTTATACAATCGGTACAGAAGCCGACTTTCTGTGACTGGGCGTCGCGCAAATACCAGTGGACGGTTTTCGATGAGACTTTCTGAGTGAGACTGACTTACCTGACGGACCGAGCAACATCTACGATATTAATCGTCACGCTGTTGTAGAGGTTAAGCAGTAGGCGTAATTGTCTTGATGCGTACAACGAAGAAGCCTTTTGTTAGATTTCTGTATACACTATTACATGGAGTGCTGCCTGTATAGTACATAAATATCTTCATAATAATTCTTCTAAAATAGCTGACAAGTAGGCATGAATGGTCATAACATAGAAACCAATAGACATTCATTTATACGATTTACATTAGCGTTTTTAGGCGTCAAGCGTTAGTAGAAAAAATATATAAATACAGACTGTAGGCGTGGTTGTGTCTAAATAAGCAAAACTTCAAAGCAGTCTCTTAATATTTTAATGTAGCAGTCTGTTTTGGTGTTTGTTGATCAACAACAACAACAACTGAACGGTTTTTAACGAAATTAAGCAAGTAGATTGAATATAATTTTTATCTTATATTTTCCTAATGATAGGCTGAAATGATGATGATGATGAGCTAATTTACGCGGTTTGTTACTAGGATGGTAATAAGCAGCCAGAGATTACGGATTTCTGATTGACGCGGCTCGTCCCTTTAATATGGTTGACTATCGCGATGGTTGCCACGTGCATGCGTCATGTTTGTGCTGCTGTTCACATGCTGCTTGTTGAGACTGATCTGTTCGAGTTTTAGTTTATCATACTATTGTAGCATACCTTTATTGACCTATGGAAAAATAATCTATGATCTATGTTATGATCTATTTTTATGACATTCTATACATTACTTATTATTATAAATTATTTATATAAAAAGTCAAAAGGAGGATACTTTCGGGAGTTATTTTCGCACAGTTCTTCTCCGTCAGAGGAACCTCATTACGAAACGGTCGTAGATTATAAAAAAAAATGAACACTTGTCTAATATTTCACATATCATTTCACATCTCAGCGTAGTCGGACGGTCTATCTGTACCTTCGAGGGCGTTTATACTTACGTACTCACTAATAGAAATCTACAGTTGGGCATAGATCTATTACTGTCACTGTATCAGTCTATTTCAGCCCACTCTTGAACAAAGGCCATTCCAATAAAGCGCTTGCGAAAGCCGGCGTACCTTTCGTGGATGGTTTATCCATAATCAGCGCTGTGCAAGCGGGCCGGTGAGCACAGTGCCGGTACTCTCTCACTTGTAAAGCAGCTGCTCTGTCGGATCTTCTCTCGACACCTTTTGGGCGTCGGGGGAACTGTACCGGGGCTTTGCCGTGGTTTCGCAAAGATCCGCACGGGGGTCGGTCGCGTGCGGGTCTTTGCGTGGTTGCTTTAAGCATGGGTTTTAACTCTGGCACAGTGGTTTTCCGTTTTAAGCCCCTGTTTCCCACCCTACTACCGATAGGATTCTTGGGCGGTTCCCTGTTCGAGTACGTCCAGTCTGCCCACCAGCGAGGAGCGAGGGGATTCGGAGGCCTAGGTGTTAGTGCATATGAGATGCCTGCTCCGCCAAAGGCCAAGGTGACATTGGCACCTCCGGCGAACAATGCCACGGAGAGGGGCGCCGTAGCCCGTAGCGGAAAGGGGGGAAAAAGAAGAGCATGTCATGTGGTGTGCAGCTGCTCATTACTAGTCTGTGGTATTTGAGTTCGTTGAATTCGGATGGATATTCCACCATCATTCTGTTGCCAGAGCCCCGTCCGCTTGCAGTTTGCACATGGTCCTGTTGAGAGAGTTTGGCATTTGGTGAAAGAGACGGTATATATCTCTTTCTCCTTTCTCCCAAAAACCTTCTATGTTACTTAATTAAATACAATATCGAAGTGGTACGGATCCCACAACGTCCGTAACGTATTCACGCTTAACCGTCTTTTTACCCGACTGCCGAAAGAAGGAGTGTTTTACACGTTTTTCGTGTGTATGTATAAATGTGTGTACTCTTAATAGTAGGTATGTACGTCTTTTGGTTAGGCATGATTTATTATAATGTTTAAATATATCGTCTGCGAATCAAAAAACTGGATTGAAACTGTAGTAAAGTATAGTAGCAGGCTGTAAATGTCAACCTGCTTACCGCGTTTTTTTTTTTGAGTTTAACGTGGGGGAAATGTGCACGCACGTTATGTCGGGATCAGCATTGAAGATGCATGACCCGACGTAAGCCCCACGGTATATATGCTGTTGGCCTAGTGGCCTTTACAGCTTCAGCGGTGGAGACTCGCGAGCAGGAGGCCCGCAAGTCAACTCGCTCTCCGCCTTAGAATTAATGGGTGATTTCACCATGTCTTTGAAATATCTTTCATTGTTTCCTCACTTCATGTAGGTTTTCTCACGATGTTCTTCACCGCCGTCTACGTGGTGAATTCAGTACCTAAAATTTTTATCAACAAATTAAACACAATGATGAGTGTTGCGCCATCTAGAATGAAATTATAGTGAGCGCTCAAACCATTGAGTTACCATGGTTACCACGGCTCTCTGTTAGTGTTTTATTTTAATTCAAATTTAATGATTAAAATTATCATTCCCCTTATTCCTCTACGCAAATAACTAAGAAAGGTGGCTGTTTTAAATGTTTCGTAAAAAGTAGCAGCCCGTAAATATCCACTGCTGGGCATAGCATTAAAGCCACAAAGAGTTCGCTCCAGTGCGAGATTGGCGGACTTCACTCGAAATACTTTATATTTTTTTATTTCACAGACATGCGACATTCCCCGCGATGTTTTCTTTCACCACCGTGATTATTCTACTCAATAAATGTGAGCGAGGAAATAACCAGCCCTCTTGTCACCAGCGCAACGACCAATCGGATACAGATCCTTTGCCCAGCAGTGGGTCTAATAATGTATCCTCTTATATTTTCAATCACATACATGTGATTTTTCTGGGATTTTCCCGTATGCGACTCACGACACTCGCGTAATGAAATGGGAATGTAGCGATTCGCATTGTAATTATTGTCCCCGGTACATTGGCGCTGCGTCCGAGCCTTCAGATAGTATCGATTAACCGGTCCGGTGGGAACGGGCGGGGTCTGGGGGTCTCTGCGTTTGCGCGGACTTCGGTACTCTACTCTGGTATATCGAATAGCGCGGCTTCCCGCGGCTCCGCTCGCACGTAGCTGTTCGTACAACGTATATCTAGTAGTGTTGCTATGTAAGCCACGATAACCGAGCGATTAGGGGATCGTTCTCTCAATCACCTACCTCGAGTTCGATCCCCTGTGTGGGTGGCATTTAACAATGAGTTTTTCGAAACCTCTGTACGATTTGTCCCGTTGGCCCAAATAAACGAAACGTGGGTTGTTATGCATAAAATAACTAAAACTTTGACCATCCCAGTTTTGGGGATACGGTCGTGAGAGCTTATACATTTTTCTGTTGATGTTCTCTCATTATGACACATTAATTGAAAAGCAAAAAGATGCAGGGATGTAAACATTAAGGTTTTTTTATTATAAAATTTTATAAATAACACAAGCATTCACGTTTGTCACCTACAAGGATAGGCATAGATTAAAGATTACCACGATTCTCAAATTACGTTACTCCCTCTGTAGGAATTTCTCCAGCGCCATATCCGCTATAACACAAACAATTTCACAAAAAATCCATGCGACGTCGTTCCCGTATAAAATCATACCGAGTTATTTCTTAACCATGTTGCGTTTTACCATTTAACTGAAAAAACTGTTTTACAGATGATTTTATCGAGAAATAACTTCGCGCAGAATTTTTGTTTTTTTTTTAAGGCATAGCGAATTGGGCCACTGAGTTGAGGAGGAATTTCACACATGAATTGCACACGGACAAACACCCATACCCCGAACAATAATTTATAGTCTATACAAATACTTCTCCCGTGCGGGGATCTATCCATCGCATAGCCATTACGCCGCCTAGTCGGCTCAGAACTATATTAAACTAAATACCTGTTCTGAGTATTTTTTTTTTTTATAGAAAAGACGGCTAACAAACAAGCTCACTAAACGATGGTAAGTGATTACCGTCGCTCACCTACATCTGCAACACCAGAGCAGGGTAGGGTGGGAGGTAGGATGAGTTGTGGGTATGGAGAGGGGGAGAGGGCCACTGGTTATCTCACTCACCGAACGAAACGCAGAAGCACAAGGATACCTGGATCTACTTCACGCCTTTATTCTGCGAGGTCGTGGTACCACCCCGGTCGAACTGGCACATTTGAGCACCAGATAAAGCCGCCGCATGGCTCTACCACGTCACGAACTGCGTCTTGATATATAATCTCTTTCTCTCAATCCATTATGATCTTGAATTGTATTGTAAATGTGTTTCATAAATTCATAATAGTAGGGAACGGGTTAGAGGCGATAAATTCACTTTTTCCAAATATTACTTGCGACCTCAGGACTAGTACTACGAAAGAAGGAGAGAGAGAGAGCAAAGTTTATCCCCGATCGTAAGATATATTCTATGGGTATGTTGTCTCCGGCAGTATTTCCTGCGTCAGTAAACTTGTGTTCCCAGTATCCATACAAATTAAAATTAGCCACATTAAAATATGAAACGACAATATGTACTTTTTTTTTAATTACATTATTCGTATTCGTATTACATTCTTGTGTTCAGATTTGTGTGTGTGTCGAAATAAAAAATTACGACAAAAATCTAAACATATTTAGTTGTAATTTTCTATTTCGTGTAGTAGTCATACCGACGAGCCGTCACACTGCGTAGCCAGCCATATCCGGAAGAAGAAACGGGACGGGTGGCAAGTCTCGTCGCCGGGTTGGCTCCCGGATTACCATAATATTTTCACTGGTTATGTTGGGATCATCATTACGAGAGACCAGACCGACTATCTAACTAACCCCGCGACAAGAGATGCGCTGTTGGCCCGGTGACCTTTATAAACGTGTGATGTGGTGACGTTGGATAAATATTTTGAAGGCTTTTAACTTAATCGTTCTTGTACATTTACCCACGGTTTCTTCCCGTAACTCGGCATTATTTGCTGATCAGTATTTCTGTCAGTGTGCAGCCGGCCCATGGCTTCTCTTATTTCACCAGTCTAGATGGAATATAATATCGTTCGTTATCGTGATCCCATAATATTAGCTGACTCATATTGTGTAAGCAGTAGAGTCACCCCCAGTCTTCCGTTTTTCGTAATATGTTCCTTCGTGGATTGATATTAGAGCTGTTTACGTTTGCACGCAGTACTGTTGGATTTGTTGTTTAGGGATCAAGGTTTATGTCGTAATATCTATCTATATCCAATTAATATACAAAAGTTCTCATGTGCTTTAGGTTTAAAAAATCTTTATCATATATCTTACACTTACATCATATCAAGCGGTGAAGGAAAACATCGCGAGGAAACCTGCATGACTGAGAAATGAAATAAAACTATTTCGTGTACATGTGAAGTCCGCCAACCCGCACTGGTGCAGCGTGGCTGACTCTTCCCGGCATCGAAACTCTTAAGAAATATTTGAGAGGAGGCCTTTGCCCAGCATACATGACGACAGCGTGACTTAGTAATGTCCTCCAGGGCCACTTCGAGGATGGTGATCCATCATACATGTAAATCTTTGCTTACTCGTCAGAATGTCATTTATAAAAACATCACTTTCTGTCTGTCTGTCTGCCCAACTCGTGGTGCAGCCTGCTAACTAACAGACGAGGCTGGCGACCGACTGATGGCAGAAAATCAATTCGGATTTACCTTCTCGGTCTGTAAATAGTCTATCGCTGAACATAGGCCTCTCTCATTCGGACTATTTGCCATGATCGTAACGCTCGGCGAGCGGGTCGGCGATCATAGTACCAGGCACCTTGCAACGCAGACAAGAAAGGGGAGCAGACCACGCCGATATCACACGGCATTTGACTGGTTAAGAAACATAAGAAGAATCATTTTTCCCCGGTGTGTGTCACCGTTAAGAAAGTCGCGTGCTAGTTAAACATCTGGGGACTGCATGACGCCGCGCTTCTGGCTCTCGTGTCACTAGTACACGAATTCGGGTCACAAAAAGGTATAATGCTACTACACATCCGGGATCTGGGTCACGTAGGTACTTACATCGGGGTCATTCGATGTGATATTTCTCTGAAATCATAAAATGTGAAAGGTTCATAAGTAGACATGGAACAGCTAATGACCTACTCTGGCTTTGCCGGCATTGGAGAAGCAAAGCGTTTTCAACCGACTTCAAAAAAAGAGAAGGTTTTCAACACGACTGTATTTTTTTTTGTGTTTATGATACTATGATTTTCCTCTATGTTTTTATCGCGTGGGGAAAAGGTGCTCGTATACTATATGTCACTGAAAGCGTTGACGAGTTGTATCGGGATCAGCATTAAATGCCGTATCGATTATAAATCCCACGGACAAGAGATACGCTGTTGGTCTGGTGGCCTTGGCTGCTTCGGTCCCGCGACTAATTTAAATAAAGTTCAACGAGGCTGCTGTGTTGACTTACCGCTCGGCATCGCGACGCTGGCTGCTGGTGTGCTGTGCTCTGGCCCTTGTTATCGACAGCGACCTCCGACAACTAGAGGAAAGCTCAACCCAAGGGCCCCATACCATCGATACGGGTGTGACCTGGAGCCTTACGAGTTTCGAAGCCAGTAAATCGCCGGCGAACGCGGTAAGGGAGGGCTTTACGCGATACGCGGTTTGTATGGCACTCAATCTCAATTGTACTCACAACACGAGCGAATGATAACGAGGGGCGTGGCCTCGAACGCACTATTAACACTAGTTATTATGTCATGATCGTTGATTATGACATTCTTAGGACGCCTTTTAGCAGGTGTGATTTCGAGCGCTGGTGTGTGATTACTCAGCGCCGCCACTAACGGTTTAGAGTGTATTTGTAATTCTCTCTAAATAGCATGATAAAGTTTCCTTGAATAGGGCTGCTATAAAAGGTAAATTAAAGTCGGGGCAAATGTAGATTTACACTCCGCATGCAAGGAGAAGCTCCGGTAGCGCATGAAGCGATTTTGTATCACTTGGAGTGATCTTAATCGTTCTTCAGGGACGTGCGCGATCACTGCGCTTATAGATGACGTAGTGATACGTTTTGGGATCCTACTTCTTGTGAACAAGACCGCCTTTATCTTTTCAGGTCTAACATCGATTCTCCGTGTCCCTGAACCAATCGCTCAATGTTTGTTAACTGCGGTTTGGAGGCAAATGTGAGTCCTTGATACGATAGTATCGAGAGCTCATAGGTCGTGAGTGTCGTCGGTGAATAGCGCCAGTTTTATTATTATTGATTTTGGGAATATCGCACTTAAAAAGGTTGGCGAGAGGGTAGAGCCTTGCAGAACGCCCACCCTTACTTGCATATAGCTACCGGAGAGCGTCCCCTCGGCTGTAGCGAAAGGTGTGATTCGATGTGCACGAGCCTGTCTGGCACTCCTGAACTGTACAGCTTGTACACTCCAGGAGTTTACTGAGGGCATGGGACGCTTTGTACTTTATTTGCAACTTCGCTTCAGTGCTTTTCCTGAAATCCGAACTGCTCGTTTGGAAGTAAGTTTAGGGGCTGAACACTACCCTTTCAGAAGAGATTGAATTTCCCGAGAGAGCTGAGGGGACTGATAGTTCAGATAGCATGAGGTCTGATTTTTCGACTTACCGGTTTTAGCTTCTAGGAAAGAGCAGCTGGTAAGGAGAGTAAGTACTGAATATTGCTTAATAAAGCATAGTACCGGGTTAGGTAGATTTTGTTATTTTGTTAGAAATCGTCGGCTTCTTGAGCCTGGGACCTAGATTTTAAAATTTTCAATGATGTCTTTAACCTCTTCTATCGTGGTTGATGGTAATGGGTCGTCCGTCACAGGCAGCGCGGGTCTGCGAGACACTTTGTGGTCATCCCTCTGAACGTGGATAGGATAATTTTTCGGGGTGCTGGCAGAGCATTGAGGCTCTGGGCTGTCGGCTAAACATGCCTTCTCTCTGTCCTCGAATGCTGTCACACTATTTCATCAGAGGGGGCATTGCTGCGACAGTTTCTGACTCTAGAGGTCTCGCCAACTGCCAGTAGGCAGTGTCTCTGTCCCTGAGTTTAGCTATGCGCTCCTTAACCTCCCTTTGGAGGTGACGCATCCTGACTAGCTTTGTGTCACTCCTATATCGGTCATGTGCTCTGATAGTAGCGTTTTTCTCACGCAATAGTCGCCCGAGTTCCGTTCATATCAGTTGATATTTTAACATGCTTATAGGAATTTCTGACGTCGGTCTTCACGCGAGATAAGAGGTGGTCAACGACTGCTTCAGGCGGCCTTCATAGTTATTTTTTTCTTTATTTCACCGGTGTGGCAAAACTATACCTGTCACTGAAGGCAGTGACCGGTTATGTCGAGAGCATCATTAAATGCCGGAGCGTCTAAAACCACAACGGAATTAGAGATAGGCTGATGGCCTGGTGGCCTTGACAGCTTCGGCGGAAAAGACTCGAGAGCAGAAGGCCTGCAAGTGAAATGGGAGGTGTTTTGTGTGCCAGAAGTGGTGCACGCACTTGTAAGAGGGATCTTGTTCTCCTCTACGAGCTTCTTTAAGACACGTTTTTGTTTTCGTATGTGGAATAGTGGCGAGTTAATTTGCTCTCCCAATTTTTAAATTTTAACACTCTAGGACCTAGAATGTAACTCTTTAGTATCTGTAGATTTAATGACAGTCATTGAGTAGCCAGCAGCTTTTATGTACCTATACGAATATGTACATGAGTAGATTGCTATCAAACGAGGACAAACGTGTAAATCAAAATGGCCGATAGGGTTAGGCAGTTTCGAACCGTTAACGATGCATCGCACATGCGCACATCAGCGGGAACTGTTACCGTATTATCTCGCATTCTATCTATTCTATCTGCACACACAAGTATGTATGTGCAGTTATCAATCACAGTCATCAGGGGAGATAACGTACTCACTTGCTATTTCTCTTCATCGAGGATGACTTTATGTGCCGATTGAACTCATTGGATCTTATTTGTTTTAAGGATTTAATTAAGGATTGGATTTAAGATCAGTTTGACTGTTATTTTAAAGAAAAGTAACATGTGAGACACTTTTCTGTAAAATATTTTGCGTCAATGTTTCCTCACACAGTAGGAGGCACCTAGAGGTTAATTCTATGATCATGTCAGACGGTAAATGGAGGTCGACGGTTTAAGTCTGCACACCGTTCAAGTTGCTATCGTGAAAATCTCTTATAATTTATTCCACACGTTCGTTGAAAGATAAAAAAAAAACGTAAATTGTGTTTATGGATTATACTGGATTGTTTCTGCAAGTTTAGGTTGTTTGCCATGTTTCTGTCTCGTTGTCAGATATGCGCCCGGATTTAAATTGAACCGAACTAGAAATAAAAAAATCATAGCAGGAGAAAAGGCTTAATTGTTTTGGAAAAAGTCGGTACTTGCTGAAATCTGATAAGGAACATTAAGGTATCCCTTAATGCCGAAACTATAGAATTTCTATGGATGCCAGACCTCATGAATTAATTTACTCAGAATTGCTTTGATTTTACGTCATATTATAATAAATATATTCTCCATTTGAAATGAAAGTTTGTTTTTTAAATTTCGTAGGCAACTAAAATTCAGTCGATACAGCCGTGCTGCGTCCAGTCCTGCGCATTAAATATCGGATCGATCGGTGCATCGCAAAATGGAAACTGAACATGAGAATGTCTTCTGGAATTTTCCACGGCGTTTGGAGTTTCTTTTACAACGTCAATCAACACTGTGCACACAGTTATTGTATCGCCTGATGCTTGCTAAACCGTCGCCCGGTTCATGCGTTTAATTAGTTTCTAAATATAAATAATTCAAGCAACAATCCATTTGAAGGTCTTGATGACTATCAAATAAAATGTACATTCCAACCCCATTTTCCAGATGACTTTAAAGCCACGACAATCTTCATGCAACTTAAAATTATTTAGTCCATTTCAAACAGTCCATGGCAGACTTGTTTGTCCATGCGAAAAAATTACTTGAAATTGAGATAAAGTGTTGAGTTTTGCTATTCTTCTTCTATTTCGTCAGCCTTTTTATACATGGGAAAATACCCAGGTTAACCCTCAGGAGGTGGTCGGGTTAGCATCGACTCAAACCCCACGATATTCCACTTTATAAAGGCAAGGCCCGGGAACGTTTTCGCACATAAGCGCGACCCCACCCGCGCCGGCTTCCAATCCCACGTGGGCAACGTACACCTCCCCTCTTTTTTCATTCTTTTTACTAGAAGGTAATTATTTTCTTTTCGCTTTGTTATTTTTTTCAGACCGCGGCACTTCTAAGCGACGCTGGCCTAAGCCCCAAGGCTGTTGCCAACTTTAACTTTAGGTTAATTCGGCTGTGATTGTATGACATAAGCTTATAATATCAGTTTACTAATAGTTTTAGTGGTATCGACTTTAAAACAATAACTTCAGCTGGTTGGCATGGCCAAATAAAATTCACAACAGCGCCATTTCGTTGGTTTCGATCGCTATGATAAACATCGAATATTGTATGTTTTTTGTGAAATAATTCTTAGGGCAAATGAGCGTCTGGCACGGCGGCACGTCACTAAGTAGGTAGGTACGATTTCTGAAACAAATAGGAATACATTGTTTGATGATGATTTTGAAATAAAACTATTATTTACGGATTTTATTTCGTTAAATTTTTGTTATTATAAAAATTAAACGCTCTAAAAAATCCGTTAATAATAGTTTAGCTCGCCCAAAAACAAGAAATAATTTTTGATGTTGTGTTCAATATCAGCCCGCAATAACATTGCTCGGGTGGTAATGGTATTCGTAATCTTTTTAATTTTGAGGTTTCCACAGATCCGACAGATCGCCTCGTAGAGACTTGTCAATTATAATTGAAGATTGTATCGTTAATTCCATCGAAGCTATGAATAGGCCGCAGCACATTTGTTTATTTTTTTTTTAAATTAAAACACCCTCATAGGTCAATGAGTCACAACAACTTAATCCTTCGCACACATTCACTAATACACCAACAAATTCTTAATCCGAATAATGATATATCGACAAATTAAAAACGGAATCATCAACAATTTTTCAAATCAAATCATAATCTTTATTCCTTGTCACATAAACGTAAATTTCACTAGTCAAATATCACAATTTTTTATCTACTATAATTTCGTAATGAGGTTTCTCTGTCGGAGAAAAAACAGGCGAAAGAAACGAATTTTTTTTTGTTATATTTCGAAATACGAGTTTTAGAAACAGCTTGAGAACGAACAACTCATTCCCAGAGGATACAATCATCCATGTATTCCTTCATATACTACTTTAACACTCACTACTCTATAATTCGCCCATGAATATGGCCTTGTAACACATTATGACTGGTGTCTCAATTTTAGCTTTCATGGTGTAACGGAAAATTTTGCCGGTGTTGCATTAACAACGAAATTGTATTTTTATAATTTACAGCTTTATCTAGAAATTGAAACTCGGTTTGTATTCCGTGAAAAGAGCAATTCTAAATTATATTTAACTATGCTCTTGCCTCTTCCAAGGAGTGATCACCTGCATAGTGTTACTTGAATGTGGTGGCTAAGGACCGTGTTCGTTGTAATGTTTCAGCGAGGCCTATATTTAGCATTGGATTTCTGATAGGCTGTAATGATGAATGATAGGATTATTGTCCCCCGTCCAACGGGGCATTCTCCGAGTACGTATTTCTCATTGTATCAAATAATACAGTTAGCAAACTAATGTACCGCATTGGTATATGTAGCGGGAAGGAGTGGCGGCACGAGGAGGAAGGTAGGGGGGAGGGGGGGATGAGCGAGTCGAATCAATAACCCTGTCCTACTGCCCTATATAGGAGCTCGCTGCCGCTATGAGTCTTAATCTGTTTTATCAATGCTGGCTTATGTCCATGAATCTGCTGTTGTTCGAATGTAAAGTATTTCGAATGCCTGGAGCTATTTTATGACGATGAAAAAACGTTTTAGTAAACTGTAACCTATGCTCTTCGTCGCGCGTATCCTCTATCTCCTATATGTATAAAAATAGAATACAATCTCGTTTACAACATGGCACAGAAAGTTCCGTGCAATGAGAAAGGCTTTTGTAAATTCGAGTTTATGAGTTAATTAAAAATTCAGTTGCCTTAGCCGTACGTGTATATGCATAATCATGTGTTATTCCGTAGGGAATCTCGAATACAGTGCATCTGCTAGTTTAAAGAAATAGTAAATTAGCAACATGTAAATGCTATACCGCTTCTGGGCAAAATACTTCAGTCAATATTTGAAACGTTTTCGGAGCTCTAAAGAGTCTGCCACGTTGCTCCTCACCAGCAAGATTCCTCACGATTTCCTTCACCATCGAACACGTGTTAATTCAGTGCATAGAATTGAATTTAATTTTAGTTGGAGTTATGTCACTCGCGTACCATGAAATTAAAACGAGCGCCCTCTCACCTGCCTGATAGTTTAATTATAATAACTACTGATGTTATAACGTCCTAGTAGATAATTATAATATACCACGTAACGTTATACATTTTTTGTCATACGCAGGTTATTAATAATTTTCCTGTGTCGTAATTTAGTCGTGTTGTTTGCTTCTCGTGTAGAGGGTAATGCCGTCATGCAATTCTTGTCCGCCACCCACCCGCCTTCCCAGCATGGTGAGTCCATACTCACCATGCTGGGAAGGCGGGACGGTGTGTGCAGCACCCTCGCATTATTGATGCTGCTCCCCAGCCATGGTCTGTGAAATATGAATTCGGTTGGATGGATTTTGGCCATTATTTGGTGACCAGAACGTAGTGTATTAACTGAAATAAACCGACTTCCGTGCAGGTGTAATTGGCATTTGGTTAGATAGGTAGATTAAATGCTCTGGGTTAACATGATTTTGAATTTTATGCGAATATAGATTCTTGTTGTTTTCGTGCTTCATACTTTTACCGGCATTATTAATATGAATGAATGAATGAATGAATAAATGAATGATATACACTTTATTGTACACCAATTAGCAAAAATAGGAAAAAAAGTAATAAAAAGAAACATAAAATACACAAAAGTACAATTGGCAGCCTTATAGCTTAGGAGCGATCTCTACCAGGCAACCATTTTGAAGAGGAAATAATGACCAGCGAACCCCTTATTTCCTCTGTTAGGGGTGTACGCAAGTTACTAAGAAGGGAAAATATAATATAATAAATATACATTGGTATATACACAGACATATACTGATATTCTAAATAAATACACAATTTATACCCATACATATACATAAACATAAAGGGTAAAGAATAAATAAAATAATAGCCCTACGACGCAAGGAAAAGTAAGTGTTAAAAGATAAACAGATAATGAGAGTTGAAGGAATAACTATTTAGGGAGTAAGGAAGTGCGCTTTGATCAGCCTTTCAAAAGTATCTGGGGATTGCTCACTCTTTATATGAAGATAATATGTGAGGTGGAATTCATTCATTCAGAAAGGCTGTTACATTTGATATTTTAATTGCTTTACCTCGAAATAGCAAACTACTGACTCACAGACCAGCCTCAGGCGATTGGCTAATGGCGGAAAAGTCGTCTCAATACGCCTTACCCGAATTCTACGGGCTAGAGATAGGAAGCGGCATCACTAGTGCCAGGTGAATGGCGCTGCGTTTACCAACCCGTCTGCTCTGCCCGGAACCTACCGTGGAACGCCTGTAAGTTATTACGACTCAGAGTAACCTAACCACCACCGCACCACCGAGCGTACCGCACGAAAATAAAGCAGACCGGTGACGGACGGCAGAGTCTGAGGTGCGAGTCGTTTGGTACTGCGATCGCTAATCCGTTTGCCGAGCGTGATGATTATGGCTTCCTCCTTAAGGGAGAGGCCAATGTCCTGCTGGGCGGCCTAGTCCTATTTACAGGCCTGTAAGATAAAGGTAGATACCAAAAACAGCCGTTCGTAACTCACTTTTCGGATCGTGACGGGTGCCGACTCTTAGTCGCCGCTCACGTCACCCACGCGAAGAAAGAGCTTGGCGTAACAAGTTGCTGTCATACGCCAGAGAAACCCGCGTATCAGATATTACTAATCGCAAAACTCTTTCCACAGATGGACATCTACGTGCAAACGGCGAGCCCCATCGTGGAGCAGGTGGTCCGCGGCTACAACGGCACGATCTTCGCGTATGGCCAGACCGGCACCGGCAAAACCTACACCATGGCCGGCTCCAACTCGGCACCGGAACTGCGCGGCATCATACCAAATTCCTTCGCGCACATCTTCAGTCACATCGCGCAAGCGAAGGACGACGAGAAGTGAGTAGGCTTTCTTTTTTAGCAGTCCAAAACAATCGATTTTGCTACTAAAAATTGCCATGAGACTTTCTAGACTTTCCCTTTTTCGCCTCTTACGACAGCCCAGTCCGAGGTCTCGTACCTCCTTAACAGGGGCTGTTGGGTTGCAGCGCTCCCCCATCTAGTTTGTCGAAAGTCTTTTTCGTTAACTGGGTACAGGGTGCGATCCAGCAGCAGGCAGCGTCGCGTCGCAGTGGGTCGTTGCTCTTTTATTTATTTTACTCGAGGGCCTTCTGTTCGCGAGTCCCTTCTGCCAGAGCAGTTAAGGCCGCAGGGCCAATAGTGTAAGCTGCCGTGTAAGTTTTAGTCGACTAGCGTTCAATGCTGATTCTTACATAAAATCTGACTGCACGTTTCCTCGCGAAACGTATAAAAAAATCCATGGTAAGACAGGGCAGGTGGTAGATTGCTACGCCGTGGCCTAAAGTGCAATAAATGCTTTGAATTATTCGCAGGTTTCTGGTTTGCGTGACATACCTGGAGATCTACAACGAGGAAGTGCGCGACCTACTCGGCAACAACCCGCATCAGAGTCTCGAAGTTAAAGAGCGGCCTGACATCGGCGTTTTCGTTAAGGACCTGACCGGTAATGCAACATCGCATCACCAGACACCATTGACCTTGCACCTTACACGCCGCTGTCCTTCACTGTGTCGCGGATGCAGTTCATCATCATCATCATCATTTCAGCCTATCAGAAGTCCACTGCTGAACATAGGCCTCCCTCAAAGATTGCCACGAAGCTCGGTCCTGAGCCACCTGCATCCATCGACTTCCCGCAACACTGCGAAGGTCGTCACTCCATCTTGTGGGGGGGGGGAGGGGGGGTCGTCCTACACTCTTTTTGTCTGTACGTGGCTGCAGTTGACATACATAAATTATACACCACATAGACAAACACCCGGAGAGAGACCCGGAGTAATTATTTCGTAGTCCATACAAATACTTGTCCCGTGCGGAAAGCGGAGCCGCAACCCTCAGCGCCGCAACCAAACGCTGTGCCACTACGATACCCAGCCGTCGCTGATTTAAAACGTTCAGGTTAGACATATTTGTGATGGTTTTTCTGCCATCACTCAGATTGCATCACAAAGCATCTTATATCAAAAGAGGTGAACCTGGAACCTTAATCGTCAACACATTAAACAATACTAATTGTCTGTGAAACTGGCACCTCTTAATAAATTGTAACTTTAAATAAATGTGGCACACCCACACTATTTATTTTATAATTTCTTAAACTTAATTTTGATCGCCAATTTTTCACCAGGCTACGTTGTTCACAACGCGGACGAGTTGGAGAAGATAATGGCAGTTGGCAATAAGAACCGCCACATTGGAGCCACTGCCATGAACATCGAAAGCTCCCGATCCCATGCCATCTTCTCCATTACGGTGGAGAGCAGTAAAAAAGGAGCTGACGGGAAAACACATGTTAAGATGGGCAAATTGCACCTTGTGGACTTGGCGGTAAGGCTCATTTTACAAATTTCAAATTTGCGCTTGCTTAAAGCGTCGAATGGGATAGAGTAAAAAAAAAAGAAAAGATTGCTAGGAGCCGGAAAGGCAACGCTGCTCCAGTGCTGGTTGGCGGAATTCTCACGTCCTCGAAATCGTATTCATGTTTTTATTTCTCAGATATGCTGGTTTCCTTACGATGTTTTCCTTCACCGCCGAGCACGTGGTAAATTCTGCAAAATTGCTATTAACAATTTTAGTGATGCCAGCATCTGGTATCGGAACCAGGGTCTCTCTTTACTCGGGTGCTATGAAATTAAAGCTACCGTTGAACGGAGATTTTGACCTGAAGGCTACCAGGACTGTATAGGTTAGAATGCGAATTGCGGAACATGTTTAGACGTTATGACGACGCATATTCGCTTAGTTGGAGAGTTTTCTTTAAAATTGCCACAGTAGGAAGTCATTTGCACCAAAGAATATTCGCATGAATGAATTTCAGAAATATTGATGTTAGCAAATTTAATTTTTTAAAGAGTCTTATCCCAAACTTCTACAGCCATTAAAAATTAGATAAGGTCGTTGCCCACCGGTGACACTTTTATAAACTGCGACATAATTTTTATTAATTTATTTTACTTCTGCTTCCCAGGGTTCAGAGCGCCAAAGCAAAACTCAAGCGACTGGTACACGGCTTAAAGAAGCGACGAAGATAAACCAGTCGCTGTCGGTGTTGGGCAACGTGATCTCGGCGCTGGTGGACGGCAAGTCGACGCACATCCCTTACCGGAACTCAAAGCTCACGAGGCTGCTGCAGGATTCGCTCGGCGGGAACTCCAAGACTGTGATGGTGAGGGAATTTGGACCTTATTTTGTTTTGAAAGATCACAATATTTAATACGTAAAATAAGCTTGCACAACTATACATCCAAAAAGGAGGTGGACAGAAGTGTCGAAATAAACTTTTAGTTGTTTCAATCTACCTATCACCAGAGCTCAATTGAACCAACGTGACAGAGGTTAAGCCTGTCTCGATTTAAATGTCCATGCCACCGATACAAATAAAAAAAAATAAAAATTTCTTTATTTACGTAAACACAGAGAATACATATAACCCATATCTGGAGACTCCTTTTAAGCAAATAAATGCCTGTGCCAGGAGACGCCGCTCTTCCATATCTTAAATTAACGAAATATATTATCTACATTTATCAAAATATTAATTATGAAGTAACATGCGTGCAGAGTTAGTTTGCATGTGTATATGTGAGTCTCTCTCTCTCTCTCTCTCTCGTGTGTGTGTACGTGTGTGTGTGGGTGTACAAATCGTTTATATGTTTCGAAAAACTCATCTCTACGATCGCTTCACATAGGAAACTTAAGTCTCCTGCTTCAGAAGCAGATCCTGTAACCGCTTGATCAACTGAGTTCGGTATAATTATTTTTCGGACAATGGAATTTGTTTAATTATAAAATCTGCAAATCTATGAGCAGATTCGGGGAAAAGTTTTCATATTTTCATGAGGTCTGACAGATAGCTGATTAATCGTCTCAGATATTACGCAGACGGAGAAGGCTAGCAGCGTGGCGGTAAGGTTGCCTAACTTTGTCGTATCCGCCGGTCATTGGGTGAAGAATATGTCTACCAGTGGACTATGAACAGGCAGAAAACTCCCGGAAGAAGAAACAATTTCTATACATGTGTATTATCTCTGCCTACTCCGCGAGATAATCCATGCGCGAGTTTATATTGTATGATTTCTCTATCTAAGAAAAGATGAGAAACAGTATACAAAAAACAAGACATCCAGCTGCCAACTGATATCCATCCTTATTATGTAACGTTGTGGGTACAGATTGCAACGATAGGCCCTGCGGAGTCTAACTACGTGGAGTCGATAAGCACGCTGCGCTACGCGAACCGAGCCAAGAACATCGAGAACAAGACGCACGTCAACAGCGAGCCCGGCGACGCGCTGCTCACGAGGTCAGTAACGAACAACAATGTGCGGTTTTTATTCGTGTCAGAGCCAAGCGGCGGCTTTTGCTGCTGCTCGAATGGTACCACGGCCACGCAGAATAACGGCCTGAAGTCTCTACTTACCTTATCTACTATACCTCTGTATCTTGTGCTTCTGCTGTTCGTTCGGTGAGCGATGTAACCGGAGGCCGCCTCCAGCTCCCCATCCCACTCCTCAACTTCCCTCCCATCTCCCAAATACCATTAGAGACCGGCAACTCACCTACAGCACTTCTGGTGTCGCAGTAGAACGTAGGCGACGGTAATCACTTACCATCAGGTGAACCGCTTGCTCGTTTCCCATTAAAAAAAAAGTCTTCAGCAGTGGACTAGAACCAAAGTTGACGATGGCTCCAAAAAATATGGAGCAATAAACAAACATCATGTTTAAGAAGCTTTTCAAAGAAACTTACAAGAAAGTTCTTCTATAAAGTAGATCAGTATACGAGGACAAAGATTTCTGGGAAATAGCTCGTCCTCTGAACTTGCAAGTCCCCTGGCTATTGATGAAATGACATTGTAACATGGTAATTCAAGAAAAAAAAACAGAATTTCTTCTAGACTCTTCTATGAGAGGGTCTTGTTTCGCGAACCGGTGTACCGGTGCATGAGATTTAAATAAGCCTGCATTTTAGAAAAAAAATTACTCTTAATTACTCTTTTAGGGTAAATCTTAAACATCACTTGTATTTATATCGGTCTGTCTAATATGATATCGACTTTCTTGAAAAACATGCAACATGGAAACCTAAAATTTAAAGTAATGTGTTTGGATTTCAGAAGTATTGCTATTAGCAAATGTAATTATTGTATCTCGAATGCTTCCCTTTTATATAAGGGTTCACTATAATGACTAGTTTTTTTTTTAATTTACCGCTGAATTATTTTTTAAGTTATCGTGAAAGGCGACTAAGAGTAATGCATACCCGGCGACGAGGCTAGTCACCTGCCATATTCTACTTCCTGCTACTCCTGCACTATGTGGTGGTTACTGCACTGGGAGTGATCTTTGTCGCCAGCCGTGCACAGCTTACAGTCAGATGATTAGTATGACGTGACAATTGACACATTTAACAAGAAGTTTTTCGTTCAGATTTCAGCAGGAGATCGACCAACTCAAGAAGCAGCTGGAGGATGCTGCCAATGGTAAGGACTTACATTCATAAATATGTTGCGAACATGTATACTTATTTTTGCTGGGCAAAGGTCTCCTCAAATATTTGACAGGGTTTTGGAGCCGGGAAGAGCCCACCACGCTGTTTTGGTGCAGGTTGTCGGGCTTCACAAATATATGCAGGTCGAAACCTTCGGTGCGTGAGACCGTCTCAAGCCTAACCGGTTTTTATATTATTTTTATTTTCGTTACTCGACACTTAGGTGCTGAATTTAACACGTTTGTCAGTGAATTCAAACATCGCGACGAAACCTCCATGTCTAAGAAGTAAAAAAAAATAATTCGAAGACATGACGTCGTCAACCCGCTCAGGAGTAGCGTGGAGGAGGTCTCTTTCCGGCTCCAAAACGCTCTTGAACATTGCGAGGAGGCCTTTATTCCTAGCTGTAACATTACTCTTTTATTCTAAGTTTAAATAAATATGATCTACTTCAGAAATTGAAGAGGAGGAGGGGGAGGGGGAGGAAGGAGAGTTCAGTGAAGAAGATATCAGCGATGACACGCTCACCGATCCCGAGCTCGATGCTCTTGACCCAGAGGCAAGGAAGTTCCGTCGGAGGATGAAAAGAGAAGAGAAGGTGATCAAATTTTTTAATCACCGATTGTCATAGATAATAGCATTTTTAGGGTTTCGTACCCAAGGGGCAAAACGGAGCCCTGTCACTGTCTGTCCGTCTGCACTTCCGTATGTCCCAGACCTTTAGCTCGTGGGCGCAATGAGTAGATGTAGACTGTTGTCTCAAAACTGAATATTTTTTTACCTCAGCACTCATTGAGCACAGGACAAAAAAAATTTTACCCTTTTCACTTTAACAAATAAAGAAATTGTGGGGCTGTGTAAAGGCCGGCCGAATAAAAAAGTTGTCACTTTTAGCCCGCATTTAAACAACAAATACTGAAAACACTGATTCATAATGAAGTTTGTAAGCTTGGACCAAAACAAAAGAACATTTTTTTTTGAAGGTTTTTTCATTTACTGGTTGTTGCGCTGTCTAGCTGCGAATTTTGCATTAATAATTTAATAAAAATGTTTAGCTGGAGTGGTTCCAGGCACGCGGATCCTATATTTTCAAATATTCAGCTTACTGCAGGAGTGCACAAAGCTTTCTTTCTAAAACAGAAAAAACATTACCTACATTAATATCTAGATAAAAACAAAGTTAATAGGTTATATGAAAACATATGATCCCGATAAAAGCGAGGCCCGACTCGCACTTGACCATATTTGTTTTTTAGAATTGCCGAGGTAAATAAGGTAATATATTCTTAGTCTTCTTTTTCATCAGCCTGCATAAGTCCTTTAGGGGACTTAGGCCTTTCCATGAAAGCGCCAACTGAAGCCGGACAGCTGTACATGGAAGATGTGCCCGTAGTCATCACCCCCTAGGCAGGCTTTGTCTCCTTGGAAAGGACTATTTTCAGCAGGGGACTAAAATATGTAACGTTGTAGTAGTTATGTTTTCAAACAAAACATCTCGATCAATTCAGGTGAAGCTGAACAGGGAGAAAGCTCATCAAGCGCGGAAGGTTCTTGAAGAGAAGAAGGCCGAGTTGCAAAGGACCAAGTTAGTATATAGTATATGTTAAGCCTTCATCGCGTGGTGGCGGTGGCGACTTAGATAAAAGCCTCAAAAATCACATGGTGGTCACCGGACCCGCGACGGGACAAGGCACCCGTCATCTCCGGGAGCCACAACACAACATGGGGATGATTGTGTTACGTAAGCACGTTTGGCCAAATGGAGATCCTTAATATCTGCTCACCCCTATGGGAGAATGACACGTGAGGCTATAAACGACCAACTGCTGGATAGAGGCTTCTGAACCGCCCTATCCTCCCTCCCCCCCCCCCCAACTTCTCTCCTGAAACTAATTAAATTAATATTAAAGGGAATTAAAGGAAATTCCATTGAATGCTAGCTGAAGATATGCACCCTACAAACTAGAAATTTGATACGTAGGAAGCTGACAGGGTGCATGCATCCACTAATAACGAATTTTTAAAATACACCCCAAAAGAGATGAAATGTTGAATATGAAAAATACTGGCGTGAAGTAGAAGCATCTTGTGGTGCGTTTCGTTCGGTGAGTGAGGTGACCGGAGGCCCATCTGCTGTATGAAAACTCGATGTTTCGAAAATCGGGCATTAACGTTAATACCTGATTAAGTTATTGAAAAACAACCCCCGAGTTGTATTTATGTATGGGAATATATTATTATCTGTTACTATTTAAAAAAATGTGTTAGATTTTCAAATTAGAAAGGATTTGTTTTCGATTATAGTTCACGCGTACGGAGTGACCACGCCACTATAAACACTGATTTACCAGGTCCTCGGTGGTGAAGAAAGACATCGTGAGGAAACCACGATGGAGAAATAGAGAATGTTCATAAAAGTTGGGCAACCCGCATTGGAGTGGCGCGCCGTACTGTTCGCGACTCTCTGAAACCCTCTCAAAAATTTGAGGAGATCATCCTGCAGCAGTTGAACATGGTCAACTCATTTTATATATTGACGGCTAAGTCTGGCTGAGCGTTTGGTTCCACGGTTCCACAATATAACTAATTCGATCCTCATATGCAATGTCTCTGCGTATAAAGCATAAAAACCCCTCGGCGAGTCCTTTAAATATTTTTTTGTCGTCCAAATATGTATAAGCGCTTATGAAAAGATAGTTACGAAATCACAGACGGACACTTATTTTTTTTAGGATGTTCTCCCAGGCCATAACGTCAACAGCTATTACTTCCGGATACTTTTGGTATGTGTGCAACTGCGCAGGAGATATTATAGTGCCTTGAGGCACGCACTCGTCTTTATTCGGATACGGGGAGGTATCCGATGTAATGCTTATGCTTACGTCATTTCAACATAATTTTACTCCGCGCTACACTAATTCCAAGGACACAATAATATCATGCACAGAAAACAAGTCGCCATCGGAAATCGTTCTTATAAGAACGATTATAATCAGCATAATTCTATTATAAAGTCTTATACGCTTTTGGTCAAAATTAATAATTTGTTCTTGAAGGAAACAACAGGAAGAATTAAAGGAGAAGCTCCAACGTCTAGAGTCGAAGGTTCTAGTTGGTGGCGAGAATCTCTTAGATAAGGCCGACGCCCAGCGGAGACTCCTGGAGCAGGCCGCCAAGGAGTTGGAGCAGCGGCGTCTCAACGAGCTGCGCCTGCAGGAGGACTTGCAGAAGAAAGAGGTAGAGGTCTTATAATTTAGATTATATCGATGTAGACCTTTCCACAGAAGCTGGGCAGGCGGATTGACGAGATGCACATGGGTATTCGCCATAGCCGGGGTGGACTTTCCGCAGTCTATCGGTGGTTAGAGCCTCGTGTGTCAAATTCAAAATGTAACATTCGTTATTAAACGTATGAATACGTCTAGTTTGTCGCGTGACGTATGGCGTAACTTTACGGCATTTGTTTCTTAACACGTTCTCTGCCAACGCGGTCAGTGCTGACCGTCAGTGAAGTTTTCCTTTAGGCCTATTAAAATTTAAAATCTGTATAAAATTACTAAATCGTTTTTTTTTGATTATATGCTTTTATCTTTCACTTAAATGTTACTTAGTAATAACAAAAGTCAATTTGAGCCACTATTTATGGAAATAATTAACGTCAGGCAGCATTGTATGGTAAATGTTATTTTTCTTTCAAAGTTCTTACATTTTTCAAAAACCAACTTGATATGGAGAAACTAGTGGGCCACGCGGGTCAATTAATATGCGATTTAGTTGGAGAGCAGCGCCCAACGGCCTGTAAGAACGAAATGAAAACTCTCGTAAAATGCTGTCATCACTGACTGACGCGGCTTGAACTGAAAGTCTATATGTCAACCATCACTGACCGACACGGCCCGGACAGGAGTTTCCTGTTTTTTTCTCGGCATAGAACGTGTTAATAAAATATGTGATTCAATTATTATCTAATAAATGAGGTGTCTGATACTGTGATCAACAATCCTCCTTATGCGAGTATCCTGCCGGTAAGGTCACGGTATCCTAGACTTTGAACGAACACTTGAAATTAATCTTTGTTTGTTTCTTATTGTCTACTACCATATTATCGCAGAATGACTACAACTTCTCTTTACTTTCTTCTTGTTACTACTTTTTTAAATACGTATAGTTTAGAGAGAGAGAGAGTGAGAGTTTCCTTCTCATTGATAACCAAAGTTTACTTGTACAGGAAAGCTTAATCTAATGGATAAGTTATTTTAAAAAATTAAATTATGTATTTAAAATTATGACTGTATTCTTAATTCAAAATTTTTTTACAGTACTGCTGTACAGTTGTATCACAACATTGTATAGTTTTCGAATGTGATTTTGTTTTAAAGTCTAGGAGTATTTTTCTTACTCGTATATTTTTTTTTCGTCGGTGTATAATTGCCTTATGGACAAAGTGTCGGTTTTATTATATAGTAGTTTTTATATATAAATATTTTATTTAAAAACTCGTATAGAGTATTATGAATGCTCGTAACAGACAAGTAATGTACGAATCTTTTTAAACCGCAGGCTGAGAGACTAGACCTGGAAGAGAGGTACTCAAGCTTGCAAGAGGAAAACGCAGCCAAGACTAGAAAGCTTAAGCGTGCAGTGCAGCTGCTCAACTCTGCAAAGGTAATATACTTCGAGAAGAACTTTCTCACACAGTCCTCTTCCTTCTCTACTCATTCATCACTGTTACAGACAAATGGGAGTTGACTTTCGTTTTGTTACGCTTCCCTCTGACTACTGCATGATGCAATTTTAAGTGCCGTATTCACCACTTGCTCGGCTGTGAAGGAAAACATCGTGATGCATGCCCGAGAAGTAATAAAATGATTTCTTGTATTTACCCGAACGCTACACATTTCAAATGAAACCACTAATTACGGATTTTAAGCGACTTTTGGCGGGAACTCGTAAAAAAATAACCATTTTGTTAAATGCGATTTGTTTGGAGTTTTAGCGTTTAACATTGACAGTGTATTGTGCCGAAAGTGCCCTCGATATATATTAGTAAATCCAAGACCGGAGGCCGCCATCTTTTGTTTTAGTTCTTCATTAAAAGATAATTATGAATTGACTGATTTCTTCTTAATTTATGACTTCACTTGATTGAACTCTGCCGACATAGGGGTACTACCCTGGTCGAGCCGTCCCATTCGAGCAGAAACAAAGGTCACCAGCCTGGTTCTATCACGTGATCAGGCTGCGCTGGAAATCAGTGTAGCGGGCATCCGTAGCATATACTGAGCGCAGACCTGTTCGTCGCGTCACACTGTAGCGCATATTGTTTTTTGTTTTTGTTTTTTTTTTTTTAATAAAAACGTTACCTTCCGCTGTAGGAATTTCTCCTGTGTCGCGGAGGCAGTTTACATACATGAATTACACATGGACAAACACCCAGACCGGGAACTATTATTTGTAGTCCATAGAAATACTAGTCCCGTGCGGGAATCGAACCCGCGACCCACAGCGCCGCAGCTAAACGCTTAACCACTGCGCCACCGAGCCGTCAAAATATAATGTGTGGTAAAATTTGAGGATAGTTATTTTTTTTTTGGTATTTATTGTTATTTTATTTTTTTGTATCATGTTCCTAATTATTCCCTCTGTAGAATAACTTTGCGCTTGCGTGTATTGTGATGCAATTAACAAGGTTTTTATCTTTCTTTACCGCTTCGGGTCGCGGGTTTAATGCCTTCACGCTACAAATATTTGTGTGGGCTTCAGATTACTATTGCGAGTCTTGTAAAATAATACAAGTTTTTTTATGTGAAGATAATCAGAGCTCTTAGTCCTCAGAGGCGATAATGTATCAGTAAATTGAAGTTGTTGCTCGCAAGTATACATGGGGTGCAATAGCCACATGCCATTACGTGAACTGTTAGCACGGTTGTCACTCTGTCGCAATAGAACATATTGTTTTCTCCTCAGGCAGAGCTGGCAGACCAGCAACGCGAGCAGCAAAGAGAGATGGAGGGAATACTGGACGGGGTGCGCGCGCTGCGCCGTGAGATACAACTCGCAGATCTAGTACTGGACTCCTACATACCCAAGGAGTACCAAGTAAGCTAAATAGATATATATATATATATAATTTAATTATTATCTAATAAATAAGGTGCGAGGCGTCTGGTAATGCGATCGGCAGTCCGCTTGTCGAGAGCGGCTTTCGTTATAAATCCTCCTTATTGGAGAGGCCTATGTCCTGCAGTGGAATATTTCCTGTAGCTGTCAGGGTATTGTTTAGTTTTAAATTTAGTTAAAGTTGTCAATGAACTGAAGTTTTTTTTTATCTTACATAATTTTGCACGTTGTATACATCGCCATCAATCGGTAGACATATTACTGACATTAATTGTAATTAATTAAAAGACGTCTATACTAAGTCGTAAACGACGACTATCTTTAGTCGACGCTTTCGACATCCTGAAAGCGGCAGATGTTTTCCTACGTTATTCTCTTTATACTATTTTCTTACGCTATTTTCGGCAATGGCTGCTATTTTATTCGGTTACATCGACTCTCAGGCGCTGATCGACAAGTACGTGCACTGGAACGAGCAGCTCGGCGAGTGGCAAGTGAAGTGCGTCGCCTACACCGGGAACAACATGAGCGCGCCGCACCAGCGCGGCTCGCAGCGCGCCCACCGCCACGTGAGCCACCGACCGCTCTATACACACAAGCACACTCACACACACACACACACACACACACACACACACTCATACACACACTGCGCACTGCGATTTCGTCGAAGTCTAAAAATAACAGTCTTTCCAAATCATCGTTCAAATTTTTAAACCTGGTAGAGCTAAGCGGCAGCTTATGCTGCTGCTCGAATGGGCCGGCTCTATCGGGTTTGTACCACGGCCTCACAGAACATGATGGGAGTGAGGTAACCGGAGCCCCACTCCCTCTCCCCCTCCTAATCCTCCCTCCCATCTCCCAAATATCCTTAAAAGCCGGCAACACACTTGCAGCACCACTGGTGTTGCAGATGTACGTGGGTGACGGTATTCACATACCATCCGGTTAACCGCTTGCCTGTTTGCCGCTTTTCCCATAAAAAAACCCAACCGCATCGAGATACAGGAAAAGTGTAAGAATATCTATCAGCCCTTGAGCTACGTGCTTCTTCATAGTGAACAAGGAGCACCTTAATCTCAATTTTCATACGCAAACTCGCCATACATACTCGTATCTACGTAATAAAAAAAAAGTCTTTTCCATAAAAAAAAACACCATTCTCGCTCTGTGAGACAGTCTGTGTCAGTGTGTGTGTGTCGGTCTGACACCGACGCTCAGTACTCTGTTAGACTCAAAAAAACAAGTCTGGTCTAGACTAGGTGGCTGGCTCTTCATCTGTCCAGGAGCCGTTTGGATAGATACCATCGTCTTAATTAAAAAGAGGAAATAAGTTTAGAGGTTTTTAGTTTTCGTAGAAGAACTCTCAATGTATCTCGGGTAAAAAGAAGAATTCTTTCCTACAAAGCCCTCGCGTGAAAGTCCCTTCAGAACCTGTGACAAACAAACATTTTTGAATATGTTCAATTAATAACGACTTATTTCACAGAGACACGTCTGTTTCATTCATATGTATACTTTATATAGATTATTATCGCCAGGTGGAGCCACCGGACCTCTCGGAGCGCTACCTGTCCTACTCAGCGGCGGGCACTCGGCCGAGCACTAGGCTCGCGCGCCCGCAGTCCGCGGTGCCGCGCCCGCACTCAGCGGCGCCACGCCAGCGCCAGTAGCTCACTGCTCGGAAACGTAATCCCTTGGTCTTTATATAACGGATCGTTAATGTCAGCCTGTTGAGCCGTTTTGCTTATTATTTAATAATCAAATGGTTCGTTATAATAATAGACACAAAAAAATAAAATCACTTTGAAAACTTACTTGTTGGTACTATATGTATGTATTTTAATTTTATAATTTTGTATTTTAATTATTCAGTATTAAAACGAAGATATTAAACTGCTATGCTCTGTGTTATTATTATTTTTGACAAATTTCTTTTGTTTTATTCTTATTTAGTAGTCGTTATATTCTGCCAGTATCAGAGTCGGGTCGGGTGGTTCAGATTTATTTACAAATTGTTTTTTTTTTTAATTTGTAACCATAGCTTCGCAACGTGGTTGTCTGGTATAGGCAGAATATTAATAGACTTCTGTAATTTTTAGCAAGAAATATATATTTTTTTTAATTTACCGTTTATGTAACAATTTTCACATCGTATTTTTTTAAATTCCTTGCATCAATAATAAAAATAATTAACTTTATCCATTGTCATAGCTTATTAAAGGCGCTGCCATTTTTTTTTAAGCTTCGCCATTGCTTTTATTTGTCAAAATGCTTCTACGGGTCAACAAAGGCATCATCAGCGATTTATTGATAAAATATACCTTAATTTAATAACTATGTGCTAGTCACATTCCAGTGATTTATTTGTGTAAGATTTTTTTGACTTTCAGTATTAACTTACCATTTTTTTTTTTTTTGAAATCGCGTATAATTGTAGAATTATTTTTGAACGTTAATATTATCTAGAATAATAACAGTGTGTAACTTAAATTTATGTCAAAATCTGCTTAAATTTTTAAACGCGCTTTGACATGTTTCATGGTGATATTTAGCTGTAATGGTGCACTATTGTGAAAATAAATATTTTGTACGCATATTTTGCTTTCATTTCTTTAGAATAGCATAGAATATTAAATTTATTCGATTTTGGTCTCTCCCGCAGCCACCAGACGACAGATTGATTTTGTGAATAAGAGTTATTAGTTTTACGACGATAGAATTTTCAGGCCATTAATACCAGCGTCACTAGTTTTACACCCGGATTCGTCGTTACATTTCTTCCTTTTATGGAGCCGAATTGCTTGTCGCGTTGACAAGCAACTATGCTAATTTTTTTTTCAAATTACATACTTAAAGGCTGACAAAATAGGGGTTTTAACAGATGATGAACTATTAAAAATCATTCAAGCAACATTTCGTTGGCGATACTTTACATATAGAAATGCGACATATGCTAACTCATTCACGATAATGAACTATGCTGGACAAATACAAATAAAAATATAACTTTCCAGAACCTGCAGAAAACGGTTTCTCCAATTCTCTCGGGCCCATAATGTAGAATATAACAATTTCTTTGGCAGTATTGCTTCGTCTGATATAGTTTAGGACCGATTACCTATTTGTAGAAAATCGAGACAATAAAACTAATTATGTTTTTGTTCTTATTATATTTATCTGTGACGTTAAATAACGTAGTAAAATTTTTGCAATTAATTATCTAGTCACTGGTTTTCTATTCGTTCCGTTTCTTTTTTAAAATTGCATCTAAAATCAACCACATAGATTAGTATTTAACTTTCAATACATTTTGGTAGTAAATATAAATTAAAATTTTCTAAATGTAATTTGATCTCCGTTTCTGCATCTGTAAAATGACGTTAATTGGTGCTATTTTGAATAAAGTCAGGTCCAAAGATTCTGTATCGAGGAAATATATTTCACCGCCGCCAGAAATCAGTGTGATACTTAAACCAAAGAAAAGGAAAACAATCAACAAGGTAATATTAACGTACCCATCGTACAACGGCCACGATAGCCGGGTGCTTTGAAACGTTTGGAGACTTGTCTTTGAATCAGGAACCTCAAGTCGATAACGTAACAATGTTTTTTTTTTTACGGGTAAGGTGGCAAACGAGCAAGCAAATGCAAGCAAAAAAGTGGCAAAAGAGTTCACCTGATGTTAAGTGATTACCGTCGCCCACGTACACCTGCAACACCAGAGGTGCGGCAGGTGCGTTGCCGGTCTTTAAGGGTATTTGAGAGTTGGGAGAGGAGGTTCACCGAACCGAACGCAGAAGCATAAGATGCCTCTACTTCGACCGGTATTATACGAGGCCGTGGTACCAACCCGGTCGAGCCGGCCCTTTCGAGCAGCAGCAAAAACTGCCGCTTGGCTCTACCACGTGTTGTGCTTGTCGAAAATTATGTACGATTAGTATTTTTGGCCTGGACACTAAGAGGGCGACAGGCTCACCACCTGACACGTTGTCTCAAACAAAAATTCGGTTGAAACACTGACCATCTCACTTTTGGGTACACGGCCGTGAGAGCTTATTATTGATATTACAATCGCTCAATGTCAAATACAACGGAGCTACTGTATATATATCGACAGATTCTGATATTCACTTGTGAAGGGGAAGCGTTGAAGTGTAGAGCACGATCTAAGCGCACAGACTATATCAGGTCAAGTTCTCGCAAAACAAGCCGCGGCCACAGCACAGAATGTATTACTAATAAGTTTAAATATAACATTTCCTCGAACCATTTTGACTCTTGTTCGCCCTCCTTATGGTTGACCTGATAGCAGTGTTTCTGTAAGCACAGAAAAATATTGAGCGAAGGAATAAATTGACACACCCATAACTCAGCAATAATATGACCTTTGAAAACTTAGCCAGTTTGGTCGTTTGTTGTACATCACAGTGCATTTGTGGTTCATATTTGGAAAAGAATCTGGTTTTTATACCCTAAACACTGCTGCTCTAACGCCGACACGTTGTAAGACGTCAAGCCGTTTTATAAACATGTCACTATTTTTGCGGTATTGTAATCATAATTAAATAACAAAGTTTGACCAGGTCTGAAAGTTATCGTACACAGCAAGCCGCCACTGCAATCCTGCTGTCTTGATTGGCCCATATGGTCCTCTACCTCGGCCTGCACTTCGGTACCCTAACACAGTACCGGTCAAATATCGGTACAATACAATCCGCACTAGGTGCCTGCTATTACGTAATCTTGCATCATCGATGCTAGATGTTAATGAAAGTTTTTGCTCACATTGTTACATTTACCTTAATAGAACACAAAAAAAATTGTATTATTTAATAATGAATCAAAGAAAATAAATAAAGAACGTGTTGTGACACATTCAGTGACACACAAACAGAATATGTTTTTGTTTGTTATGCGGGCGTCCAGAATTCAGAACGCGGTCATAATAATGGATTTAATTGCTTTGCTTGTGAGTTGACATCGATATCGCGACCTCCGATCGTCTTCACGAAATCGATATTTCGATGTTCAACGTAATCAATATCAGCAACTGGGAGAGCCAACTCGCATGCCAAGCATTGTAATTGTAAAGAATATTATTTTCTATAGAATATGCCATCTCATTCTCCAAATGCCTTCCTCACCCCTACGTGCCGCACCCTGTTAGTAACATATGAGACTCGACGACGTTCAAATGCCGGCTGAACATCCATACGAATTTGCCGAACCCAAATCCCACAAGTTAATGATGGGGAGTAGCATTACTAGTATGTGGGTACCGGTATTGCGCTTCCCAAGTGTGGTGAGTGTGGGCAAACCTTCCTAGAGATGAATGCCGGCTTGTGCTGGCACTTTCTTGGACTACTTAACTTTTTGTTGCAGTATGCTCATGTAACTGCCGTTGTGGACAGCTCTCCGCCACGTTACGATGCGCAACGTTTGTTTCGAAATATATCAAAATGGCGACGACGCGCCAGCGAACTGACAGCAAGCAATACTCGATTAATAATGTCAATTAAAATGGCGCATTTCAATCGTGTTAGTAAATTGTTCACCATTTGTTTTGAAGACATCCCATCATCTCATGTAATGTGCGATACGCCGTCTAGCCATGACCATGACTAGTTTAGTTCCAGTACCCGCTGTTCGGGTCCATGATCAGATCAGTTCGATGGTCATGTCATGTTATTAAATTGTCATTAAACATTTTATATTTGTACAAACTGTTAGAAGAGTATTAAAATCAAATTCAAGATTTGTTGCCAAACTTAGACACGAATCAAGCTAACTAAACAAAACGGGAACATTGATTTTTTTTTTATTTATTATGTACACACAAAAAGGCATGAAAACATTAAAACATATTATTAGTACAAGGGTACTACTTATTCCATACATTGAAATTTCTTCCAGCAGACCCTAACAGGAAATTTTATTGAAATGGCAAACTTAGTGCGTACATTTCTAATAAATAATATGTATACAATTTCATAAATAAGATTACATATAATTAAATATTATACATAGATATATTTAAATAAATAAATATATATATATATATATATATGTGTATATATATACATACATGCATACACATTCGTAAATATTCCATTAATACGAAGCTAAGTAGTGGTCATTTACACTTTTTTTTTTTATTTTATAACGTTTATATTGTATGCGGAAGTTGTTAAAAATAGAAACCAGAATAGTGGGTTTAATAGGGTAACACAAACACATGTACTAATTCCAATGAATTATTACTTTTACGCTATGGCCTGACCAGTTTCGCCATTCAAGGCGTTATCATAGGTTTCAATTGTAGTGCGTGACAATTGAATTCGCAATAGAATGTGAAAATATGCTAGAGTTGCTACGTGTATAAATCAGTGAAATAAATAAAGTCTTTGTACTACTAAATCTATTATGGATTTCCATAAATCGCCAAGTATCACAAGTAAAACAATAGTCACTTATATTACATATTGGTAATAGTCGTCTAAAATATATAACAGAAAAACCTCAAGGCCCGTCAGAGATGGCAGTACAAACCTCCTCAAATGAATCAGTAAAATTGGTGTTTTCCCCATTAGGAGAGACTTTGATCAAGTTTAGAGGCTGTGGTAGAAGAATGCGAAAGCGTAATGTCGGTATCAACATTTAAGACGCTGGACCGACTATAAATACTGAATATATTCTGATACGCTAGGGCTTTGACAGCT
Organism: Bhutanitis thaidina; assembly: GCA_029286595.1. Lineage (NCBI taxonomy): Eukaryota > Metazoa > Arthropoda > Insecta > Lepidoptera > Papilionidae > Bhutanitis > Bhutanitis thaidina. Next base: position 3,519,602 of record JAGSMS010000037.1, read on the forward strand.
TCGTCGGAAGAGACACGCGAGCAGAAGGCCCGCAAGCTATATAACGTTAGTAATTGATTTGTTTGTCAAATATATAACATGTGTGACGACGACAGGGTAAAGTGGAGTGTCACTGGAAAAAACGTCTACCACCCAGCAAGGTCTACTACGAAAACCGAGTGCACTTCCTCAAACAGCTGCAAATGGATAACAAGGCTATATATGCACGAATTGTTAAAGCTGTAAGTAAAAACTTCTTAAATACGCAAATGATTTCCTTTCAACTCCATATCGATCCTAGCGACATCTACTGAAAACACTCGTTCCTATTCAGTATTCGCCATTTCTTTCAATGACATAAATATTTGTTTGTTTATGGATTTTGCTAATATTATATCCATTAACTATAGAAATTGCGACCAGAGAAACCATAGTCACAAATCACAATTTAACACAATATATTGTTACGGGCTACGTACTACGCTTACAGATCTTTACCTGTAAGCGTAGTACGCCGGTATCGCTAACTTCTACTTTTTTTTATGTGTGCGTATGTGGTAGTAGAGATAACACAAACGCAGCTAAATATTTGCATTGATTTTTAGCCACAAAGCACGTTCTAGAAGTCACCTGTAGCCAAGGAATTTCCGCAGTACAGTTCAAGTCGTCGCTCAATTTAAATGTGATCTGGATGTGTTTTTTTTTTATGGTGAAGGAGGCAAACGAGCACGCGGCTCAACTGATGGTAAGTGACTACCGTCGCCCGCGTACATCTGCAATGCCAGAGGAGACACTGCCATAGGGATATTTGGGAGATGGGGGAGGGGTAGGGCCTCCGGTTACCACACTCACCGTACGTAAAATATGCCTCTGCTTCACGCCGGTATTCTGCGAGTACTGCCACGGTCGAGGCACCCCATTCGAGCAGCAACAAAAGCTGTCACTTGGCTCTACCCTGTTAAAATTTTCCTATTGCTTCTAATGATTATCGTTTTTATGAGATATATAGCCGATCTCTTCCTACTTTAGCTCACACATCGGCAGCTATGTCGGATCTATGCTATAACATTTATATATTACCTAATTTATCACGCAGAGAGACACCGACTTCGCTGTCTGTATAAACTGATCGATATTAGACTAATTAATTATTGTATTTACATGTACGGACTACTAAGATGCCGCGAGTAACGCCCACTTCGATATTACAACGCGACTGGGTGCGCAATCGTAAAGAAATACTACTAAAAGCACACAATACTTTCGTCCTTTTCCCCTCCGTGCCAGAGGAAACTATAGAGGATGCTGCCTTTTTAAAACCACCAGATATAAAGCGATCGAGGTATTGTATTCAACTTGTATTCGACACTTCTTTTTTTTAGATATTCAATTATAATGGCACACTATCATTTTCGCTGTGGTAGAGCCGACCGGGGTAGTATGTAATACCTTGCGTTTCGTTCGGTGAGGTGACCGAGGACCCACTCCCTCTCCCGATTCTCTTCCTGATCCTCCCTGACATCTTCCAAATATCCTTGGGGCCGGCATCGCACCTACAGCACCTCGGCTGCAGATATACGTAGACGACAGACATCACTTACCATCAGGTGAGACTTTTCCCCCTTACCCAAAAAAAAACCATTACAGTGAGCATGTAAACCGATAAAAGTGAGCGATCGAGAAAACGACCAGACTCAATTCAAGGCAAATGTTATTTTGACATCTGTACTTATCTTTATAAAAAGGCAAATTTGTAAACTCGACAGCTTCTGGACCGATATTTACATTCTCTTAAAAATCTGTCATACTCTATAACGCTAGTTTTATTAGAAAAAAAAACATCTGTATATATTGTAACTGACGTGGCATGGTCGTGTAATTGTTCACATGATGAAATGTGATCAGAGAGCGTTGTGGCGTGAAAGACGATGTTGTGACACGAATTGAGATAGGTATGCTGACATGTGGAGAGGATGAATGAAAGTAGGTTGACGAAACAAATATATGAGGCGAATAATAGAGTCGGGAGAGGAAGACCTAGGTGAACATTTCACGATCAAATCGGAGACGTATGTCAGGACCGTAGCAAGTGGAAGAAGATTGTCTCTGCCTACCCCGTTAGGAACAAGGCGTGAATATATACATACATACATGAAATGGTCAACTAGTACTGGCCATGGGGCTGGTTCGTTAATCAGTAAGACGCCGCGGGCAGGTAAGGTTGATATTTTATAAAAATATATTACATTTTCCGTTTTTTATTTCTATCAGAGTATATTTCACCGTTGGTTTCCGTGGCGGAGCAATCATCGGCGAACTGAAAGCTGAACTGTTTGAAGACTTGTGTCCTCTTACATGCCGTTTATTCCACGACCTCTTGGATGGCGATGAGTTCGGATATGGATATGTAGGGACCTGTTTCTTCAGGTGCCATTTCCTTGATTAATTAGTAGAAAATTTCTGAAATTTCTTCTGAAATATTTAGTCACATTTGACAGAGGGCGGTGAAGTATTAGGTAAGCAGGCTTCAGTTATGGTTAAATTTTAATCTTAGTTTTGATGACTAAGGGAGCGAAATATTTTGAGCGGCGATTAAAAGTCGGCATATATTTCATAGAGAATTTTCCCATACAACACAAGATGCTGTTCAAGGGACGGGCAGGTGAATCCAGTGCCGTGATGTAGTGAGCCAGTAGTGATGCTGGTCCCTAGCCTGCAAGGGACGGGTTGGTGATCTTCTGAATCTTCCATACATGGCATGCCAGCTTCAGTGGGTGCCTTCATTGAAAGGCCTATATCCAGCAGTGGACTTGTACAGGTTCCTTAAGATAACTAATTTATAACAGTTTTATTAGTCCTAACGTGACATGTTATAGCCATTTTTCTGAAAACCTTTCACTACAATGTCATAAAATTTGTTAAAAATAAAACATAAAATTTGACAGCATTTGTCATTTTTTGACAAAGACAAGAAATGACGTAATGGTCAAACTTGTATGGTGTCTCGCAGCATTTTTTACTAGTATACTTTTATTCCTTCTATTAATGTACACGGGAATTATTGATGTGAAGAAAGATTAAGATGTTGGTTTCCGGATCTGCTATCGCGGGCGGTGAGTTATTGCTAAAAATTATAAGTCCGGAAGGGCAAGCTTTCTCTGCGTCATTCCCCGATGAAACTCTAATAGAAGAAGTGAAAAACCGTGCAATAGATTTTTTCTATCCTAATGGCGAAAACGGAGCTAGCCGGTACAAGGTCATTCGAGTATTCGATACGGCGACCCTTCATGAATTCCTCACACTTGCTCAAGAAGAAATCGGTATGCAGGAAGAGCTTTTGTTAATCGAAAGAAGGATTCCCGAGGCCGGGGCATTGTGGGATTTAGGAGCTGTGAGGGCGCCACAGACAAGCGCTATAGCCGCTGCCACGGCTTCTTTACCACCTCCGCAGACACCGGCGAGACAGCCTAACCTTCAATCGTTGCTATCTACAAACGAATTGACGTATGAGCTTAGGAAAATCCTCATATCGCTCATCGAAGCGGGGGCGAGGCTCGCTGCCGCCGGCAGAAACTACGAACAGACCTTGGCTCAACTATCTGCGGCCTTAGATGAACCGCAAAGAACACGAGAACTCGACACACAGGTGCTAACGCCCGAGGCCATCGCAGCAAGATTTAATATGAAGCAAAATGATGAGAAAAGGACATCGGCAACCGAGCCAAATGGAGATGTCTTTAGACGCGCTGCCCATTTGCAGAAGTTCCTTGAAAAATTCCACGCGTGGAGGTTGAAGATCGCTGAACCACCGAAACCGGAAGCAATAGCAGCTCTTAACGATTTAGGGTTCTCTTCGGAAGAAGCCGACGAGGCGCTACGTTGTACTGGATGTAATGTACCGGCTGCGGCCTCATGGCTGATAGGCGAACGAGGCTCTAGTATTTTTGAACTGGTAAACGGATTACCTGATGGATTAATACTACAGACTCTGTTAAAACAGCCACAAATACAGAGGGGCTTACTCAATACAAGAATGTTAATTGCATTCATAGCGATGGTTGGACAAACCGGCAGCGCTTCTTTATGGTTAAATTCCCCACACGGTAGTCCGCTTCTCTCCCAGATTTCTCGTACCTATCACTCTGAGAAATATTGTCTTGCCGTGAATCAATTCTCTGAGGAGAGAAGGCAGCAAAACTCAACGCCTTCCACTTCGAGACAAAGGCGTTGAAGTGTTACTTTAAATTTTTAATTGTGATTTCTGTTGGTGGTCCAATAAAAAGACTGGCATTTATTTTGGATATTTTGAATGAATTAAATAAATTCTATCATTTTGCTTACACAGTACCTATCAAACTATCTTCTACTTCCTTTGTATGCGTGGGTGTCGAAATACTATGCGACTAAAGGCAAAATCTTGAAAATTTCATGAATGGCGGGAAGCAAACCCTGTGCCAAATAGATTTTTATTTAAGAATGAAATAAAAAGAGAAGTTGTTCAATTTCGACGTGAATAATTATTTACTTCGCCATCGACCTGTATTGTGGCTGTGGTGTGATGGTGGTTGACATAGGACGAACGAAAATTCTCAGCGAGAAAAATAATGTTTTGGTTACCTAGCTGAATGCTAAACACTACGCCACACGCATAGTGTTTAGCATGGATGGCTCACTGGATGGCTGACCAATGGCTGGGTTTTGGTTTGAATCCCAACTGAAGCTAATATTTGCACAAATATTTAACTACTGGTTTTGATTTTTAATACGGATTCGGGAAGGTAAAAACGAGGATATATGTTTTCAGATACTCTATAGTATAATTGTGTCTATATTAAAAAATGTCTAAAAATCCGTGAAACAAAAGTTATTAATGCAGTTCTGACGGGTGTCGGTAGATTTATTAAGTTATATGTAGAATAGCTTTATAAATCTACCGACACCTTCAAGGTCAAGTTACTACTTGTACCTGCTTGAATAACAAAGGAAGGTGCCGGGACTATACTGGTGCGGCGGAGACGTGGTGCACGACAACGGATTCGGTTGCTACGCGCAGCGTGGCTGCAGCGTCCCTATTCCTGCTGAGAACTACCATTTCTCGCATTCAATGCCAGGTTAGACCAACCGTAGATTGCAACGGGCTTCCGCAAACCGCTATATAACTCTACGGAAAATAGAACATGACGTGACGGACAACGAGCTTCATTGGGGGGTTTGGTTCGGGAGATTCTGCGCACCTCTGTCCTATTCCAGGGCGTCGAGTCTCTTTTGATCAATTTAAAGGCGTAAGAAAATCTGTCTCATCATATCGAGAGAGAATCTATAGTAGCTTTATATAAATATGTAGTCGCTAGCGACAGAAGTTATATAGACGGTATAGCCACCTCAATAAATACTAGACCCGTCACGGGCAGCAACGTTTATAACTAGTAGTAACTACATCAGAATCATCACCATATCAGCCGATTTATCCCACTGTTGGACACATGTCTTATACGATTTTTATAAGGGACGGTTAGTGGTCCACGTACATCTGCAAAAGCAGAGGAGTTGCAGGTGCGTTGCCAGAACTTTCCTTATAATTAGGGGAGATGGGCTGCGAGGTCACGGTACTACCCCGGTCGAGCCTGCGCATTCGAGCACTAGCATGAACTGCCACGAAATTTGCCTGTGATACTATTCTAGTTACATTTTATTTTATTTAGAATGTATAAAATGTTGGTGAAAAAAAAAACAAAAAGGACACCTACGGAGTTTCATTCGTCTGTTTCTTCTTCTCCAAAAGAAATTCAATACGAAACGGTAGTAGACTGAAGAAAACTTGACAATTGAGTCAAATTAACAATTGTAATTCATTAATTAATTCATAGGTGCTCATGGCAACTCATTATAGTGTCATACTTGTGAAAAGTATAATGCCGCCATGTTGGTTTGTTTGTCACTTTGACATCCAACAATTAACAGCGATTTCGTTTATTGTGGCAGGGTTGCTTTCGATGCGAGTAACCCGCGACGACGAAGTATGCGGCAATTTCAATATAACCTTCAAGCCTTTGCCGCAATTCGACTTACGGAATGTTGTTTTCGGCAGAGTAAGTCTAAATAACATCGTTTCATGGCATAGATGCCTGTACTTTTAATTCAACTTTTTTACTGGCTGTATTAATATATGTTAATTAAGATCTACGTAATTAATTACACTACGTAAGTGTTTTATTTGTTTTTAAATGTTTTAGAGCTTCACTTACCGCTATTATATGCTTTTCAGATAATTCGCCCAAGTATTGTATACGAAACAATCCAGCGTATAGGCAATGCATTCAGCACGTACCCTGTTATTGAAATATCGTCAACGAGACGTTATGTTAACGGTGGATGGGAAAAAGGCGCGTTAAACAAAAAACTACAATACCTGTAATAGTGTAAAAACTGAATTATACATACGTAGTTATAGTGGAAGCTTATGACAGATTTAACTACCAAGTAGTATAAATACATTATTCTTCAAAGCAAATAAGATGTGATTTTATTTTACATGTAAATAAATTACGTGACCTTGTGTAATTACAAAATAACTGCTTTATCCTTTATTATTACCAAAACAAAAAAAAACTTTAAAAAATGTTTCTTTGTTCGAGCTAATCTCGGAAATGGCTTCACCCTTTGATCACTAGAAAACAGAGAACTTTATACGCAGTAAATCCAACGATCATTTAAAAAGTTCGCTCGAAACTTTGTTACTGGTACTTAGCTTGATAGCTAAAATTTTTTAGTGGGGCTTGGGGTTAAACACTTTTATTTTGATTTCATGGAGATGCCATGCTAAAATCTATGCATTAATATAAAGTTTAAGTATCTGTCTATGATTTCAATATGAAGAACTCCTTTTTCTGAACCAACTCCTTCCAGTTTGGATGAAGTTTTCGACAATAAAATATTTGCGTTTTTTTTTTAATAATTTATCTTTCTTAATTTTAATAATTTCTCTGCAATAATTTTTAAAAATTTAACAAAATAAGAGAAATTTAAAGACAATTGACGAAGACAAGACAACGTTTCGTAGAACGCGTGTGATTTGGGATCGAATCTCAGTACCAGCACCACTAAAATTTTAATAAATCTATGGTCACTTTTGAACAACTGCTAAATATAAATTTGTGACACACCTTTATTCTAATTGATGGTGATAATATAAAATCATTCTAATTTCGTAAAACTTAACACAAATAGAGCTAAATTAATTTTTGGATATTTCTTTATTGTAACTTTTTAGGCAATTACATTTTGTAACAACAGTTGATATAATCATTAGGTTTATTGAACTATATATCTTTTGCTGAGGGTTAGAACCATTTGTCTTGATGAACACAAATGCAATATAACTAACAACATTCTTAATAAATACACTGTGGAAAAAAAACTATAACAATTGTCTTAGAATAATTAACAGCATTGTTTGTGCAAATGTTTGCTAAACATAAGAGGAATTGGGATGAGTAACACGAGAGCTCATGGACCGATGCTAAGTTCCCAGCAGTTCATCGTCTTTCGTCTTGTTCTTCAGGAACTTGAAAATTCTCCTGAAAAAAATAATTCAAGTTAAAAAGTTTAAGCAATTTTCTTAACTACTATTTTTGTAGCCAACTCGTGATGCGGAGTAGCGTCACTGGTGACCAGTTGTGGTGAATTTTTCTTATCGAAAAGGGGAAACGAGCATACGGGTCATCTGATGATAAGTGATTACCGTCGCCCACGTACATCTGCAACACCAGAGAAGCTGCTGGGACGTTACCGAACTTTAAGGATATTCGGAGTGGCGGGGAGGGGGGATAGAGATGGGAGAGGGGAGCGGGCCTCCTGTTACCTCACTCACCGAAAGAAACGCAGAAGCCCAAGACGCCTCTACTTTCCCCCGGTATTCTGCGTGGCCGTGTAGCCGCTCTTGGGGCTCTACCACGTTCGATTTGGGCCAACCTTACAACATATGCCATCGTGGCTTTTAGGCCTAGCGGTAAAGGAGTATCATAAAAATATTTAATATACTTTTTTATTTAATTAATTAACTTACGGCATCGTGACACACCTTCATTATCTGTTTAAAACCAAATCATTATAATTATTTTTTATTGTTAACTACCCTACTGTTAGGTTTTATTAATTTTTGTGTGCTTGTGCTATTGATTTCACGTTATTACACTAGCAACACTGGGGAAAAATGCATAAAAAGCGAATCTATAATGGTGAGTGAGGAGTTTACTTTCAACTTGTAACGGAGCAAGTAATACGAAGTTAATGAGTGTGTGTAAAAATAATAATTGCTGTGAGTGTGTTGGAATGTTTCATCCTGTGAATGGCGTTAGATAAGAGTATGAAAAACGCTTCGAGACTTCCCCATAGATAATGAAATATGTGTAACCATCTCGGAAGAAACTGGTCAAGTGTGAGTTCTTGTGTAGAAAGGTTCCCTTACAATATTTCAAATATATTCTTATAAAACTATCTTTGAGACGTTTCCGATATTCAATGGAAACTTGGTGGCTATTAGTGATAATTATTATTTAGTGACAATGTTCTGTTCTGAAACCGTCTGAGCTTGTTGTTTGCAGATGCCCCTAGGGCTTCAGTAGTCACTTAGCATCGGGTGGACTGGTACGGTCGGCGACAGTTCGATTCGTTTGTCACACTAATGTTATAAAAGATAATAACGAACCATATCGTGCGCGGCACGTGTCCCCAGTCGTGCGGCACGCGTGCCAGCAGGCGCTGCACGTCGTGCACGTGCTCGTCCGCGATGTCTGGCGCGTGCGTGCGCTTCGTATCATGCGCATGCGTGTGCGTGCAGTCGCGCACTCGCACGCAGCGCGCACGCGGCCATGCGGATTCGCGAGCGTCCTCCACCACCAACTCGATACGCATCGTAACTTCCCACACGCAGCGGTGGGGGATGTTCGCTACCTGAAATGGACATTATTTATCGTTTATGAGTAAGCATTGCAAGCAACATTTCACACAATACAACACAAAAGCTATTTTCTTGTTAAATCCTTGTGCGTACGTATCACGGTAAAACCTTAATGTGCACGGGGCGTACGGATCTTTCGACCCCCCAACACCCTCTCTGTCCTGTCATTGTAAATCTCATGGCTGGCTCCGGGAGATAATCCCTCGATGAAACTCGTCACCCGATATATTAAGTCCCGTACAGAAATCGTATCTACGCCTCCGTGTCGTCACGCAGTATATAGAGAGCGAAGGCTGTGTCGAGAAATTTACTTTACTATGTGCGTATACATGTGCGTGTGCGTTTACTGCGCTTACGAAGGAGGAAACATTTCGTACAGTGACCTTTATGCTTACTGCCAGTGATCAAAATCATTTTAGATACATTTCCGATTTCAAAGAGTTCATAGACTTTGTAATTTGGCTTGGCCTGACTCAGATTAAAACTATTTAGAATTTAGTCGAAAATACTGATAGAGATATAAATTAAATTAAATAGTTATATAGGTTTCACTTAAATGAAATTAGTTACTGAGTTGTTTGAGGAATGTAGTCAATATTAGTTCAAGTCAAAAAGACAATGCCCAGACAAACCAAAGAACACTTGCAACAACAATAAGACTAATTGTTACGATCAAAAGGTTTGCAATCTCCGGCGGTGCCGAACCTGTGCGAGCGCGACAGCAAATATTTATGCGCGAGCGACTGAGATGGATAGAGACACCAGTCTATTGTACGAAACTCTTCGCGACTCGTGACCGTAGTATAGTCAGCCGTGGTCACCTTGAGCGCGAGCCGGCCGTCGTCGGCGAGCGTGTAGGCGAGGTGCACGCGCGCGTCGTGCATTGCGCGCGCCCACCGACGTGCAACGCGCGCTACGCACGCGCAGCGCCGCAGCAGCGCGGGCAGCTCGGCCGCGATGCCCGCGCCTCGCGCGCACTCGCACGCAGCGCGCACGCGGCCATGCGGATTCGCGAGCGTCCTCCACCACCAACTCGATACGCATCGTAACTTCCCACACGCAGCGGTGGGGGATGTTCGCTACCTGAAATGGACATTATTTATCGTTTATGAGTAAGCATTGCAAGCAACATTTCACACAATACAACACAAAAGCTATTTTCTTGTTAAATCCTTGTGCGTACGTATCACGGTAAAACCTTAATGTGCACGGGGCGTACGGATCTTTCGACCCCCCAACACCCTCTCTGTCCTGTCATTGTAAATCTCATGGCTGGCTCCGGGAGATAATCCCTCGATGAAACTCGTCACCCGATATATTAAGTCCCGTACAGAAATCGTATCTACGCCTCCGTGTCGTCACGCAGTATATAGAGAGCGAAGGCTGTGTCGAGAAATTTACTTTACTATGTGCGTATACATGTGCGTGTGCGTTTACTGCGCTTACGAAGGAGGAAACATTTCGTACAGTGACCTTTATGCTTACTGCCAGTGATCAAAATCATTTTAGATACATTTCCGATTTCAAAGAGTTCATAGACTTTGTAATTTGGCTTGGCCTGACTCAGATTAAAACTATTTAGAATTTAGTCGAAAATACTGATAGAGATATAAATTAAATTAAATAGTTATATAGGTTTCACTTAAATGAAATTAGTTACTGAGTTGTTTGAGGAATGTAGTCAATATTAGTTCAAGTCAAAAAGACAATGCCCAGACAAACCAAAGAACACTTGCAACAACAATAAGACTAATTGTTACGATCAAAAGGTTTGCAATCTCCGGCGGTGCCGAACCTGTGCGAGCGCGACAGCAAATATTTATGCGCGAGCGACTGAGATGGATAGAGACACCAGTCTATTGTACGAAACTCTTCGCGACTCGTGACCGTAGTATAGTCAGCCGTGGTCACCTTGAGCGCGAGCCGGCCGTCGTCGGCGAGCGTGTAGGCGAGGTGCACGCGCGCGTCGTGCATTGCGCGCGCCCACCGACGTGCAACGCGCGCTACGCACGCGCAGCGCCGCAGCAGCGCGGGCAGCTCGGCCGCGATGCCCGCGCCTCGCGCGCACTCGTACCGCAGCGCCTCGCCCGCGAGCCGCACGCACGTGCACGACAGCTTGTCCGCGTCTACAACGAACATTATTGTACCTGGTAGAGATTGCACTGCCAAATTGTACCTTCTAATTGAATCAATGTTTTCCTAACGTTATAGTGGCTTGCACTATAATCACTAAAATTTAACAAATAATAATATCCGGCCAAGTGTGTGTCGAGCTGGCGCTAAGGAACCCGAATAGAATAAATGAGAAGTAACTTTTTTTCATTTTGCTGCTTTGTTTTTGTTGTTTATTAAGAAACCATAATAAATAATACCTAAGCCGTGCTCATAGATTCCGCACGGAGGAAGTCACGGGAAAAATATACTGAGTTTATAATCATTTTGCTTGAATTAGTAAGTGTAAAGCAAAACTAATGTCCATCTAAGGCTGATCGAAGGCCTCCTCCCAGGGTTTCCCAGCCGGGAAGAGTTCTTTAGGCACACAGGTCCACGAAAAATTTTCTTCTAATTTCCTATACATACAGGTTTCCTCACGTAGAAAATTCAGAGCATAAAACTGCAATCAACAATCTTAGTAGCGCCGGCGCCGGGATTCGAACCCAGGTCACACGCGTACTATGAAATAAAAACGAGGGGCCTAGGGTTTTTTGTAATACGTGGGGAAATGCCTAACGTATAACCCCCTTCCCCCCACGCAAGGATAGGTCATGTCGTGCTTGCGCCGACTTTTATTAAAATATACAAAAACAGTACCGTTGTGCGCGACGTCGATCGTGAGTCCGCGCACGGGCGTGTCGGCGTGCACGTGACCGCGTGTCGTGTCACCGTACACGTGCATTTGCGCGCGCGACGTCACGCGCTCGAGCTGCGCCGTCAGTCGTAATCTGCCGTGCAACAACCGGAACCGCCACGTGTCCGAGTCATAACACTCCCACTGGCAATCACGGCTTCTATAACAATCGAAACGTATAAGGAGAGAAGTCTTTTTTTTCTCTGGCTCGGAGTCCTATATGGCAACAGTGTTTAACTATCTGCCAGTGTCATAGTGAAATAATGCACTTGCGGCATAATACCCTATCAATATTATAAATCAAGACATATACATAATTAATAATATTTCGACCACCACTTTGCAAGTTCTAGATGTACATATGCCCAATACTTCTTCCCCCGGACCGCCGCAGGGTGTAAACGTGCTCACTGATCCGTGTTTATTATTTATTGAGTTTTTAAAATAAAATGTTCGATATTAAAGTAAAATAAAAAAATAGGAGTGCATGAACAACGAGAAGGTACAAGATGCGTTGAATTTGCACATCAAATGGTACGTCTTATATTATCTCACTTCTTCCGCACCATCTTCGCTAATTAATTGCATGTGTATGAGCGAGATAGCTCAGCGTATAATTCAACGCAAAGCACCCGCCTTCTTGACGCTCTTTTGTTTTCAACGGCCTATGACAAATGCGTGTGAGCAGTTGTACCCAGTATTGATTGTCTGCTCCGCTTGCAACAGTACTTATATCTTGTTTGTGCTACAAATACCTTGCGACATTTATGCTGCCCTAGTACCTCATGCACTAATTTGTCGGACAGATTAACGCGTGTCTATTGCTTATACTGACCAGGATTACAGTTAAATAGTGGAGTCGCCTATTGCAAGTGACGCTTGGAATGCACGTTATCGCATAGATATTGCGGTGACACGCGTTGGTCTATTCAAATGGACAGCATGTTTGATAAGTCACACTCTGACACGGAAATGCATCAGTTGGAACAATCTCACACTACGCCACCTAAGTTTGTATCATCCCGTCAAAAGAGAAAGAGAGATGATGATTTTGCTGCAGAACTTTCAAAACTCAGACTAGAGATGCAAAGCATGTTCTCAACCTTAATGAGTGCACAAGAGAAAGAGTTTAAAAAAAATTCCACCACATTAAAGGAAATCCAACAGACTAGTGTGAATATTGAAAGTTCTGTCGCATTCTTATCTGCACAAAATGAAGAATTTAAAATAAAATCGAAATGTTAGAGGAAAAATAAAATCAGACCGGAATTACATAACTGTATTGGAAGACAAAATAGAAATAATGCAACAAGATAGCAAAAAAGCAAATTTTGAAATGAAAAGTGTTCCAAGAAAACCATCTGAAAACAAGGAGGATTTAATAAATATGGTTATCAGTCTTTCCAATTCCGTGGGTTGTCAAATGAACAAAAATTACATCAGAGATGTATATAGAGTACGCATGAAGAATGATACAATCAAAAACACGCCTATCGTGATAGAAACGTCCTCTACCATAATAAAAAACGATATGATGAAAGCATGCAAAATATTTAATTTAAAACAAAAAAATAAACTTAGCACTAAACATCTAGGATTGCACTTGCCGGAGGAAGTGCCTATATACATTACTGAGCAACTCACTGCTAAAGGAGCGCGACTACACTTCCTCGCGCGAGACCTGGTTAAGGCGAAAATACAAGTACTGTTGGACCGCGTACGGAAGAGTCTATTTAAGAAAGGAAGAAAACTCCCCGGTTATATTAATTAAGAGTGAATCACAAATACAAGGACTCATTAATGATAAATGACTATATTTTGCAATTTTTTTGTTCATAAACACTTATCATGTTTATAATAGCCTACTTAATTCGTTTGTACTACCTACTACTACTATATACATTAAAAATAATTAAATTTAGTATAACTTTTTATGTAGCGAATTTAATGAGGTTAAATTTTCCTTTTTCTTTTACTTGATTGTTATAATAACCTACCTATTCTCATTTTTGCACAATATTTTGTAAACGTATAGATAAGTTATTTGTTACTAATAGAAAAAAAAAATACTTTCTCAAAAACACACCTCCAATTACACAGTCCTTCCCAACAACAATTACAAGCACGTTCTCCAAAAAAAAATAGTTACTTAACGATTAATATTACCATAAGAAAACTTTTAGTTAAAAATAATTCAAACCAATTATACTCAAGTTACGAGAATAATATTATGTTTAAAATATACATCTGTCACTTAAAAAATATTTTGCATTGCTACTATATTTACCTAAAGACACAAATGCATCCTCCACCAAGGCATGTAATTATACCAATCCAAAATATCTCAAATATACACACTAATCGCTCACATACCATCAGGCACTGCTTGTACATTTATCTTTATTCCATGGAAGTAAACGAATATGAAACACACCCATTACTTACAAGATTGCCACTGCCTAGACAATTCATTTATATAACTCATAAAATATTAAATTACACCAATTTGTTACTCATATTGCACCTTTGTACAGACTCCTATGATATTTATATATTAATAATGATACGATACTATTTATTTTATAAATATAACCCAGTTTGCGAAACGATTTCAGTATCTTTTAACATTTATAGAAATGGTTAATACACTGAAAAACATAACAAGCATAGATAACATAGAAATAGCACGATCTACTGAGTGTGATATTTCACAAATTACTAGGCACTGCAATATTAGGAAAAATGATTTCAAAATAATATCACAAAATATTAGAGCATATATTGTAACTTTAACGATTTTGTAACTAATATATCTACATTCACATTTGAGTTAGATGTAATGGTCTTAACTGAATGTCGGATAAATCCAGACAAACCCTTACCCACTCTAAATAACTACAACTCTTACGCTACTGTTAGTCAAAACAATCAAAACGATGGGGTGGTAGTTTACATAAAAATACACTGAAATGTCATGTAACGGAAATAAAGTTAGCTCAAGCTTCCTGTCTGCAATTAGACATATTAGATAACACTATTCTATGCATATACCGATCCCTTCATATAAAAATGCAGAAAATTTTACTAATTCATTGTGTTCACACCTAGATAGACTAAATTCACAAAAAAACATTATAATAACGGGAGATATTAACATTAATATTACGCATAAATTAACTGAACACACTTATGAATACAATAATCGGACATATTACTTAAATATGTTGTCGGTGCATGGTATTCTTCCCGGACATACACTGCCTACCAGAGAAAGCAATTGTCTCGACCATTTTATGTTAAAAATTAAAAAAACTAAAACATCTGCCTTTATTGCCATTCTACAAACTTCCATTACTGATCACTTTACAATATTTTTATCCTTGTCCAAGATAAAAAATCATGAAACTGCACCTAAAACAACAATTTCTATAGACTTTGAAAAAGCCTTAAAATATTTACAGGAAAAAAATTTGGCTAAACTCCTCTTTTGTAATGACCCTGACATAATAACAAACTGTCTGATTCAACACCTTACAGATTCTATTAAAACAAATACAATTATTAATATTATCCCTAAAAGCAAACGAATCATAAAGCCGTGGATTACCACTGGGATATTAAGATGTATAAAAAATCGTAACAAACTCCAGAAACAGTCTCGTGATGATCCACATAATGAAATTAAAAAAATTACTTATACTCGATACAGAAATTTCTGTAACAATCTTTTAAAAAAAATTAAAAGAAACTATGATAGAAAATTACTAACTAATTCAATAAAAAGCAATAAATTGCTTTGGAAAAACATTAAAAATATAACTTACACCAATAAATCTAATAAATTAAATATTGAATTGATTAACACAAAATCAACACCCGTTGACTCAGCTAATTTCATAAATAAATATTTTTCTAATATTGGCAGTGAGCTTGCTACAAACATTCAGTCAACTATAACTGACAATGAAATAAATAATTATATTAAAAACCTACCTTCCGTACCCCAAACATTTGTCTTATTAGAGACGCATCACGATGAAGTGAACCATATTATAATGAATTTAAAATCAGATAGTGCTTCAGGATGGGACAATATTTCTACGAGATACCTAAAATATATAAAAGAGGAAGTAGTCCCAACCATAACACACTTGGCCAATCTTAGCTTTAAATTAGGCGTTTTTCCAACACCACTTAAACAGTCTATAATCACTCCAATATACAAGGGTGGGGATCGAACCGACGTAAATAATTATAGGCCAATTTCTGTCTTACCAGCCATTTCAAAAGTTTTAGAAAAATTGTTAAATTCTAGGTTGCTTAGTTATTTAACTAAATTCAACATTCTGTCGCCATCTCAGTATGGCTTTAGACAAGGAATATCTACAGAGGACGCAGTTACATCTTTAACCACCCTTGTGACAGATAGTCTCGATATAGGAAAAAAATGTCTAGGCGTATTTATCGACATAAAAAAAGCCTTTGACACCGTTTCCCATTCCATCCTCGAACAAAAATTAGAAAAATAGGAATCAGGGTCAAGAACTTTCTTTGTTTAGAGATTATCTCAAAAATAGGAAACAAAAGGTGAAATTAGAGCAATACATCAGCGAAGATATGGGTGTATCATGTGGCGTACCACAAGGTAGTGTTCTCGGACCTACTTTATTTTTAATCTATATTAATGATCTCTGCAATATGAGTATCGAAAATGCAAACATTTTTCGTATGCCGATGATACAACTATTATCTTTACTGGATCAAATTGGGATGATGTTAATGTAAAAGCTGAACAAAGTATGGTCTACGTTGCTAAATGGCTAAAATATAATTTACTGACACTAAATACGGCAAAACAAACTATATCTGCTTTAGTATATATAACAACGCACAACCTAATCCAAATTTCAACATTAAAATCCATAACTGTAATAACATAACTAGCAATAATTGTAACTGTCCAAACATAAATAAGGTATATCATACAAAATATTTAGGTATTCAAATTGACAGTAGATTATCATGGTATCCCCAAATCGAGCAGATTACTGCAAGAATTCGAAAATTTATTTGGTTATTTAAAACTTTAAGATATGTTATTCCTAATAATAGGTCAAATATACCTGGCTCTCCAAATAACACATTGAACAATGTTTATATCGCTTTAGTGCAGTCTATACTAATATACTGTTTACCGATTTGGGGTGGTGCTGCTAAAACTCATTTCCTTGTAGTGGAACGAGCTCAAAGGGCGTTACTTAAAGTAATGAACTTTAAAAAAATAATATATCCTACTTATAGTTTATATGAAAATAGTGACTTATTATCCGTACGGCAATTGTATATATTACACATTGCATTAAAAACTCATAAAGCAGTACCACTTGATAGTAACACAAAATCTAAACGTAGGAAATATAGTGTCGCAAACACTGCCCCAGTAAAAACGGTATTTGCAAGTATGCAGTATAAGAAACGTTCTGCTTTTTTATATAATAAAATTAACAAAAAAATCGATCTAAATCTCATCGTGACTGCAAAGCTGTATTAACACAATGGCTAAAAACATTAACGTATGATGAAACGGAGAAACTCTTGGAATACGTGAAGTAATTTGGAAAGCATTAACACATATACACTTACTCCCTTGACGCACACATACACACCCACGCATACACGAACAAACACACCCACACACACACACTCACATATACACATGCAAACTAACTCTGCACGCATGTTACTCTATAATTAATATTTTGGTAAATATAGAAAATATTTCTCGTTAATTTAAGATAAGGAAGAGCGGCGTCTCCTGGCACAGGCACTTATCTGCTTAAAAGGAGTCGCCAGATAATCGTTACATGTATTCTCTGTGTTTACGGAAATAAAGATATTTTTATTTTTATTTTATTTTTAAAATACGGCTGTAATCTGCATACGCATCTACTACACAAGAGATAATTCCGCGGTGGTTTATAATTAAGAACAAAAAAAATTACGTTCGTAAAGGCGTAAATTCCGAAGTGAGCCAATATATTCTTCAAATACCAACTTCACCTGCTCGTCACGAGTCATCGAGTCCACCATTCTATCAGGCAAAGTCACACTGGGATGGCGAAACATGCATCGGCGTCGGCATCCAATATGCCGAACCCAAATACCATAAATGACAAACAGAAATGCGTGGCAACAAAGTAGCCTGTAAATGTGTATGCCCTAAAATATATGGAGCCGGGAAGTGTCCGCAAAATCAAATTTATTGGTGTCGGCAGCACCGGGGATCGAACCCAGACCATACTTTGAAAGCTCCAATTTTAGAATACATAAAAATATTCTTACCCCATAAACGGCAGCGCGTCGATCTTGGGCAACACATTAACACTGGATGTGCACTCCGCCAAACGATTATTTGATTCTACGTCGTCTAGTTTACACCATTTCAATTGTGACGTGTCACATTGAATGTTGCCAGTACCCTGGGAGGCCATTGTAGTTACACTAGTTGTGCTCGTGAACGAATCCGTCATTTCCTGACTGGAACATTCCTTAATTTCCGTTTGCGATACCGTTTCTATCTTTAATGTGCTAGATGAACTGGATGAATCGGTGCCTTCTAAGGTTTCTTTATGTAATCTTTCATGTTTTTCTCGATTAATCTCTTCTCTATCTCTCTCTTCTTCTATTAATCCTTTATCAATTTTATATTCCGCCGTCAAATGTTGGACGATGACATTAGTTCCAGGTTTGAATTTAGAATCGCATGAAGAAACTTTCGGAGAGGTTTTAGAATCTTTTAAAGCGTTTTCAGAATTGTCTAATTTAGCAGTGGAAGCGCGATTAGCTTTATTTTTGAACACATTAGGACTTTTGGATAGTTTTGGTATTTTACTAAGCGGTTTCGGAGTTACAACAGGACTTGGGGAGATATTTTTGTATTGAAATGGTTTTGCCGGACTATAAATTCGTTTTTTAACTTTATTACTATTTTCAGCGTCGCCTAAATCGACATTAGAAGTGAAATTTTCATTGGCACCATCGTCCATTTTGAAAATTACTTTAACGGGTGAAGTTTTCTCGGGTTTTTTGGATTCTGTCTTGGCTTCGCATGTGTCTTGTTCTATTTCTAGAACGTGCAGTTCTTCATCATCGACTAAGGTTAACGATGAGCTTGCTTCCAGCAGTTCCTCGTTGCCTTTCATTGCTATCAAAGTGTTCACTTCGGTATCTCTTATGCGTGTCTTTAGATCATCCACCGAGTTATCTGCTGAGAGTGATTCATAGTTCATCGACACAATACTTTGATTTTCTACTTTTTGTCGACTTAAATCACCTGATTGGAGGTTTGAACAAATTGCAGCAGTACTTGTATTTATATTAAAATGTGTAGAAACCCTCCCAACTTTAAATTCCTCTTCGAATTTTTTTTCTGTAGCGGAACCCTCTAGAGATTTATTTGATTTAACTTCAAGAGTCGATTCGGGAGATTTTGAAGGGCAGTATATGTGAATATCTGTTTCGCCTGCAGGTGATAGTAATATGTTATTTAGTGGATTTGCATGATCGAAAATCAAGATAGGTTCTTGTGTGGTTTGTTTTTGTAAATGACGAAAATGCTTTTGTTGTGTATCAACATTGGGAGATGATTCTTTCTGTAACTCTTTAAATGATCTTTCGGCTATGTTAACGCTATTTTTTATTTCATCAGCAATTTTTCGCTTGGGTTCTGATGAAACTATATCACACTGTGATTCAGGGTAGGAGTCAATATCTATGTCAATCTGACTGGAAGTAATTATGTTTGCTTGTATTTGTATGCTACTAGTTGAAGGATACTGCCTAGTAATCTTATCGCCACCAGTAATTTCGGATGGTACCACATCATGCATTGGCTTTACCAAATCATTCATAAGCGATTTAATGTCATCAGACACCTCAGACAAGTATGAAGGAATCACTTTCGCTTTACTCTCTTTTACGCAAGATATATTGCTAAAAGCAGTCTTTCTTAGGGGTGACAAGTTAGAATCAGATTTCAAATTCATTTCATTAACAGAATCTTCGAAATGTAGAGTTTTTACAACCTCCGTGCTACTTACACGTACTGACTGTTGTCTCGAATTTACATCTTCAATAATTTCGTGTCCCTCTTCAAGAGTTTCAGACTGAGTATCGTCAAAGATTTCACTTTCATCCATGTGAGTCCATGCTTGTTGTAGTGCTGCTTGAGCCATCGATATATTGGTTAGTAAGTCTTCTCTGCTTAGCATTATTGACAGTCTACTTTTCGCAAGACTCATACGTTTAGGTTCATCTGATTCACTTTTATTTTCCAAGACAATGTCTCCCTTGAGTCTTTGAGATTTAATGGGATGTACTTCTTCTGCGATGGACATATTAAAATGACTATTAGAAAATTCTGTCTTCAACGGGGATACTCTTGGTGCAGCTTCGTGTGTAAATATATTTGAATTATTTAATTCTATTGCTTTTGTTTCAGTCATATCAGAAGGTAAAAGCAATGTGGTATTTCTCTTATTAGAATTTTGTACATTATTCGGTAGCGTGATGTTTTCTGCAATCGCATGATTAATTGAAAATTTATGGAAATCGTTATTGTCACCCGTGATTGTTTTTCTTTTCTCGACGGGCGACAAAATTGTAGGATTTACTTCGGTAACTAAATCATCAGTATTCATTTCATGCTTTTCAGAAATCAATGATTGACCTTCGTTCAATAATATTTTTTCGCATTCAAGTTCTAGCATATTTACTTCAATAAGTTTTTCAGATTCTATGATGTTTGCTGGAAGAACAGTTTTAGATATATTACAACAATCTTTATCATAATTCGTAGTGTTCGAGCTGTCAGTTCTTGACATATTTGACATATTTTTAGGTTCAGCGTCAGTCATAGATATATTACAACTATATTTTTCATCAATTAAGGATCTATTATTTTCTAATGACTTTTCTTCTTTCATCATAGACAAATAATTACCCTCTTCATGGTATTCAGACAGTACACGGTTAATCGAAATGTCGCCAGTTTCTGTCCTATATACCAATGTATTTCTTTTATTTGGTAGAGTAGAAGATTTGTTGCATAATAGCATGCTATTGGGCACAACTTTAGTAAAAGATATATCGAAGTCTTTTTGACCAGGCTGTGTTAAATTTTGACTAACAACAGTTTCCATTTTCTCTGACGGCGACACACTTATTTGCACGCCTTGGATTAAAGAAATATTGGGGCCATTGTTTACAATGGTCCTATTTTGTGTAGGTTCTTTGCGAGAGTCAATTAAATTTGTTGGTAATGCTTGTGTCATAGATAAATCCCCATTCTTATTTTCAAATACAATAGTATTTCTTTTCTCCTTTTTTCCATTCTCTTTTTCCAAAATAATATTTCTGGGTACAGCTAGTGTTATCGACAAATTATTAATTATGTCCACTGAATTGTGATCCTTAGCTGTTTCAGATATATCACTGGAATGTAATGCTTGTGTGATTGATATATTACTAGATTCTCTAAACGTCACTTCATGTGTAGATTTATTTAAATTATTTACTTCTTCAGCATCTGTCTTAGCTTTAATTGATGGTAGAGGTAAGATTGTTTTATTCGTACCAGCGAAGTCCTGACCATCATTCGGTAAAGTAACGTCTTCTGTGACGGCTTGAGCGATTTTGATGTAATCATTACTGTCACGGAAGGTTTTTTGTCTTTTGTCAGCAGGTTTTTCTTCATTGAATGGTTGGATGGAATATGCTTTTTCATTTAAAGTTCGATTAATTGCTACGATAATGTTTGATGGAAGGGTTTGCGTTACAGAAATATCACCCATATTATAAGAACCATCAAGAGTTTCCCCTTTGTTCAATAAGAACCTGTCAGCCAACAAAATACTTTCAGGGTTTGCTTCTGCAATCGATATGTTAGTAGTATGCTTTTCACGGACCAAAGATTTACTTTCGTTTAATAATTGGTTTCCTTCTTGAAGTTCTTCCACCATATTAACTTTAAGTGATTTTTCTGATTCTATGACATTTGTTGCTAGTATTTGATTGCTGCATTGATCTTTATCATAATTAGGTATATTCGTGCGATCAGATTGTGTCATGTTTAACAATTGAAAAGTTTTAGGAATAGCTTCAGTTACGGATATATTATAACCGCCGCTATGATTAATTACTGACCTATTATTTTCTAACAATTTTTGCTCTCCTTTCATGGTTGCCAAATAACAAGGATGATTTTCAGAAGTAATTATGTTTAATGGCAAAACATGAGTAATGGAAATGTCGTCTGTTTCTGTGCTATATACTATAGTATTTCTTTTATTTTGTAGAGTGGATTTATTGAGGGGTAGCATAATATTGGTAACAGCTTGAGTAAAAGACAGATCATAATCATTTTGTGCAGGTAATGTTGACTTTTTACAGTCAGTTTTCATTTTCTCAGATATTAATACATTTACAGGCACCGCTTGAGTAAATGATATATTTTCGCTGTCATAAACAACGGTTTTATTTTGTCCGATTTCTTTACTAGACACAGCAATATTTGAAGGCACTGCTTGTGTCATAGATAAATTCCCAGTCTCGTTTTCAAAAACAATTGTTCTTCTTTTTTCTCGTTCTTCTTCTTTTTCCAGAAGAATATTTGTTGGTATAGCTTGAGTGACGGAAATATTAGCTAAATCATCATTGTCATAAATAACAGTGTTACATGAGTTTTGCATTATTTCAATTTTATTACATGTAGCCGAAGCTCTGGAAAGATTGCATTCAGTATTAATATTATTTTTGTGTTTAACAACATCTCTACTTATAGACATATCATAGACTTGACTAAGTAAAGACACTTCATCATTAAAATTAGGAAGGTCGTCATGAACATTGAGAACAATCGTTTTTCGTTGTGGAGGAGGATCAGACGATTCATTAGGCAAAAGTGTCTTGCGGAAATTTTGTTCAATTTGGTCTCCCTTAACCTGATCTTTCTTTTCTGACTGAATGGTCAATTTACGGCCATCAAATACTAATACTTCACCTGGGACTTCATTAATAGCGAAATTTTCAGATTCCTTTGGGGCTATGTAAGGGTTAATGGCGATGTTTTCTTTGTCATCTGTCCAATCGCTATTTACGTTCGATTTATTATCACTCTTAGCAGATATATTATTTTTTGATAACTCTTGCATATTTGGACTGTGAATAGTGTCCGTTATGGACATATCTGACTCATCGTTTCTCATTCCAACATGAGTCATATTCAAATCAACTTCAATGTACTCCGAAATATTTCTCCTTTCATTGTACGGACCTTGACAAACTATGTTAGGCCTTTCTAAATCCCTTTGAATTTCGTCCAAATCATCACATTTATTTGACTCTAAAGGTTGTATGGTTGAAAAATTTATGTCAATTTTGTTAGACATTTCTCCCATTGTCGGAATTGTTAGATCATCTACAAAAATTTTGCTTCTGTGGTCAATTAAGGCACTTAAATCGAAATTTTGTTGCGGCACTGTGAGTTTCCTGTCATCTCCATCGCATTCAAGAGCTGCAATCTGTTGCGTAAAGTTAATGTTCATAGACATATTCATTTCATTTCTCGGATTGCTTGAAGGCATTACAGATTCTCCATAATCAACGGCTTCGAATTCTTCAAACTGCTGATCAAAAATCCTGTTTCCTAGATGACCTATGGTTTGTCGAGGTGGATTCATGTTCATTACAGAGTCGTTTCCAGACGACTCTAATGACTTATTCTGCTCTTCGTAAAAGTTCTTCCATGTAGTTGTTGCTTCATTTGTAACAAATTCTCTGTAAACACAAAAGAAAATATTATATTTAATTGCACATTATATAACAAAAAGGCGGACTTAATGCCAAGAGGCATTCTCTACCAGTCTACCATTAGATTGAACAGAGAAAATGTAAAAGGGTGCACAATAATATTATGTTCATATATATATATATATATATATATACTCGAATATTATACTACAATATAATACTTATATATGACGGTACTTAGACATACATGGAATTATAGTTGTACTTATATAAAACACATAACACACTATAGATACATATTTATATATCCTTATATATATATATATATATATTATACACAATGCATACGTAAACTTAGATGATTTCTTGTTATAAAAGAAAAAAAAATTTTCTTCAACTGCACTACTTTTGCATCGCTAGGTAATAATCCCAAAGTAAACGCTTGAAAGTGCCTTTACTGGTGGCTGTGCGTATACTATTTGGCAGCTCGTTCCAGAGTCTGACAGCATAATGGTTAAAAGAATTGTGTAGGAAGCCGGTATGGCAGAAAGGTACATTAAGAGATGCATTATCCGCAGAACGGAGACTACGGTCGTGGGAGTCACCCTGATATTGAAATTTGCATTTCAGGTATTCAGTGACAAACGGATCGTGTAAGATGGAGAATAAAGTACAAAGTATTCTAAAAAGTCTGCGATATGGGAGAGGCAACCATTTATGTTGAGAACGAAATGAGGAAATGTGATCATATTTGCGTAGTCCAAATATGAAGCGTATACAAATGTTGAGAAGACGATCCAGTTTGTTTAAAAGCTCTTTATTGGCATCATTATAGCACACATCCGCGTAATCCAGCATGGGTAAAACCAACGTTTGAATTATCATTGCTTTTGTCCTTATTGGCAAGAAGTTCTTGAGGCGGTATAAACAACACAAGGTGTAGGTAGCTTTTTTACAAACCTCAGTGACTTGCGGGCGCCAACTAAGAGTGCTGTCTATTACAAGCCCAAGGTTTTTGACTGTGGCAGCGTATGGTACAGTAACATTATTAAAAGTAATTTTCGACAGCGTGTTAAAATCTAACTTCTTTAAGCGACTGGAGCTACCAACTACAATAGCTTGGCACTTTAACGGATTTACCGCAATTCCTAATTTTGTAGACCACTCAGAGATACGTTTTAGATCGCCGTTGAGTTTATTTATAGCACCGTCTATGTTTTCCACGTTAGGTTGAGCATAAATTTGTAAGTCATCGGCATATAAATGATATGAGCCGTGAATGTGGGGCGTAATGAAGTTTATGAATACAGAAAATAAAAGAGGAGAGAGAATTCCGCCTTGAGGAACGCCAGCAGATAACGTGCACCAGTCAGAAGTGACCTGACCCGTATGAATTGCCTGCTGACGTCCACGAAGATACGATGAGAACCAATCCCGTGATGATGAGGACAAGCCCAGATGAGATAGCATAGTAAGAAGGATATCATGATCAACAGCGTTGAAAGCATTGGAAAAATCGATTAAAACTTACACAGTTAATCGCGATTCCTCCATACCAGTCCGCATGTCTTTTGTTACTTTAAGCAGTGCTGAGGTGGTAATGTGCCCAGGCCTAAATCCAGACTGATATTCACTTAAAAAACGGTTACTGAAAATGTAGGTAGATATTTGTTTATGCGCGGTAGCCTCGAGAATCTTTGACAGAAAAGGAAGAATGGATATTGGACGAAAGTGATCGGGAGAGCTGGAGTTAAGTATTTTGGGAAATGGGAGAACAAACGCTTTACGCCAAAGACCGGGTACAACCCCAGTAGTTAAGGAATGATTAATGATGTATAACTCCTATAATTACCCATAGGAGTGATTGTGTCGAACATAAGGGTTATCATTATACTGCTAACGTCATCAACACCTACCGCATTAGACTTAATGGAAGAAATTGTAACTCTTATATCCTCATCGGTAACGGGAGATAAGTTAAATATACTGTTGTGAGATTGTGGCAAAGAAAGTAAATAAGAAACAGTACTAGATTTAGCAGCAACCTGCAGGGTTGTGGTAGAAGAAAAATGTGTATTAAGCTGATTAATAGAAACTACTGAAGGGTCGAAGTTAAAGGTCGTTTTTCCAATGCCTATTGATTTGAGGAACTTCCATGAGTCAGCCTGAGAAGAAATAAGTATATTTTTGTGAATATATCGACGTTTAGCAGCTCGTATCATTTGGTTACACCGATTTCTCACTGCTTTAAAGACACCCCAGTTCTGATCGCAACGGTTCTGTTTATATTTGCAAAACGCTCGATCACGCTTAGCCATGGCCTTGCGGATATCTTCATTGATTCATGGTGCAGGAGACCGCCTTAACCTCATGTCTCGAATTGGTGCGTGCTTGTCAAAAAGCTTATGAATATTCAAATTGAAGTACGTTACCTTGTCATCAACACTTTCTGCGTTAATGGTATTCCTCCAATTCAACAAGGAAGCATCACGCTGGAGTTCGTCGACGTTTAGCCACGCACGAGATTACGCAGACGCACTGATCTTGTACTCTTACGAAATGATGCCAATACGATCATTTCGTAAGAGTACAAAACCAGGTATACCAAGGGAAATAGATGTCAGAGTAGGCTTTAACCAGCTTTCTGATATTAGTATCGCATGGACGCTGTTTATGTTAAAAGTGTCGACGAGGTCACTGTAGTGCTGTGGAATGCTTTGCGCATTTACATGACATACATTGAAGAAGTTACAGAGATGCAATGTTCGGATCAGTTGAGAACGGAGAGTACTCGATTCTGAATCAGAGTGATCGGAGAGTACTCGATTCTGAATCCGAGTGATCGGAGAGTGAAAAGAAAGTTGAATTTGAGTTGGCAGAAATAATAGAATCATTATTATCAGAATCTGACATGACAGGGAAAGTAAAATATACGTATAATATGCAAGATTAACAAATAATATACTTAATAATAATATATAATATAATATACTTGATAATAAATAATATAAAAATAATCAAATACGATTAAAATAAAATGTTGATAAAAAAAATATATATATTATATTAGGAAAGCACTGCTACTACACCAGCCGGCAGATTGTTTACTTATTATATTAATGGAGTAAGCGTAAGATTAAATTTTAATATGCAAGAGATTTTAATTTCAACATCTGCCAAGCGGCAGGTCTTTAGCTGCTGCTCGAATGGGCCGGCTCGACCGGGTTTATACCTCGACCTCGCAGAATACCGGCGTGAAGAAGAGCCATCTTGTACCTCTGCGTTTCGTTAGGTGAGTGAGGTAATCGGAGGCCCACTCTCCCTCCCCATCCCTTCTCCCAAATATCCTTAAACTGGCACGCACCTGCAACTCCTCTGGTGTTGCAGGTGTACGTGGGCGACGGTAATCACTTACCATCTGGTGAACCGAGTGCTTGTTTGCCGCCTTTTCCATAAATAAAAAGATGCCTATATCTTTTAGTTTTCTGAAAACAAAACAAACCACAGGATGACAATGACTCTAGTTCAGTCTTATATTTCTCAAAATTCAACATGAATGACATGACATTTCTTCCCACTGTTTATTCAATTTTATTTGTATTTAATGGTAATACTTTTACACCTCTTAAACAGTGTGAGCAAGAATTTTATTTAAAGTTAAGAATTTTAAAACTGTTAATTTTAATTAAAAATACTCTTCAAAATATATTGGGATAGGGAAGGATTTATTTTCATATTAAAAATTATATGTTCATTATAAACTCCACTCATGAGTAAAAGCTAGTTATTCCTTAGTAGTTAGTATATTTATAGCTAGTGCATTAGTGGCTATTGCTCAAATGGACTGGCTTGACCAGGGTAGTTTCATTTGGTGAAGTACTATTCCGTACATCTAGACATACCTATATATAACACATAAAAAGTCATAATTTCTTATTGTCTTCAAATAGTTCTCACTAAGTAGAAATTAAATCAGTATTCGAACAGGTCTTTATTCTGTGCATTCTTTCAACGGAAACCATTAAAGAAAAGTCAAAGAAACCAGTGCTATCAATCCTAGATTGGGTTTACCTTTTTATATATTGTTTTCGTTATATATTTCTTATATCTAAGGCTTTACTCATAGTTTTTTTTAGTTAAAATATTCTGGACTACTGTAAAAGAAAGAAGTCTTTTGCAATATAAGCCATCACATTCTCCAATATGCTAAGCTAAATTCCACCCCATAACTGTGTTAAGTGAACCTAGCTATGAAGCTGAAAATCGCAGGTACAAATTCTTAGTGGCACATTTTTATGATGAATTTAAATGTTTGTATCTGTGTCATGGTACTATTTTTATAATTAATCAATGTAGGTATACATATATTTATCTTATCACCATTCAATTACCAAGAAACAGGTTGCTTGGTAATTGAATGGGGTAAATTTCAGTTTCTGACAGGATTATGTATGTAATTGTAAGATATAAAATAAAGACTTACGCTACACCCGTTCGTCGTGAGAAGCTGACGCGACGACTCTTTGCTGTGTCAGTTGGAGTAGCAACATTGAACTCCAACTCTGAGAATGGTGTACGGGGAGGACGTTGGCTCTTTAGAATAGACGATCTTCGCTTTCTCCTGTAGGATAAAAGGGGCATGCAAAAGCTTATGCAATTTATGTGATATGGGCTGGTCAGAAATTTTGATGTGTTGTGCAATAATTATGTTGTCCTGCAAGATTTCGCCCATGGCAACTACTTCTGAATTCCATCAGAAATAATGACAACAAAGTCAACAGCATAGGATGTATTATAGTGCCACAAGTGTACCTTCCCCAATCCAAGTAATGCTTTGGTTATAAGATGGGTAGAAGGAACAGATGCAGATTTGAATTTAATTTACAGTACTATTACTGAGTGAGAAGTAAATTGGTTTAAATAATATTTTATCTTAATATTGAATAAAATTAACCCTAACATGTTTGCATTGTGCAATTACTTTTTAATTAGTAATCATGCTCCATAAAATAAAAAGATTTTTTACAGTAGTAGTAAAAGAGATAAGTTAATAGGAATACCAATCTTACCATAGACTGACTGAATTACAGATGGCAACAATGCCCACACTTGCTTTTAGAAGCTATTTTCAAACCCATTTATATTTTTCATATTTAGGTATGCCCCCACTTCTACAGATATCTATCACCTGTTGACAATTCCTAAACAGGATTATTTAGGACTTGTCAACTTGATTATTTAAGGAAAATGACATAGCAGTGTGCCAACTGAAGATGGAAATTCCATCAGACTATACTAAACCTAAATCTCTAGATTACAGAGAGACTAGTAATGAGGTGAAACATCTCTAGTGCAAGGATACCAGTATGGCACTCGCCAACCCTCCTGAAGTGTTGTGTCAGCTTTATCTGCACTTTTGTAGAAAGACCTATGTCCTGCAGTAGATGTGCACAGGCTGATAAAGAACATTATCAGGGTGAATGTACCTTTTAAGTATCTCTAAATGCTAAGCCCATATAAGGATACTATCCACAGCACAGGCACACATACTCGACAGCAATGTCATGACTTCAGCATTCATATATGAAGGGTATCAGCACTTAAATGAGGTATGTCAGCTCAATTATATAATCCTACAATGCAAAATAGGTCACAGTGGTTTCCAAGGTAATGATGCAGCAGATGAGCTTGCCCAGGGTGGGTCTAGTCAAACCTTTTGAATCAGAACCCATCATCCCACTACCCTTTGGGTATGTTCGCTCACAAATATGAAACCCCACAATCATGTAGAATGTAGACAGGCTAGGGAAGCCCGTCCAACTGTTAATAATAGCATAACCAAAATGCTACTACACCTGAATAAGCACCAAAATCGTAACCATAACTGGACATGGATCTTTCAACAAGCATCTGTTTACTATAGGTGTTATAGACAGTCCTATGTGCCGAGCGTGTATGGAGAGAAAAAAAACAACGACCCACGTCTTATTGCAGTGTTCGACGGTCGCGGAATACAGGGCTAAGCACCTCGGCTCGCCGAAGTCGCTGTACGCGGTCACCGGCAACTTTCCTGCCCACCCGCAAAATACCCGCACAGTCGTGGAGTTGCGGATACCAGCTCGTCCTAACGTAACATGTCAAGCACATGGAGCAGGGTGCTGCTTGATGATAGATCCAAGAAGTAATAAAATTAAGTTGTCAGGAAAAGAAACTAATCAGGAGTAGGTAAATTAAAAAATCTTCTAAGCGAAGACAGGTTCCAGAAAAAATTATAAACCTACTTTACTATTACGATTTTTTAAAAGAATAGATAATTCAATTGATTTATAGACTGATAGATTGATAACTGGGATATAAATGTTTAGTTTTACTCTAAGCTCATTCAAACTTACGTTGCTGTAGCCGCAGCGTCCGATAATCGGCTACCTTGAGTGTCGTCCATCTTAAAAATACTACTATCACGATGCCAACCAATGTTAATTAGCTACTAGAATCCACATTTCACATTAAAACTCAAGTAATGCTTAAATTCACTGACTTCAATCTCCAATATTTATTATTGATTAGCAAAGTTTGAATATAAACAATGTCTAACGATATTTTCAAATTCGACAATGACATTTATGACCACAGAATAATGATAACGACAGACAACAGATATAGCGTGAAGCATAACCATTTCTTTCAAAGCGTTTCTACTAAAAATGTAGTCAAATACTACCACAATCTACCACACCCATTTTGGAATTCTACTAATTGGCAGAACTCTATCAAGAGAAGTTGCCTGAACGGTAAAATGGTACAAACAAGATTGCGAGATCATTCTTTTGTTTAATGATGGAATACACTATTCCGAGTGTTTTACTTCCGAAGCAAAAGTATTTAATGATTACGAATAAAACTAAAGCGTTGCTCCTAACTACATGGTGAATTTAGTTATTCGGTTTTATATTATTAATTTAGGTCTCAAGCCGTCTCAATCATTATAAAAATTAAAGTGAAAAACATACTTCAGCAGATCCAGAAAACACAATAATGTTTTTATTTGTTTTGCAGAATGAAGGTGTTATTTATTTTTAAACAACTTTTGGAAACATATTGGAATTCCAGGCTTAGTAGAAAACACTCTCAGAGTCCCAACGGGGGCGATGCCGCCCTCCAATCCAAAGGTCCAAAGGTATCGTATCCAGAGGCAAATGGGGGCGTTCAGATAGTCAAGATGAGCCCTACAAGCATTATTAAAATACTTTAACTTTCAGTATTATTGTTTTCAATAAAATATGTATATGTTGATAAGAATAGCAAAGGTATATTTTCAAGAATAAGCTGGAAAAGCAATATTTAAAACAGGCGACTGTTTGAAACCTTATTGCGTCTTCTAGACATGATGATAATGAACTACGAACATCATGTAACGTTTTATTATTAATCGTAAAAGCAAGATAACCACATACAATTGACGAGGAATCAATTTTACCAGAAGTCAAAGGTATAACAAAAACTTCTTCATCATTATACACCGTCAGACATCATCAGAAAAGTTTCCATAATGATAATTCAGTGCAAAGTGCAGAATAATTGAAATGGAGAAATGTTTTATGTGACTTTTTATAGACTGGCAAATTTTACATTCAATTCAATGTACCAACTCTACCAAAGCTCTCTTTTACGTTCGATTTAAAAAATAAATCATCAAGAGATATTATTTGCTAAAAATTTGGTAACAGATACAAAGGGGAGAATTTAAATTTAATACCATTCAATCATTTTTCCGTCAGAAGGAAATTCTTATTGACAATATTTTGTCAGCTTCTACTGATGGTGCTCCAGTAACAACAGGGCGTAAAAAGGTTTCAAAACGCATTTGAAACAAGTTGTACCAAATGTACTCGCTATTTACTGTTATTTTATATTATATATTATTTTATTCAATTACGTTATTCGAACATTCAGTAAGAATGATTGATTTAGAGAAGCAATTCATTGAATGATCAATTATTTGGTCAGGTTTGATGTGAATATTATGAAGTATCACTTGCTGCATATAGAAGCACGTAGGTTCCCTAAAGGTGTTTGTCCAAATTATTTTTCAATCCATTTGAGTACTTTCTTCAAAAAACAGCGTCGAAAAACTTCGCGAAAATCTGATTGGTACAAAAAATTACATTGCCTATCTGACAGACCCGTTTATAATACTTAATTAAGTTAATTTATACTTGCGTGGATATGTGTCAGCGTCTATCGTATACACTATGTACATATACATACTGCATAACAAACGTATACACTATGTACATATACATAGTGTATACGTTAGACGCTTCAATTATTGAAATAACATGCAAAAATTCATTGTGAATTAAAATATCAATGGACAGACTTAAATAATGTACGCTTGTTAAATGAAATAAGACAATATCGAATACTGTAACTGAATATATGTATTGTAAGTATATTAAGCACATTATGTAATATAAAAGTTTAAGATTATGTAAAGACTCTGACCTTGTTAAACATTTATTGTAATGAAATATTGTATGTTATATGTAAAAAGCAATAGAAATTTCGGACTCGTAGATGACTACACAATGTTATACCGATACGAAGAAGATTCTGGTGAGCAAGCCTGATGTTATAGTGGTGGACCGGGCACAGTCGAAGATATCTTAAGTTCTTTTAAATGACTACATCTCGTGAAAGCCAAAACAGACAAATAGCCAAAATATACCCTGGCACAAGACATGACAGACATGAAGGGTGGTGTACCGACCGACATTATTCCGATAGCTGTTTCTGCAATTGGGTTAAATCCTCTCAGAATATCTGAAGCAACTGGGATTCCGTGACGAGCCGCTCCGAGCTCAAATACAGAAGGTGCTCGTCGATACCGCCTACCGGTTACTTTTCTTTTCCTCCTAACCCCTGACCATCTGGCTTCCCTTGCTGAGGGCTTCGTCGTAATAATATGGAAGGCCTAGGCGAACATTTCACGATCAAATCACTTTTTCACTCTTGACCAACGAGCATGCGTGCGAAGATTGATGAAAGTGGAAGAAGCGAAAGACGTATCTCAGGACCGTAGCAAGTGGAAGAAGATTGTCTCTGCCTACCCCGTTGGGAACAAGGCGTGAATACAAACATACCTAAAAGTATTCTGTGACTACAAATTAACTAAAATATTATTTACTATTTCCTGGTAGAGAACGCTAAAAGGCTTTTAAAAGGGGATTATATATGGCCTTTGTAATCCTTTTGGTAAACACAAACTCTGAATAAAAAACGAAATACGTTGGTTGATAATACCAACACAAAATATTTGGAAATTCTGTAGATAGGTTCTGAATGGATGTAGACATTCGCTAAGAAGTCCTGTGCTTTGAAGTTAAAGATATTGAAATAACCAATTCAAATAACAAAATTGGTTAATACTTTTAAACAATAAAATACCAGTATAAGCTACTACAGTATAAGAAAGAGTAATTAAAGTTTGTGCGGGAGATTTTATTTACTGTAATGAATAAACTCGAAGAAAAAACATACTCTTCAAAATTTATTTGTTTCTAATTGCGAATAAGCTATATTTCCTAAAAATAATCCATAATTAACAAGGTCTCACGACCGTATATCCAACACAAGGTCTAGACATTTTAGTCCTTTCAACCTATTTTTCACCAGAGCTTATTTGCAGGTTGAAAGGACGGCAACGGGTACACCACAGTTTTTTTTTTTTATAGAAGAAGGGGGCAAACGAGCGTGCGGCTCACCTGATGGTAAGTGATCACCGACGCCCACGAACATCCACAACACCAGAGGAGCTACAGATGCGCTGCCGGCCTTTAAGGAAAGAATAAGCTCTTTTCTTGAAGGTCCCTAAGTCGTAACTGTTCGGAAATACTGTTGGCGACAGCTGATTCCACAAAATCGAAGTGCGTGGCAGAAAACTTCGATTAAAACGCACTGTGGTGGAATGCCAACCATCTAGGTGGTATCGATGGAACTTCGAATTCTGTCGCGATGTACGATGGTGAAACTCAGCAGCTGGGATCAATCCGAACAGTTCATCAGAACATTCCCCGTGGAAAATTTTGTAAAAATGCAAAGAGAAGCAACATCTCTTCGCAAGGCCAAAGGATCAAGCCGATCAGAGAGAGCTTGGTCGCCGACAATTCGAGCCGCTCGACGTTGGATGCGGTCAAATGGAAGGAGTTGGTACTGGAGTGCCCCTGCTCAGAGATGAGAACAGTATTCCATCACCCCCGCTACCACTCCCGCTCTACAGAGCACACCAAGCTTTTGGGGGGCCAATTTGGCCTTTCCCTCCACGTGACCACGGGACTGAACGTCGCTCGATATGGCAACGCCAAGGATTCTGATACTGGCTGAGGCAATAAGGGGAATGATCTCAAAAAGAGGAGAAACGACAAAGGGATTCTTTTTAGCGGTGAACGCGCAAACCTGTGTCTTTTTGGGGTTGAATAGGACCAAATTACGTCGACCCCAATCCGAGACTTTGAATAACAAGGTCTCGACTTCAGACACAAGTTTGTTCCGGTACTCGTCGACGTGTTCCCGAGAAATATTCGCACGGCCTGTATATAGGGCATCACCCGTGCTGTCGTCTGCATAGCAATGAAAGCTACTGATTTGTAGCATGTCGTTGATATGCAGAAGGAACAGAGTGGGAGATAGCACACAGCCTTGTGGAACACCAGCATTCACGGGTTTGGGGTCCGAGCATGCACCGTCGACAACAACCTTGATGCTCCGATCCGTGAGGAAGCTGGTGACCCAGTTGCACAATCTCTCAGGAACCCCGTAAGATGAAAGCTTTGAAAGAAGCGCTTTATGCCAAACCCTATCAAATGCTTTCGCTACGTCCAGACTAACCGCCAAAGCCTCCCCCTTAGACTCAACTGCTTCTGCCCATCGGTGAGTCAGGTAAACTAGAAGATCACCAGCTGATCGTCCGCGACGGAAACCGTACTGTCGGTCACTGATGAGCTGGTGTTCCTCCAGGTACCTCAGGAGCTGGGTGTTGATGAGTGACTCCATTATTTTAGATAACAAGGGGGTGATGGCAATAGGCCTGTAGTTGGACGGATCAGAGCGGTCGCCCATTTTTGGGTATTGGATGCACAAATACTGAGTTCCAAGATTCCGGGACGACGCCTGAAGAGTAGCCGAGCCGGAAAAGACGCGTGAGAACCGGTGCCAACTCAGGGGCACACATCCTCAGCACAATTGGAGGGATTCCGTCCGGCCCACTCGACTTATGAATGTCCAGGGAGCGGAGTGCCTTAGGCACTGAGCTCTGCAGTAACTGAATTTCTGGCATGGAGCACTTACACCACGGGATGGTATGTGGAGAGTTTCCCCGGTCATCAAGAGTCGAGTTGGATGCAAAAAGAGAGTCCAAGAGATCGGCTTTCTCTTTTGCTGTATGGGCCAGCGAATCATCCTCCTTGTGCAGAGATGGGAGAGATGGCTGACAGATATTCCCCTGGACAGCCTTGGCGAGAGACCAGAATGCGTGGGTTCCCGACAGGAGGCGAACTAGTCTCTCGGCAATTCCGCCAATGTGCTTTGACTCTGACACAGCGATAACTCTTTTGAAGGACCTGGAGGCAGAGTTGTACTCGTTTTTAAGAGCGCTGGTTTTTGCATCCCGAGACGCCGATGCATCGGCCCAGGCCTGGTAGGACTTCCGCTTTTGTCATGACGCTATTTTGCAGGTGCGACCAAAGCAAGGCTGGGATTTACCTCCGACAGGCACTGCAGAGAACGGAATAAAAAGTTCCATTCCCTGAAGTACCACATCGGTGACAGAATCTGCAACGGCGTTGGGATCATCCAGCGAGAAGCAAACCTGCCCCCATGGGTAGGAAGCAAAGAAAGACCGCATTCCATCCCAATCTGCCGACCTACAGTGCCACACACGGCGGAAGCCATCAGATCGCGTTCGGGATCGGCGCGCGATAGGCACTACACTCCGGATCAGACAGTGGTCCGACGAGCCAAGAGGGGCATCGACTGAGACCAAATATCCGTCCGGGTGTGAGGTCAGCAAAAGGTCCAACAGGGAAGGTGTATGACCTTCCACGTCTGGGATCCGCGTCGGCGAGGTTACCAGTTGTGTCAGGCCATATACTAATGCAAAGTCGTGAACAGATCTCCCCGCATGATCGGTTATGCGAGAACCGAGCCAATCGGTGTGGTGGGCAATAAAATCGCCGAGAATCACGATTTCTGCGGATGGGATCTGTTGTAGCACAGAATCTGTAGCCATTTGGATGTGGACGATGAGTCGGTCAGTTACGGTATTACCGCTATGGGACCTGTAAAGGCACGCATAGACGTGCGGATGGTCGTCGCTGTCGATGCGCAGCCAAACGGTAGATAGGTCCAAACCTTCAAGACTACCGAGGCGTCGAGAACAGATATCATCTCTGACGTATACGCAAACTCCGGCACGGGGCACAAAGGAGTGTTCCAGTTTGTACCCCGGGTAATGGAGATAAGAGGTATCAGCCGGAGACGATATCTGAGTCTCTGTAAGAAAAAGCAAGGCCGGCTTCGCCGTTTCAAGATGGTAATGAACGGCGCTAAGGTTCGAGTGGAGTCCCCTGATATTGCAGAAATCCACGGCGAGCGCGGTAGGGGATGCCACAGTTTCCTAGCTGCGTTTGCCTCGAGTAGGAAAGAAAGAGAGCGGAATATTGCCCTTCCCCCCCCCCCCGAATACGCGGGGCAGACTCAGCATCCACGATTAGGTAGCGTAGGAAAGCCTGAACGTGGATGCTCAGTGAGGGATTCTCCAGAACCGTCGCTACTGGTACCCTCCTGGGGTAGCTCAAAATTATATACCGCTACCATATTTGGGGAGGGGGGAGGGAGAGGGCCTCCGGTTACCTCACTCACCGCACGAAACGCAGAAGCACAAAATGCCTCTACTTCACGCCGGTATTCTGCGAGGCCGTGGTACTTATCCGGACAAGCCGGCCCATTCCTGCGGCAGCAAAAGCCGCCGCTTGGCTCTACCACGTTAAAGTGGTAGAGCCAAGTGGTGAACCCGTTGCCGTCTTTCTAGTCTAGGTTAAAGATACAAATCGTACATAAATAGATATTGAAAAAAAACATTGTAACAAACCCTCCACTCGAACTCCAGTCTCTTCATTCAGAGGAAGATCCCCTAAACACTCGGCTGTCGTGGATAATAAAAATTATATTATATATAATACGAAAATACTATTTACTTTATTTAAAGTAGGGCATGAACAGTTCCGCATGCTACAGCTATGTATTTCTATATTGATGGCACTGTTTTGTTGGGTACGATTATGAATGCTATGCATTAAGGAATTAGTCCCCAGCTAACCATCAATCTTTGCCAATCCTGCCTCCGATTCACAACGAACAGAATTCCAAGAACTTCCATGAAATACAACCGCAATATCATCGGCATAACAGATCAGTTTTGCATTTTAGATTTTTGAGTTACAAAGGCCATTAATATATATCAGGAATAGAGTTGGGCCTAGTATACTGCCTTGAGGAAAGCCGTAGGTAATATTGCAGTCCTGGCTTATGTACTTTTCAATCCGAACTCTCTGTTTTCTCATTCACAAGTAATCCCTAAGGAGTGTCAATGGTAAGTCTCAAATGTATTGATTCTAGTTTTTTTTTTAAATATACGTATCTGTAGTTGCTAGTAACAACCAGTAAAGTATAAATAAATGAATAAACTACCATACTTAAGTAATCCAACCAGACGATAATTCTTTCTAAATTTTCCAAATAATAATAATAATAACGAAGGCTTACACACGTAATTTCCTTAATCTAATAACAAAGTCAATTTATTTTACATAGAAATTAGTGTATATATTTTTTATATAAATGCGTACACTGTTCGCACTACGTAGATTATATGTGCTAAATTTCATCAAAATCTGATAATTAGTATCACAGGAGATAGCAATTAAAAACTTTAATCAAGTCGGGAATAATAAAGCACGTAGCCTCCGCCCAGATAAATGGGTATAATGGGTAAAATACCATTCGTTGTTTGTTCCTGATTTTTCATCTGCTTATTTAAGTTCACTGCTGAACACAACCCTCTATAAAAAGTGCCAACGTAACCATTACTGGAAAATTTACTTATACGTATGACGCAAGGCACGCGGGTTGGTGATTGGAGTACCGATAACTTCTTTAAAAATCTAATAAATACAACCGTTAACCGTTTTTCCTAAATTAAAAAAAAAAAGTGTACATATTTTGGCAATTTAGGAGATTACCACGAAATTTTCAAGACTTTCTTCTTTTCCTTAGTCGCCTCTAGGACACACACGGGACCGCGGCTAATTATACAAGATAATTAAGAAATAAACTAATAACTAACTTTAATTATTGATGCAAGCTATCCCGATGTATTGGCATCGCTCTAGCTTTTCTTCAATGAATTGAAAAAATCCGGTCATGAATTAAAAATAAAAGAATTAAGTTCAACACAATTTAATTACTTACAGGACATGACCGGTGAGAAGAGTGCTAACTGCAAGCAACAGAATAAGCGTACATATTCCGATCCAGCTGTAAAAGTCGGTACAACATAATTCCAGTGGTCCAGTCATTGATAGCTGAACCACTTTGATCATATTATATAATTCTCCATTTCTATTATCACTTTAAATTTTTACGATGTTTATATGTAAACGACTTAATTTTGTAATCTATACTCTAACCTGTACTGCCATCTACGTCAGTGTGGCAGAAGTAAGGAGAAACTTTTTATAAGCTGCCAGTTTCAACAGACGTGATTTTTTCATAACTCTAAAAAGTACGCTTTTGAGCCGCCCGACATGTTGTAGATGCGTAGGAGAGCATTGGTTGACATGACTGGATATACTAAAAAAAGTGGTTAAATGCTGTTATTCTTCATTTAATTGTAAGTAAAAGTAGTGCGGGTTGGCGGGCTTCACCTATCCTTTAAATAATGTTTTATTTTTATTATTTCACGGACATACAGGTTTATTCACGATGTTATCCTTCACCGCCGAGCACGGGGTAAATACGTGTTGTATTAAAAATATCTATTAACAATTTTAGTGATGCTAGGACCGGGGATCCAAAGCAGGTCACTCGCGCTCTATGATATTGAAGTGAACGCGGTCAGGGCGTGACTAGGCTACCGCATATAAAGATACATACTGGTTATAAGTACATATTGTTTAAAAGTCATTCAAGCACAGAATCATAGCAATGTGGTAATGGGACACATTGATCAGGTCTTTCTGTATAGTAAACGATGAGCTATGTTTACTCGAGTTGTTAAAAAAGTTAAAAACACTTTTGAAATTAAATTGTTATTTGCGGATTTTATCGCGTTTAGTTTTTTGTTTTCATGTTACTGGCGTTTCGAATGGTTTACAGCACCGGAGGTCACGGATTGGGGTGTTAGACATCTTGATGTTATAGTTAACTCGGGCTTCCTTCAATTTATAATTATTAGTTATGGTCCGATCTCAGCAAAATGTGCACATAGTATTACGAAGTCGTGAAGTGGTATGCTTGGTTTTAGATTTAATTTTATTTATTACTAGATCCCAAGCCGGTGGTAGCATCCAGCAATATTCTCTATTGAAATTAGGATGTTTTTTGATTTCAATAGCCTCGGCTTTAAGCTTAAATAAGCTTAAAAAGTCAAATGACTTTAAGATGAACGAGAGCAAGAAGAACCTAATCTTTGTGTTATAATATAGTTGGTGCGTCTGTTAGTGATCGTGTAACTTCTTAACAACTAGACCAATTGAGATAATATACACACAATATATTTGTATTGTCGTCATGATAGTGCATAGCTATGCAAGGATCTGATAGGCGGTGCTGGGAATAAATTTTAACAAATTCTACATTTATTGAGCAAAATTGTACATGTTCATACGTAGTATTCATTCTATATGTAGTAGAATCAAACGACCGCTTTCGCGCTGTTCGAATGGACTGGCTCGACCGGGGTACCACGGCCACGCAGAATACCGGCGTGAAGTGTCATCCATATCCTGTGCTTGTGTTTTGTTCGATGAGTAAGGTAACCGGAGGCCCACTTCCCTCTCACTCGATCCTTCCTCCTCATCCGTCCTCCTCCCCATTAAGCTCCCTCATCCCCAACTATCCTTAAAGGCCGGCAACGCACCTGCAGCTCCTCGTGTTGCAGATCTTCGTGGGCGTTGGAAATCACTTACTATCAGGTGAGTCGCATGCTCGTTTGGCTCCTTTCCCATAAAAATAAAATATGTTGGTATAGTACTCATACTTATTTAAAAAGAAAACTTCAAAAATTGGACCCAAAAGGTGGCGCTTTGGTGGCGTTATTAATCAATATTATTTTTCATACACAATCGCGTCATCTACCGGAAAGTGCAGAACTACTTCTGCCGAGTAGAGCTACATAGTTATCTATATAATTTCAGTACAATATAGATTATTTCTGTAGAGCGGTGTATATGCTCAGGATATGGAAAGAAATAAGTAAGAACAGTAAAAAAAATTCAAAATTTATTCGCTGTCCATTTCTGAAACATACGACGCTGTGACGATACTGGTTCTCGATGATTGAGAAAAAGTAGACGATACTGTTGCAGTTGAGTCGGTGTAGCAGAGTCTGAAACAGATAATAACAAATAATAGATTCATAGACGACGCCAGTTCTGGTGACAGGAACTGTGCAGTATATGTATGGATATAGATATAAATATAAACTTCGTCCGTACCTTCACAGCGCAAGAAGTATTCTCGACAAGAAGTAGTGTGACGTTAGCAAGCGTGTAAAATAATCCCAATCTCATGTTTTAGGTTAAAGTCGAAGCCGGCAAAAGTAAAAAAAACCGTATGCCCTTTAACAGATGTTGGAAAAACCGTTACAAATATGTCAGCCATAAATTGACCAGAGCAGAGACGGACGGAGATGGATAATAGCATCTTAAGTGCAAGGTTTCTGATACTAAGTTCTCCTATATGTTTAAAATGCTTGGTGATAACAACGAGTGCTCCTTTTGAGAGAGGCTGCAGTCCAGGGGTGGACTATTTAACACTCCGTTGTTTATCTCATTTAACCGGTGTAAGGTCAGAGAAGCGGAGAAATTCTTCGAGAAAAAATTTCTTAGTTTATTTAGTACTTTTTAAATGCACAATTTTTGATATGGAATCGATTCCAAGACTATCTTACAGTAGTAACAATCGTCAGTAGCTCAGTACCCCTTACTCTATTTTTATGAGTGTTATATAATTTTCTGATAATGAAACTCAACAGATGCAATCACCTCCTCTCTTTATCGTACCTAGAGAGTTCTAACCACATTAGGTTCTAACATAGTTATAAAAAATTTTGTGTATTGAAAAATTATTTTTTTCGATAAAAAACCTTTGGTTGTTTTTACGCCTTCTTAAATTTCTCATATAACATTTCTTTCTTCTAGTATTTTGTTTACGCTTAATTTCATTCCCTTCAATCATTTGTTTTTCTTTATCGTTGTTTTCTTCATTCCGGCGCTTGAAACGTTCTCTGTAAACTTCGCAAGAATCCCTCGGTATAACTTTCCATGAGCGGCCTTTTTCGGTAATTCGGCCATTCTGCTGAAACATAAGCTGATTATTAAAATAATTCCAGTATGTTATTAAAGGGCGTGAAGTAAGCATTCGTAAGACGCACTTGCCCCAGAACTATTTAAAGTCGTGGTAGTTCAGGGGGTTGAGCCTTAAATTTCATGATGTTGATTAATGACCACGGCGACAGCTTCCGAAAACTATCGACAGTCATCAATATAAGCGAACCGGACAAGATTATTATATAATATAAGCGCATGAAACTAAAAAAACTTATCACCTACTACTTCCTATAAATAAAATTCTTTTAACATATATTTCAACTACTTCTCTTGTAAATATCGCAATTTCTTACGGCTTCTTATGTCAAGCATAATAATCGCTTTTGGAACTCATCTACACATCACACATTTAGAATCAAAGTAACAAAAGAATATTTATAAAGAATATATAATATAAGAATATAAAGAAATATCCTGTGGTTAAACTACTATACATCTTTACGCGTCGGAGGCTCGTCACCATCGGAAACAAAGGGTTTAGCTTATAGTTACGCCTTAATCACACGGTAGTTGTCGAATGGGATGGATATGTATGTAATAGTTATGCAAATGTACGTGCAAACTGGCATTCTCATACATAATAGTAACCGAACGCACACTAGCTTAACCTATTAACCTGCACCACTGACGTGAATTTACGTGCAGGAAAAAACGTGAAGAAACCATCATGTCTGAGAAATCATATCGACCTTTTTGAATAAACGTTGCA
The DNA here is from genome assembly GCA_029286595.1 of Bhutanitis thaidina. NCBI lineage: Eukaryota > Metazoa > Arthropoda > Insecta > Lepidoptera > Papilionidae > Bhutanitis > Bhutanitis thaidina. The sequence goes on from JAGSMS010000037.1 coordinate 3,561,571, forward strand.
TCTGGTAGAGAATGTGACGACGAATGTGTGCCTTTGACTTTCCATGCAGTCGAATATGAAACTATTTTGTAGATTAAAGATGTTTTATTTAAATTAAGTTCTTCCTCTTTCATATGTTTGTTAAATACTGGTAATGTTTCAGAATCTCTAACCTTTTTCTTTTTTCTTATTTTATCGAGGGATTTTTTACATTTGCGACGTTTTAGTGTCGTTGATAACCGCATTTGAAGATTCAATACTTCAATTTTACGTATAAATTATTTTTATCGGTTTTTTGATCTTTCATAAATTTAATATATTTCTATGACATTTATAATTTTAAGTGTGAGTTTCTTACGTATCGTAGTGTTTATTCATAAATTTAATACTCTTTGGTATTGTTAAAAAGTAATAAGTTAAGCCCTTGTATTAAAAGAAATGAAACCTATCGGAAAGATAGTTCTTATATTTGCTTTTATACATAGCTATCAATAACAAAACAAGACTTGAATAAATAGTATTTAGATAGGAGGGGTTTAGATTCGCCTAATTAATTTCACGTTATATTTAATTTATATATAAATATTTACGTAATGTTATAATTACTTATGTACATCGATATTTTTGTACGTTTTTTATGTTATAATGCATATTTATTTATTTTAATTACTATTAAGAAGTGTTAATGCTTACATTTTTGTTTGATTTAATTTTATGATTATTTTCCGACTACCAATATTGTTCTATATCTTGACTACCACAATGCATTAAGTACGCCCATTGTAACCCTTAGATTTGAGACATACACCTAATGTAGTATAAATAAGTAAATACTACACGGTAATCCGATCGACCTTGCAATTTTGATATTAAAACTGTGGTAATATATTTCGCGGACACAAAACGCAACATGAACCAAGTCATATCGTGTGGCAGGGTTTTCTTATTCTGTCGGACTGACCATATCGTGACGTGTGTATTGTGTACGTCTGGGCACTAATGAAATAAAGGTGTTTTTATTTTGCAGGAATATCCGAACGCAATTGTCATATGACTTCAGACATCCACGGCTACCAACATTACTTGAAATTCATCCATTTTTGGGGCAGCTGATATTTGTTTTAAGTTTATTTAAACAAAATAAAGCGGTAATTGTCTTAAAATGGGTGCTTCATTTGTTCCCATCGTAGTTTTCACCGTCCTGTGGGGTGTTGTGGGTATTGTGTGTCCCATTTTCGCTCCGAAGGGACCTAACAGAGGGTAAGTTTATTCATGTAAAAATATTGAAAATTACGAAATTTTTCTATTTTCCTTATGTTTATCCTTTTCAATTACAGGATAATCCAAGTGGTGTTAATGCTAACTGCAGCAACGTGTTGGTTATTGTAAGTATTCCTGGCAATTTCTCTTTGTTCAGATTCAATTTTTTTTTCTCCTTGCCAATTATTTACTAAAATCATGAATTGTTCATCAAGTGGCATATAAAACGTATTTGTGTAACATAAAAATTATAGATTACCCAGTTTACATAACAAAACCATGTTATGTTGTATTGTTGGCAAAACTAGGTTGGTCAGAGATCTAGAATTTTTTTGTTGTTTAACCCACTTCACCAGTGCTTGTTTGGACCAACGTGACAAGTGAAACCCTGTTGCTGTCTTAGTACCCTGGCCAACAATGAAAGTTACTTATTAGTGGAGCTCTCGACATCGGGTATCGCGCTCTGTTCTTCTGATTCAGAGACTCCACCTTATTACTCACTATCAATGCGTCAATCACTCTCTTCCTTAAATCTTATCACTCTTGTATTACACCATATATAGGAAAGTGAAGAAAAGATAATGTCTCAATGCTGGTGCTAATACAGGACGTTTATATATACTATAGGTGCACTGATGACAATTTCTGAATATTAACCAGAAAATGTGGTTAATATTAACCACAAAGTAATTATTGTCTGAATTTATTTCACAACTTAAAATGGCACTACATCATTCATTTATTTGTTCTCTGTAAATCATTTTTTTGCTAACACAAACCTGTAGAGCATAAGTATGTATTAGTAAAATAATGTCTATCTGGTTTTATCTTTTGTAAGATAGTCAATCCGATGGTAGGATATTCTGTGTATGTCGAAGGATTACACTGTTAAAAAATATAAATATAAACGTTAGAGAGTATTTGAAAACAACTGGAAACCCAATTACTAGTAATGAAATTAATACTACTTTTATGAATACAAATACTGTTACTATCTGATCTATTGTTCTATCAGACAAATAAAAATAGAAATACCTGATCCCATTAGCTGCATAGCATATATCTAGAAATAAAGGGAAATAGAATACTAGCCAGTATTAATAATTAAAAGTAGTCTGTAAGTTTAAGGTACCAACACTAACATATGGAAGCGAAAGCTGCGTATGGCAGAAGAGGCATGAAAGCAGGATCAATGCAGTAGAAATGAGAGTGTTAAGAAGTATGATTGATGTGAAGATAACTGATAGGGTTCGAAATAATGTGATCAGAGAGTGTTGTGGTGTGAAAGACGATGTAGTGACACTAATTGAGAAAAGGATGCTGAGCTGGTTTGGACATGTGGAGAGGATGAATGAAACTAGGTTGACAAAACAAATATATGAGGCGAGTGTAAATGGTAGAGTCGGGAGAGGAAGACAAATCAGAGACGTTCTGAAAAAAGTCAGGTCAAGAGTACTCTAAACCAACGAGTATGCATGCAAAGATTGATGAAAGTGGGAGAAGCGAAAGACGTATGACAGGACCGTAGCAAGTGGAAGAAGATTGTCTCTGCCTACCCTGTTGGGAACAAGGCGTGAATATATACATACATACTGAATATCAATGTTTGTATTTGTTGCATCACTACCAATTACTACACTACACTAGAAATGTTGTTAATTTATGGAACAAAATGAATAGATTGAGTAAAGGGAGAAATTCCTACAGTGGGGAAACCTTTTTTTTAAAAGAGAAAAGACATTGCATCATTAACACAATGCAGAAACTCATTGATGCCTCCTGATACTTAATACAGTTGAAGGAGGATTGAGATTGCTACAGAAGATATGGATACCATCATAAATTCTGTCTCAAAACTAGTATCTATCTCTAAAGTTTATTAATAATGTTCTGTATATAAATGTGTCTGTTATACTTTCCAGCTGGCTCTGCGCGTATATGGCGCAGATGAACCCACTCATCGGCCCCAGACTGGACAATGAGACTTTGATTTGGATAGCTCACACATGGGTAATTTGTTTATTTTAACAAAATTAACAACATTCGAATTAATAGAACCTCTTTCTTCCTTTTCCTTCATCAGCCTGTGTAAGTCCACTGCATTGAACTGCTTGAACATCATTTATTTTTACATTTTCCTTTCCCTTCTTTATTTTTGATTTTATAGTCACCACTGTCATCACTTTTGTGTGTCCACTAAAGTCAAGTCCAGTAAATCTAGATTTTTCGATGTAGATTTTTTTGCGTACTAACCGCGCTGGGCATGAAGTTTGCTAAGCGCAGAGTAGGTTCCTTCAGTCGCCAGAGCACACATAGATTGTTATTCAGTATCACAATTCGAGAATTCACTCCTTTTGTATTATTTTACCTCGCAATGAGATGCTGTGTAAAAAATGGGACACACCGTTTCAGCCCGTGGGTGCAGTAGGAGTCGGCTAAGGGAAATGCTTTCACAAACCACGTGATTTCCGATTGAAAACTTATCTCGATAAATTACGAGAAATCCTGCCGACTTGAGAGGCCTGTGTGGTTCTTGGTGATCGCTAAATAGAGCTGGTTATCGACGGCAAGGACCGTTTAGTCGGGGCCGATCAGCAGGTGATCTTTTAGTTTATCTCACCTCTCGTCTCATCGATGAACAGAGGCTCTCGAGCCGATCTCGTGTTCAAGAGGATTGGAGCTTAGAATAGAAGTAGCGAAGATCTTTGATCGGGTTCAGCACAAAACGCTTCTTTCGAATTCATACGGGTTTCCCGAAAAATTTTAACAATGGCTTCACCAGTTCTTTCGAAGACCGGAGCATCAACATTATTGTCATTTTCGACGGGGAGTGTTATGAGGAATTGTTCGGAACCATCCCAGCCTCTAAGTTCCACCTTCGCACTTCGCGACAGTGTACTATACTACGACTTTGTATAATTATGCCTATACTATCACTTGATTAATATATTGTTCGTGGTAAGGGGCCATGGGGCGACCTTTGCTACCTTAGCCCGGCTTGACCGGGCTAATTGAAGTCAACGTCAAAACTTTTTTTATTCAATTTAGGCTTCTTTAAAGCTCTTATGAAGCTCAAAATCTAGTACCACGGCCTGGCAGAATACCGGCGTAAAGTAGGGGTATCTTGTGCTTCTGCGTTCTTTCTGATATTGCAGATGTACGTGGGCGACGGTGATCACTTACCATCAGGTGAGCCGATTGCTCGTTTGCCTCGTGCCAATGATCTGATAACAAAGACAACTCTTTCAATGAGCTTAGTAATGATTAAAGATATCATAGGAATTTCTCGCTGGCTCTTAACTACAACTTTAACTACACGCAAATTTAGGGCTAACTTTTTGAGAGGTATTCCACACTGTGAACTGCATCTGTAGTAATTAAGTCATACCAACCATCTTATCTTTACGACAAATTAAGATGGCTTCGGGATTTTGTAACATCCTCTCCCCGTTAGACATTAAAAATACATCTTTTGGATACGCAAAAAGAGAATCTCAGCTTATACCACATCCAAAACACATGGTAGCTCGGCGAAAAATTATCATTAGAGCAACAAAGAAAACAAAATATGATATATTTTTTTTTAAACACTGTTTCAGTATTTTTGGATAAAAGTTGAAACCGGGCAGGTGCTTATATTGACTTGTGACCTACATTTAACACATATATATATGTATTTTTACATAACTTGGTTCATCGGATGTTCAAGGCTGTGTGTCTTGGCATCCGTCAGCAGGCTCCACTGAATATCAGGATGGTGGTGGTCGTTCGCTGCTTAATAATAAGTTGCTGCACAATGAGTAGAGACATTTTGTCTTTGGTGCATTTTTCCTTAAATTTTTCTATTCTGTGTTATTTTTTTTTGTTAATAATTATTTTTTAGATACAATTGTTTTCCTTTCTACATTGTTTTGTGCCAAATAAAATAAGTAATTATTTCTATTATGGGGCTATTTACATATTCTCATCTGGTTGGGTTGTATATATGAATATTAAGTGTTTATATATTCTTAGTAACTTGGGTAAACCCTTAACCCTTGCTCGCTGGTCATTATTTCCTCTGCAAAATGGTTGCCTGGTAGAGATCGCTTCTAAGCGATGAGGCCGCCAATTGTACCATTGTGTATTTTATGTTTCTTTTTATTTTATTTTTTTTCTCTTTTTGCTAATATTTGGTGTACAATAAAGTGTATTTCATTCATTCATTCATTCATTAAGTGATCGCTGCTGTCCTTGCTGTCTTTGCCCTAATCAGCATAGTAAACTGCAGTATTATATTGCTCTATCGCTATCGCTCGCCGGTCTTTGATAGTGTAATCTCACCCACTCGAGGTCACCCATTCGCACTGGAGCTTCAGCTTTTTTTTTTTCGATGACCATGAGGAATCCATATCTTCACACGTCGGGGTCAGCAATAAGCGCCGGAGCGGCTAACTTAACCTCAACCCGGCGGTCTCAACGGCTTCGGCGGAAGAGAAACGCGAGCAGAAGGCCCGCTGTTTGGCTCTAGCTTTGTTGTTGTCGTTGTTTGTAGTCCTGGTCGATTTCAACCATTGGCTACAACTTTGGATTACTATCGGCAGTTGTAAACTGAACGGGAGATACTATAAGGGACTATGTGCAAGTGAACACAGAGGCACACACTGACACTTTATCTCCCGCTATCCGATGTATAACGCATATAGAATAAGATCGGAGCGGGGTCAGATGTAGTGACAGAGACACGGGACACGACCTAACAACATGACCAGAGCCCGAAAGTAATAATTTAGGTTTTTGCACATATATCGGCTTCGGCTGGGACCGAACGAACGACGAACCCATGACTGAGCAGTCATGTATAGTACAGACCACTAAGTCACGCGGTAATATATTTCTATAGCGTGGCTATACCATATATAAAAAGATGATTGCGTTGCGACTATCCGAAATGTAATCAATACTTTTTTTTTATCAATATGGACAGTCGTGACTCAAAGTAGCTTACCATTTAAATTGTTACAAAAACACACTTTACGACGCTGGGCGTTCATTCGTGACGCACTCGTCCATGGGATAGTTCAACGAGAAGTGTCTCCTTGAGGTACGTGGGGGGCGTATGAAGGCCGCCGTTCCAGCAACCGCCCAGAGCCCACAATGTTATAACAGGGACGTCCAACGCCGTCGGCGATCGTTGAGCAATACGTGCATTGGACTTAAAATGAAGTAGCAGCCTGTAAGTGCCCACAGCCGGGCATAGGCCTCCTCAAATATCTGAGAGGGTTTTGAAGCCGAGAAGGCGCCCGTTAAAATTGCTATTAACAATTTTAGTGGTGCCGGGCACCGGGGATCTCATCCAGCGCCATATGAAACTAAAGTGAGCGCCTTGCCCACAAAACTACCACTGCATTGGATTTATTGTCAGTGAAAACATGTCCGAGGAGACCGGGACATCTAAATCTTGTGATTTTTAAAAACCGTGCAGCGTCAACACACCAACGCAACGAAAGCGTGAACAAAAACTAAGCGTTTCATGCATGGAAGCTTCGTCCACACACCGCCCTGGGTGCCGGGACCCTCGCGATAGAGATGCACTATTTTGTGAGCTTTGAGTTCGGCGTAATGGAAAGGATTTTTCGTAAATCACCAGAGCCTCGTCCTTTACTCAGTAATGTGCATCGCGTGTAGATGAGGAAGGTGTCGGAGTGAGAGTTGATATCGTGAATATTAGATAAATACTTAAAATATACTAGCTATTATTCGCGACTTATTAGATAATAAAAAAAAGTATATTTCGTTATTTTCGGGTTGTGTATGGTCTATCGTAAAAATAGCATAACACAAGCGTCAGATTTGGTGTGATTACAGTGCACCGAGCAGTTGTTACTGGGGCTTACGTTTAGGATCCCGAATAGAACGAAAGAAAAAAAAAATTTTTTTTTTTAGTGTATCGCAACACAGTATGAGGACGTATGGAACCACACTTGGTCGGTTTTACATTACCGCAATAAAATCACGATGAAGTTTGCACAAAAATATTTTTTAATAAACGTTTTTTTTTGCCACTTTGCCACGTTTATTTTTCCTATAAACTTGACGAGAGTTTTTATATTCGTATTCTTTATTTCTATTTAGTATTAGATCCATTTTTATTTTTATATTTCTCATAAAAATCCTGAACAGTATAAATTTTAATATTCTTTAATTCTTATATGAATATCGTAATGGTTAGCAATATATATGCGCAGTGTTGCGGGAAGTCGGTGGATGCAGGTGGCTCAGGACCGAGCTTCGTGGCAATCTTTGGGGGAGTCCTATGTTCAGCAGTGGACTTCTGATAGGCTGAAATGATGATGATGAAGGATCTTCCATCAAATAGTCCATCCTCTTAAATAAAAAGGCTCTTAAATCGTGGGAGTTTGTGGTAAAGCCAAGCTTGACAGAGCGGCGATCATATTACCCAATACCGCGTACCATTTTTATGTGGGTAAAGGACGGGCTATATCGGGATAAACTAAAACCGACCGACGAAAACCCTTCGATGGTCGCCGCATATCGGCAGGACTTTAGGAACGCTTTTGTACCTTTCCACGGCCTCACCAGCGCCGGCCACCCTAAACCCATCCTCGAAAAAAGACAGACCTTACAGTACCTCACACTTTCTGATGGTCCTACATCCATTAGAAGGTATTCACAGGTCGAGGGACATTTAAGTGTATTCACGGGTCGAGATCGGGCGATGAATTATTTTAGACAAAATAACATTAAGTTAAGCCGTGTGGGATCGGCGTAAGAATTTGCCATTACCTGTCTTCCCGTGGGTGCCGTAAGAGGACCCTGAAAAATCGCCAGATCACCATCTCGAAAATTACTATACCAAAATTAAGCAGACCAATGTCTGAAGTGCGAGATATCAATGGGTGCGGAATATGGCAAATCCTCCTTGGGGGATAGGAGAGGCCTAAGCCCGGCAGTGGGCTATGTACAGGCTGGTAAGGTAAGGTAATATTAAGTTTATTTCACTTGTCCAATTTTATTATATTCGGTTGGTCTCGTGCTTCATCAGTTCATTTATTTCCTGCACTCAATTCGACTTTCCTTACTCGTTAATGTTAATGACCAAAAATCCTCCCAACTTGCCTAGTTACATACATACTACATCAGTCTAATTTACCCCAATGCTGAACATAGCCCGCTCCAAGTAAGCATCACCAAAGCCGGCATACATCTTGAAACCACACTACACGCTGGGCAAGCGAGGTGATGAGCGCAGTGCTCCACATCACCAGTATTGGGGATTTGGATTCGGCGAACACGGATGGATATCTTCGTCGTCATTCAGTCGCCCGAGCCTCGTTTGTATGCTAACAGGCTGCACCACGTGCTGGTGAAGATGGCATTAGGAGAAAGAGATGGTACATTCCCCCTTGTTGAATTCAATATAATTTTGTTTTAATCTAAACTAGACGCGATTACCACCAGATTAACGCTATAGACCCGCTGTATGATATATTTGAGCTGGTTATTCTGGCATTTGTCCGACGCCAAGACATTTTTTTCAGAAATTTCCCTTAGGCGAGTTGAGTGCGAGAAATAGTGGTCAGTCCAGTGACAGACAGTAGCTTCTAAGGATCGAGGAGTGCACCTTCTGGACATTTGCCTCTCCCAGTAGGACGTTTTGACAAAATCGCCTGGTTTTGGCACACGAGTTGGCAATCGTAGTTTTAGTTTTTTAATGGATCGGGTTGCCATACGAGCTAACATTCCACCTGATGGTAAGTGGCTACGGCAACCAATTTCAATCGAAAGCCCGTTATCATACTGGCTCTCTATAACATTCAAACAGGAATACAACGGTTTTTATACTGCTGATTTGTGGCAGAAATGGATAAGGGGGTGGTACCTAACCATGCCAACGATATGTATTCTTTTTATTTGTTTGGTTACGCTAGAGAAGTAAACTTTTTACGTGCGTACAATAGTACACGCAAGTTATTTTCAATTACAGTACAGATAACATTCTCTCTATCTTGTGGAATCTGATGGATGTAAAAAGAACGATACAGCTTTATTTTTTCTTGAGCAAAAATTTACTGTATACATTTTTATTTAAGAGTAAGGAAATAAAAAAGTTCAATTATGGGGTTAAAAACTTTAACATTTTTGCTTCTTTATGGGAATGGGAGCAAACGAGCAAGCAGTTCACCTGATGGTAAGTGATTACCGTCGCCCACGTACATTACCGGCGCGTTACCGGCCTTTAAGTGTATTTGCGAGATGGGAGGGAGGATGGGGATGAGTCTACCACCGCTGCCTAGTTTAATCCTCGGGCTCGTACGACTCACTCTGGAATAATGTGGATGTGTAGATTTCCATTGTATTGTGGTCTTTTTCGTTTATTATCAGTAGTTATTAGCAGCAAATTTATTTACATTGTAAATGACAAAAGTGTGTTATAGAGATAGATCCATATGGCACGCTTGTCAAGAGTTTTACATAACCCGTCACGGGACGCCTCGTGCAGGTCTCGTTTATTTTAATACGATTTATTTTCGCTGCACTACAATGTCGGACTCTATGATCGGTTCAAATTACCTTGGAAACACACACTAAGTTAGGTTCTAGGTATTTAGGCGACATCTATTTCGCATATTGACATTTCGGAAAAATGACAAATATATAGCCGTGTTTAGAAACGAACCAAGTGAATTCATTAACTAGTTTCTTCGACTTAATTAAGCATATTACTTTTTAAAATTCAATCATTTATGAACATCAACCTTATGCATAACGCGTAAGGTACTTAACTGCTTAGCTACAGTTACGTAGCGTGCGTCGTCTGTCCGCATCCTTGACACGGATACCTTGATCCTCGCGAGCAGCCCCACTCTAAATTTAAACTTATAAAAGACAGCTGTCTGTAACAACGAAGCGCGCAAAGCGAGCGCCGGCATATGCCCTGAGCATAGGCAAAAATTAAATGTTCAACTTTGATTTCGGAAATATCGTTTAAACTATTGTCGATTAGTATCTTAATGATTCGCTTTGGTTTTTGATGTTTCGTGAATGTAAATTCCGGAGGAAAAGTTATGTACGAATGTTGTTCTAGCCAGCCCATAGAGGCCAGTATTTATTCTCGATTTTTAAAAATCAAAGTGCAGGTGCGTTTTCACTTTGGTTATCGCTTTTTTTACGGTATCTTAGTCATCTTTAGGTACCGATACGTGACCTTGACTGGAATTTGTACAAAGCAAGCCGCCGCTGCAATCGCTGCCCTCGTTGGCCCATATGGTCTCCTTCTGCGCTTTGCTATAAATTAGGGTACCCTAGTGCAACCTCGCTTATACGGATGATTTTTTTAATGGGAAATGTTGGTATTCTGCGAGCCCTTGGTACTACTATACCACGGTCTGCCCGGCCCAATCGAACAGCAGCTAAAGCCGACCCTAAAACATAAGCAGCCTTAAGTGACGACTGTTGGGCAAATGCCTTCTCAAATAGCTGTGAGGCGTTTTGGAGCCGGGTAGGCCACGCCACGCTGCTTTAGTGATATCGGCACCGGGGACAGAACCCAGGTCACTCGCGCTCTGTGAAACTAACACAGACATACTGCGCCCCTTTCGTACAATGGTTCTTTGTACTGAATCGAGTATTACAGTTATTTTAAAAGTACTTCAGTTTATGATATATAAACATTTATGAGGTATAACAACAAAATCTAGAACGTAGGTTCCTCTAATAGAAACCCAAATTCTAGATTATTTTGTTTGTTTCAGTTTTTCTTTTCATTATATTGTTTGTCCCTTTTGTAGTTTATGCAACCCTTCTACTGTCACCAGCCCTTATGTGGCTTATAACAATAAAAAAGGGCTGATAACGGAAACAAGAGGATTACAGATAGACAAATTTGATTCTTGTTTGATCTCTTTGACTAAAGTTTTAGTTAAATAATTTGTCGCTAGGTGTCGTTCATCAATTTAGCAACGCGATATGGTTTGACTGTAATGTAGGCTTATAGTCTTAATTGGTTATAATAAATCATGAACCTATGGAGAAGCCGTTGTTTGAATATTAGTAGTAGTAGCTTTCCCCAGCCAACCTAGAAGAGCGTAATCATTGGCCTTGCGAGCCGGAAGTGGTGTAGTGCAGTTATACGGAACTAATATCTATACCGTGGTTCAGTGTTGTGTTGTGTTGGTTAGTGTGAGTGAGCAAAGATCGTAAGTACAAAGGGACTAAAATTGTGAGTATTATGAACTTTATTATTTCGGACAATTTAACTTAGTAAAAGCGCATGGTTTCCTAACACTTGTAAAATTTTATTTAGTTTTCATTAACTTAGAATAAATTCGTTAGTCTGTTGACACGGGGAATCCATGCCAGTTTCGTGTGAACAATAAAGTGTGTTAAAAGACTTGTAAAAATTTAGTGATTTCACTTCATGGACTTAGAAAAATTTTGAACATTTTTCAATATAGTAAAATTTTAAATTGTGCTCACATCGGTCTTTAAGTAGTTTCTGCGAGTGTATGTACAAGATGGAAGGTTTAATTAAGGTGCAAGCTGATATTAAACAAAAGATTTGTACTGGAATTTCAAACTTTAGAAAATCGCCTAAAGCACGTATTACAAAACCGTACGTTGAAACAAAATTAGAACAACTCGAAAAACAATGGTCACAGTTTGAGATTAATCATTATAGTATAATTAGAGAAGCTGATACTGATAAAAAGGAAGTATTATATATTAAACAAAATATATATGACAGTGTAGAAGAGAGTTATGTGTCTTATAAAGTGGAGCTAAAGGAGGCGTTAACTAATTTACTACCCGTCAGCCAAAGTACGAGTTTTAATCCTACTAAGGATGCAGAGCCGCCGGCTATGAGGTTACCCAAAATTGTTTTGCCTACATTTTCGGGACAATATATGGAGTGGCAAACATTTCATGATTTATTTGAACAACTAATCCATAATAACTCATCTTTAGGCGATGTGCAGAAGCTGCATTATTTAAAGGGCCATCTGATGGGCGAAGCGGAACAGCTTTTAAGACACATTCCCATAACTGATGCAAATTATGAAACATGATGGCTTCAGCTTAAGAAGAGATATAGCAACTAACGATATATTGCTAATTGCATTCTCACGAGGCTGATGAGTCAGAAAACACTTACGGTAGAATCCTCAAATGGCATTAAGCAGATTTTAGATACCACTAATGATTGTCTTAACGCACTAAGTAGCCTAGGAATTGATGTTTCAACGTGGGATATGATTGTTATACATCTCATAGCACTGAAATTAAACACAGAAACAAGAAAACAGTGGGAGCAGAGAATAAGCGAATATACAGATAAATTTCCAACCTTATGTGAATTTCAGAGGTTTTTAGAGTCCAGATTCAGAGCGTTAGAATTTTTAGAACCTAGTCGAAATGATACTAAACCTAAGGAAAGAGTAGACAAGCATAAGGTATTCAAGGTCACCACTGTTACTTGTCAATTTTGTTCGGAGAGTCACTTATTACACCAATGTAAGAAATTCTGTAAGGAAAGTTACGGGAATCGTTACGATTTTGTGCGAAAACAAAGATTGTGTTTCAATTGTTTTGGAGATAACCATTCTGTCTATCGATGTAAAAGAAGCACAAAATGTAATCGATGTGGTCGACGTCACCATTCTTTATTGCACCCAGAAGCGGGCGTAGGTTCATCGCTCAATGAAGTTTCTCACACAACGGAGACCCACCAGAATAAGAATGGTGAACAGTCGTCGTCAAATGTAGGACAAGTGATTTCTAATCATTGTTATGTTCCTGGTCGTGTAGTCTTAGCTACAGCTATTGTTAGAGTATTCAGTAGTAATAATAAGTGTTATTTACTAAGAGCGTTACTGGACCAGGGATCCCAAGCTTCATTCATTACGGAGAATTGCGCTCAATTGTTGGGCCTTCGTAAATCTTCAGTGAAGGGAGTTGTTACAGGCTTGGGTGGAGGGAAATCACATTCCATTAAATACGCGGTACAGTTTAAGATACAGTCCACTACTTGCACATCTTTTGAGTGTGAGGTACGAGCTTATGTGCTGAACCGTTTATCATCAAATCTGCCAGTAAGAAGAGTTGACATTCACAATTGGCCGGAACTGTCAGAATTAAAGTTGGCTGATACTGGATTCGGTACACCAAATAAGATTGATATTTTATTTGGGGCTGAAGTTTATGCGCAGATCTTGAAAAACGGACTGATCAAAAATCCATCAGGTTTACTCACAGCACAGAATACAGAGCTTGGATGGATTCTGTCGGGTCGAGTGGAATTGGAGGAGGAGTATCCTAGCAACGTCATAAGCTTGCACATAGAAGATGATTCGTTGAATCAGTTGATACGGAGCTTTTGGGAGATTGAAACTGATCAGCCTCATAGAATTTTATCTGAGGATGATCAAAGGAGTGAAAGTTTTTATGATGCCACTACAACTAGAGACCCAGATGGTCGTTATGTTGTTCGACTTCCTTTCCGGGAAGCAGATCCTCAATGCCAATATGGAGCTTTAAGAGATATTGCGATGCGAAGATTCCACCTGCTAGAGAAGAGGCTGAATAAAAATCTACTCTTAAAGGAAGAATATTTAAGGGCAATGAGGGATTATATAAATCAGGGTCACATGAAGGGAATTGGAAATGGCTCAGGAAAATTGTGTTTATTTGCCTCACCATGCCGTCGTGCGTGGGGATAAAACGACGACCAAAGTTCGTATAGTGTTTGATGCCTCATGCAAAGGGAGAAACGCCAAGTCTTTGAATGATGACTTGTTGGTGGGACCGAGATTGCAGCCTGAACTGCGCCATATTTTATTAAAATGGCGTGCTCATCCTGTATGTTTTGTCGCGGACATCATACAGATGTATCGCCAGGTAAAGGTGGACGGGAGAGACGCTAGTAGATTTCAGCGTCTCTTGTGGAGATTTAGACAGGACGAAGAAGTTAAAGAGTTTATGATGGCGCGAGTCACATTTGGAGTTTCTTCGGCGCCATATTTAGCAGTAAAGAGCCTCCAGCAAGTAGCTTTAGATGAAGGCAAGAATTATGGGCTGGCCGCATGCAGAGTTCTGAATGACTTTTACCTGGATGACTTTATGTCAGGATGTGAAGATAAGAGTCAAGCGGTTGAGATTTACAGGCAAATGACTAAATTACTAGATAAGGGTGGTTTTACCTTACAGAAGTGGGCCTCCAATAGTAGTAAGCTGATGGAAATGGTTGCGGAAAAGAGAAAGGATAAGAAATTGAATGTTAAGTTAGACGATATTGTAAAGATTCTCGGTTTGGTTTGGGATGTCAGTTTGGATGCCTTTAGATACAAAGTGAACTTGCCTGAGCAGAAGCAGTCAATTACAAAGAGAACCATCTTATCAGACATTGCTCGTCTCTTTGATCCTCTCGGTTGGACTGGGCCAGTTATCATCAGAGCAAAGATATTCATGCAGAAGCTTTGGCTCGCTGGAGTTTCGTGGGATGAAGAGATAGCAGGTGAGTTATTACGAGTCTGGAAAGCTTTTCGAGAAGATTTACCTGCTCTCAATCATGTTATCATATCCCGCTGGCTGCACACGAGTCAAAGTGCCACCGAAGTGACCGTACACGGGTTCTGTGACGCCTCCAGTGACGCGTATGCAGCCGTAGTATATTTTAGAATTGTTGACTCACAAGGTGACGTCCATGTTAATTTATGTGCAGCCAGGACGAAGGTGGCTCCATTGAAAAAAATTTCTACTCCCAGATTAGAGTTGTCAGGAGCGGAGCTGCTCGCGAGTTGGCTGAAATCACTATGGTGATGGGTTTATCGAGATCCCAAATTCGAGCTTGGACTGATTCTACTATTGTTCTGGCTTGGTTAAAGGGTGAACCAAGCCGCTGGAAGACATTTGTCGCCAATAGAGTGACAAAAATTCTTGCAGTGTTAGACAATGACCAATGGTCCCATGTAGAATCAGCTCAGAATCCAGCCGACTGTGCGTCTCGTGGATTAAGTCCTAGTGATTTCATCAAACATGATTTGTGGCTGCATGGTCCTAATTGGTTGCGGGATCCTCAATATCCTAGGTCACAAATAATTGATCCACAAACCAATCTGGAAGAGAGGTCTATTAAAGTCCACACGATTATTGAAGACAGCCCAGAGTTGCCAGTAGAATTGGCAATCTGGAAAAAATATTCATCATTGAATAAATTAGTGCGAGTTGTCGCTTGGTGCCGAAGACCTTTTATTAAGTTTAGACACAAGACCGAGATCCTTCCAAACTATCTTACAGTAGATGAGTTACAAGAATCAATGAAGGTGTGTCTGCGACATTGTCAACAATCGGCATTTCCAGACGAAATTGATCGCCTAATGAAGTTAAAGGATGTACGTAGAGGGAGTCAGCTACGCTCATTGTGTCCGTTTAAAGACGCAGACGGCATACTGCGAGTTCGAGGATGTATTCAGCAAAGCGATGAAGAGCACGATGTTAAACATCCAATAATTTTGCCATATAATAATCATCTGTCACGTTTGATTGTAGCCGAAGCACATGAGAAGACTCTTCATGGCGGGCTTACGATAATGCTAAATTACGTCAAATCCAAGTATTGGATTGTAAAGGTAAAGAATCTGATTAAAGATCATGTGAGGAGGTGCGGAAAATGTGTGAAGTACCGTCGTACTGCTTTTCAACAGCCTTTTATGGGAGAATTACCCATGGCTAGAGTAACGGCAAGTCGTCCATTCTCGCGCTGTGGCATTGATTACGCGGGCCCTATTAATATTAGGATATCTAAAGGCAGAGGCTGTCGATGCTATAAGGGCTACATTTCACTTTTTATCTGCATGGCGACACGGGCCATCCATTTGCAGGCTGTCAGTGATTTGTCGACGGAAGGTTTTCTTTCAGCTTTCAAGCGTTTTGTGGCACATCGTGGTCACTGTCTAGAAGTGTTTAGTGACAATGGCACCAATTTTGTTGGAGCATCGAAGGAATTGCAAAAGCTAATTCAAGCGGAGAATTCAAGCATTATGGATGACATAGTGGAGTGCCTTGCCAACAAGGGTACCAAATGGTCCTTCATCCCTCCCCACTCTCCAAATTTTGGAGGGTTGTGGGAAGCTGGTGTAAGGTCAACAAAATTCCACCTGCGTCGTGTACTCGACGGAACAACACTCACATACGAAGAGCTTTCGACAGTCTTGACTCAAGTCGAGGCATGCTTGAATTCTAGGCCTTTGTATCAAATTCCTTCTGATCACGATGAGCCCATGCCACTGACACCTGGTCACTTTCTGGTTGGGGAGGCTTTAGTGACTGCACCCGATCATAATTTTAAAGACAACAATGTCGGCAGTTTACGTAGATGGCAGTTCACGCAGAGGCTTGTGCAGCACTTTTGGCGTAAATGGTCGCAAGAATATTTGACAACGTTGTGTCAAAGATATAAGTGGAATAAGGTTACGCCGGAACCTAATTGTGGAGATGTTGTTTTGGTGAAGGAAGATGATCTTCCTCCATCCAAATGGTTATTAGGTATTATCGAAGAGAAGCACCCTGGTCCAGACCACATAACTAGAGTAGTTACTCTTAGATGTAAGAATACTAAATTTAAGAGACCAGTCTCAAAATTGTGTATTTTGCCTTTACCTCCTGAGTGAGATGTCGCTAGCATATTAGTGCTAACGATTATTACGATTATTGTTACGAGCTTATTTCCTATTGCTTAAATTAAACATTGCTGTTATTTATAATAAGATTTGTTTAGCTTTATTACCATTTAAGGATCTGTTAAAATTTGTCTGTTGATAAATAACTGGTTAAATTGTGACTAGTTGTTACTGTTTGTTGGATTGATTTAAAGAAATGTAGATCTTTTGTTGTTAAGTACTTGAGAAGTCCTTGGTGGGCGGCATGTTTGATCTCTTTGACTAAAGTTTTCATTAAATAATTTGTCGCTAGGTGTCGTTAATCAATTTAGCAACGCGATATGGTTTGACTGTAATGTAGGCTTATAGTCTTACTTGGTTATAATAAATTATGAACCTATGGAGAAGCCGTTGTTTGAATATTAGTAGTAGTAGCTTTCCCCAGCCAACCTAGAAGAGCGTAATCAACAATAAAATAATGCATAGGGTCTTAGAGTCAGACGGCTGGCAAAGCCACACAAGCGGTGAACGATACGTTATTTATTTTATATTCCGATAGAAGTGTGATCTCTTTTATTGACGGGACTGTGATTAAAAGTTCTTAATCTTACCTAGTTAGGTATTATTGTTATTTTATTAGATATTATATTTATTCAATCGATACATCGCTATTCTATAGAGGTGTGCGAGGTATTTGTAATTGATATTCCTTTCCGTATGTGCGCAACCCACTGTAGCAGTAAAAGTCGATATATCGTGTAACTATACTTAACAAGTTTATTTCTTTAATTTCAGGGCCATTCCTATTACAACGGCACCAAGTAAAAACGGCAAAGGTCTACGTTTCGGGACTCCTGCAACACTCACATATGTGTATCAGAAATAAGTTTAAAATATAAGGTTCTCTACCCACAATACCGAATAATAAAGCGTGGGTTACACTGTACACTATTGTAAGGTATGTGTGTAACGTCGGCACATTTATAATTTTTAACGCAATTTTCTCTGGATTGTAACGGTGCTAAATTTTGTTATTAATTGGTTTCTGGTTTAAATTTCTCTCTCAAAAGAGCTAGATGATTGAGATTAAAAGCTACATTAACCCCAGTAGCGGCCAAAAATTCTATCATTCCATTCAAAGCGAAAATATGTTGGAAATACAAATTAATGTTTTACATTAAGTGTAAGTATTTATTGTCTCTGTAAACTGTATTAAATTGTAGATAATTTGCTTAAATAAACATAGTTGTTATTAATGAGTTTTTATTTTAATTCTAATACTAAACTAGAAAAAAAAAACCGCGATCTCTTCTCTCCGTTTAAAACGTTACCTCTAAAGAAATCTTCTCCCGAGTCGTGGAAGCGATTATCAGACATTTGTTACATATGCAAAAGTAACAAATACGTTTCTTGATTCCAACCAGCGACCCTCAGCCTTAGCCACAACACCGAAGTGTGGCAGACCGCAAATACAGGGGTGCGAAATCTCTGGTACTGCGGTAGCTGATTTGTCTGCCAGGGTTCGCGAATAGGGAAAATCCTTCATAAGGAGGGGCCTATCTCTAACACTAAATTTTTACGTGCGAGGCTTTCTGGTCGCGAGTCTCTTCCGCCGAAGCAGACCAGGCCTCCGGGCCTTTAGTCTATGTCTAATACCACGGGGGAGTTTTTTAGTCGGACCGGGATTTTGCTGATCCCGACATAACCGATCACTGTCTTCAATAACATGTGGGTGGTTACACCATTATTAAGCAAGCAGGCGGTTAACCCGATGGTAAGTGATTTCCGTCGCCCACGTACATCTGCAACAGCAGAGGAGCTGCAGGTGCGTTGCCGGCCTTTAAGGATATTCAGGAGAAGGGCTGGAGGATGAGGAGGGGCATGGGGAGGAAAAGTGAGCCTGAGGTTACCTCACTCACCGAACGAAACGCAGAAGCACAAGATGCCTCCGCTTCACGCCGGTATTCTGCGAGCCCGTGGTACCAATCCGGTCGAGCCGGCCCATTCGAGCAGCAGCTAAAGCCGCCGCTTGGCTCTAGCACGAATGAAAATTCTTTCTATGTTCCTCCACGTAAGAATGATAATGTCGTTTGTCAAATGTCAAATTGTGCTTGCGTTGGTCGGTCCGACTGGTTTATAACTTTTACTGGATTTGGTTGCCCTTTCTGACAGCGCTGCGATATGGCGCCCACAGCCGACAACTTCGGGAATGTACATCGAAAGGTCGCCGCAGTCTATATCAGACAGACGGGCATCAACATCACTTTTGCATATTTGTCACAGAAATATTTCATGACGTTGACGAGAAAGCTGTGCCAAGGCTTATCCCTTCAGATCAGCTGAACGGTGTCACGAGTTGTTATTTGATTTATGTGTAAGGAAAAATTACATAATACCACCTTTAAGTTACAAAACGATTCTCGGTGCACCTCTAAATCTGGCAACTACAAGAGCAACTGCTCGGCGGTGAAGGAAAATATTGTGAGGAAAATTCTATGTCCGAGAAATAATAAAAATATACTTTCGAGCACATGTGAAGCCCGCCAACTCGCACTTGAGCAGCGTACAGACAGACTCTTCTTAGCTCCAAACTCCACTCAAAAAATAGAGATTGTGCCTCTCGACATAAGCAAGATTTGCTATAATCGAACCCAAGCTCGGCAAACGGAATTACAAGAAGGAACGGCGATTACAGTCATCGGTCTGGTTTTTTGGAAATGATTGTCCCGCCATCTGTCGGTAGTAATTTTTTTTCTAAAGAACATTAGCTATGCTATTTGTTAAGTAGCATTACTAATATTCCTGTTAACCCTCCAACTAAGCTTACAGTTTGTGTCTGCAGTGGTTCAAGACAATAGTCGAATGGCGTGCAGGAATTTACAACGTCATGTTTCGTAGACCGCACCCTAACCCATTCGACTATTGCCGCTTCAATTTTCATTGCAATTGGGCTCTTACCTTAGTCTCACCTTAGAATCACGGGAAGAAAGGGTGAAGGGGGCTGATTCTAACGCAGATACCGGCAACCGTGTCTTAACTAAATTAAATATTTGAGTTTTGAAGTGTATTTTATTACCAACTCTGTGGTGAAGGATAAAATAAGGAAACGTAAACCAAATCTTCTTCAGTCTTGATCAGCCTGCACAAGTCTACTGAAGAATCTAGATCTTCCCATGAAAGCGCCAACAATATATAACATAGCATGCTGAGCTGGCGGGCTCGTGAGCTCAGCGCCGGTACCCTCGCATTTGTGATGCAGCTCTCCGTCCACAGAGTGGAGTTCGTGTTATCAGAATGGATTTTCGTGTATCGTGTATAACCGATCGCCAGAACCGCGTCGAGCGGTCGGCAGGGTGCGGCACGAGAGGTTGACTTTGAAGAAAAATCAGATTTATCCCAGATATATACCCTTTCAGCTCTCACACACTCCAGACAGACACTTTGATTTTATTTACTTACATGTAATATTGGTACACCAATTTCGGCCTAGCCATTACAAAAAGCCCTCGGTACCCTTGGTGGGGGACAGGCGTCGAATCTGTCTTATTCTAAACCTGAGACGCATAAATAAGTTTATTATATGTTAGACGCATGAGTTTATTTGAAAGTTATATTATACGAGATTTGATTCTTCGATACGTTTGTTAAAAGCATGTTCAGTCAATTACAGATATCCGATATTTTCCTTTTTAGCGTAGATTTCAGTCATACAATGCTTTCCTCCCAATCCACGTATCTGATAGACTTGAAATTACTTATATGTAAATCCGTTGACACTGCAGTGTAGATGTGATGGTAATTATGTCGGTGGCTTTTCAATTTGTTACTGTTATGTCATTATTGTTATAAGTATTTTGTATTCTGTAACTCACCCATGTGAGATCCAGTGGAAAAAATCTCTTAAAGCCTTGCCTGTCATTCATCTTGTTTCGCGTAAGTTTTTAGTGTGTTACGTAACCACTTAATTATAAATATTTGACCTACACCAGTGCGGCGACCTTGCGCATGCGCTCTTTCATTATGCTTATGCGTAGAATTCTTGGATCCACGCCAGAGCCGTGCGCGCTGATATGGGACACGATTTGACTCTGCCCTTTCTTATGTAAGTCAATGTACGTGACTATTTTAAACTCGGTGTTGCCGCAGACTTTTACGCACTGCGTTATAAATATTAATTAGAGGAAGATCCACTACGTTGGTAATTACAGACATTTCTGTATTACGAGTCACTTTATTAGTTAGTATTTTGATTGACCTGACTGCTGAACCATGGATCTTGGACACAACCGAAGCCAATATTTGTACAACAAACAAATTATTGCTTTTCGAAACTTTGTTCTTTTATCTTTTCGATGTGTATTGGTTGTGTGGCATAACATCGACCTTTCCTCCTATCTTCGGAGTCAGGAAGGTAAAGAAGGTAAAAGCGATATTCCAATGTACCATCTCTTTTAAGAAAGCTTAACAACTACTAGGTATTATACAATTAGATGAAAAATATTTTTTCTCTCACGTGGGCTAAAGGTGCCTGAAAAACTAGTAACTGAAAAAAAAATACAATACCCTTTTGTAGTTTTTACGACGAAAGGGGAGGAATGAAACTTCGGAAGGTACTGTGACGTAGATGTATACAAAAGCAAAAGGAATGTTTGTATGTCGGGAACATCAAGGAATGGAAAATAAAGTGAACATACACACATGATAATTAAATGAAAGCATCTGAAAAAAGTTGAATTTCGTTACTTTACAAACACAAATGGTCGAATTTCTGACCACAAACGATACTAGATTTAACTTCCAAGAAATGTCTAGACGGACAGACAGACTGGAAAGGGATCAAATCAATTGTTAGTTAAACCAAGCAGCGTAGCTTGTGACAATTATTTTGCGAACTGTTCGGTGAGGAGGCCTAAAGGCTGCCAAGAGTCCAGCTGCATTGTTATAAGCCTTTTTCGTGAGGTCTTTTAAAAAAAAAACACTTTTTGATTAATTATAAGATTAACGTTGCGAAAAATACTTTTGAACGAGACTTGAATGAACTGATTTGGACCGTGTCTGGGACTGAACTAAACTTGGGCCCAAGTCCAAATGCTGACCAAGCCCCTTTGAAAACGAGGTACAGTGCATCAGCCCTATAAGGTTCATATTATTTATGTAACAGAACGATCTACTAAGAATAATAAATGTCTCTTGTCAAAATGTCCATCAATTAAAGCTTAAATTTAATTACCTAGTTGAGGATTGTGGCAACCCTACAACCCGTCCGTCTATTATTTTTTTATTTACACTTGCAACACCCGGGATGGCGGTGAGATGGCAGATTATATTACGCCGCCATCACCCGTAATCTCCTATAAAACGTTCAGTATGTCAGCGTATTGCTCCCATTTCCATTCGTTATCAGCTAATTGAGATAACCGTATGTTCTACTGACTGCAAATGATAATGGGTTATATAACTTTAGCGCTTGTTTAACGCGTCAGTGATTAGTCATTGCTTTCATTATTTAAATTAAAGATCAACGTGTCAATTACAAAGGAATTATGTATTATGCGATAGGCTAAGAGACCGTTACTATGTGGAAAAACTTTATCGTTTCACACCTAAAAGTCACGTTTTTTTATCACGTGGGGGAAAGGTGCTAACACCTTCCAGTCACTGTAGGCAGTTACCGGTTATGACAAGTATTAGATGGTGACTTTTTAGGGCGCCTTTGGATAGGTGGGATTTCTCGCGCGGGGGTATATATGTGGGTCTAATTACACAGCGCCGTCACTATCGGGTTTAGAACACACCCGCGAACAGCACATACAACCGCGTGACAGAACAACTCGACCGTCCGAAACGAGGTCCGAACCTCCCATGGACAGTCCATTGGTACATATTGGTGAACAAGAATAAGCAGTAGAGGGACTGAGAGCACATTTCTTCTTCTCAGTCGGGCACTCTTGCCAGAGTGGTCGTGCTTGACACAGATGTACACGGAGGGTCTTCAACGTCATCGTTCTCCATGGCTTGGGTAATTGCTTTCGCAATGCTTCTCCACTTTTGGCAGTTGGCAGCGGTGCGTGTACACAGTACCATTGTGGATTGAGTTGCACTCTTTATGAGATCCGTCCAACGAATAGGTGATCGACCACGTGATCTTCTGCCTTCATCTTGTCCGTGAACATCTGAAGATGCGACCAAAGAACTAAAGTATAGTATGCACAGACGTCGAAAGCCTTTCCGTCATTCCAAGTTCTTTAAGGGTTGAATGTTTTGTGCCGAAAGCCGTCTAATAGATCTTCAATAGGCGTCTGCAACATCACCAGAGATGTAACAGTACAAAGCTGTAAAAGCCGAAACGGCTAACAGCATTAACTTCATCGAATGAATTCACAACTGGTTTAAATTTTTACTTGCGGGCCTTCCGCACTCGTGTTTCTTCCCTTCTTTTTCTAGTGTTTAGTCAGTTCAGCATTTGTTGCAGATCACGGCATAACCGATCACTGTCTTCAGTGACAGGTAGGTGTTTGCCCTTCTCCCCCACGAGACATTTGGAGCTGACAGAGAGGGAAAACTTAAATCGCGGTGTATCTGTTATTTTGTTTGTAAAAAAATAATACCTAATATAAATAAGCTCACTCGACAGTGTACCCAACAATGGTCTATATATTTTTTAGTCGTTTCGACTCACTTCTCATCGGAGCATATTTGAAACAACTTGACAGTTGGTAAAGTCGCCGGTGTTCGAGACAACGATAAAATTTAAAGATAAGTTTCTAATAACTTATTGGTACGAGCTCTCAACAATAGAACTCGGGTCTCCAGGTCCCTAATGCAGATCCCCTAACCACACGGCTATTGTAGCTAATTGTGTTTTTCATTTGTGGAGTTTTCCTGTTCCTAGGCTCTTGGCCATTTCCCTGCTGCATACATATGGCTGCTTTTCTTATTGAAAGTAACATGTTCTATTATCTCATCGTAATATTTTGAAAACTCTTCAATTAACATGGACTTTAGATTTATTCTAAAGTCAATGCAAACTATAAACATATACGGCGGGCATGTCGCGTAACCACTTCAAAGATACAGATTAGGTAATAGTTACTACGTAAGACGTAAAGCCGTGGTAGACTAGTGATCAGGGCGCTCGCTTTAAATTCGTAGAGCGCGATTGGCCTGGGTTTGATCCCCGATGCCGGCACCACTAATATTGTTAATAGCGATTTTAAATGCTAAATTTATCACGTGAGGAAACCTGCATGTCTGAGTAATATTATTTCGTGCACATGTAAAGACCGCCAACCCGCATTGGAGCAGCGTGCCGGACCCCTTTCGGCTCCAAAAACCTCTCAGATATTTGAGAAGCAGGCCTTTGCCCAGTAGTGAGCATTAACAGGCTGCTATTTTGATTGTTACTTTTACTACGTAACACATGGTGCGATATGGTGCAGTAGATTAGCGTACCAACTATTCAGCAGCCTTTTAAGTCCATTGCTGAATATAGGCCTCTCCAAGAAAGCGCCACCGAAAGCCGGCATTCATTTGTTGGAAGGCTTGCCTACATTCACCACGCTGGGCAAGCGGGTTGGTGAGCGCAGTACCGGTACCCTTGCACTAGTGACGCTGCCCCTCCATCACTAGTGTATGATTGATGTTCCCCGCCATTATTCAGTCGCTGGAGCCATTGGCTAGCTGGTTGCATCGCGCACGGGTGAAAAAGATGCCTTGGACTCCCGCTTACACCGATTATAAATTAGTTTCTGTTTTGAGATTATCTTAAGTAATAAATTAATAATAATCAATCATAGTTCGATTGAAAGCTTTATTTGTATGACTGACAAAATGTGAGCCTTTACGTACTGACGTACAGAATCTTTCGGTCGGACCTACGTAACTAGGAGTCAATTACTAATCTTCCGCATTGCGGTGTTCAAACTACAAATGTAGATAAGATGTAAACGTGTAATCCATCTTTTTATGTATACGTTATATCAATATTTATTTTATCGTTCGAGTATAACGTACTTTCAATGATTTTAGCGACTCCGTAACTTTTTTTTTTAAAAAAAAACCGGAAATTGTTTTAAGTAATTCAGAAAATTAATGAATGGTTTATTGTCCACGGAGTAAAGCCAAGTTTGTGCATCATTTACAATTGCAATAATAGCAAAAATTATTATTGTATTACTGATTTAAATGATAAATATTATTTTGAAATCATTTTCATTATTTTGTAATTTTTATCTTGCGTAAGACTCAGAATTTCCTCCGCTCCCTTTGTAACGAAAAATAAAATAAAATGGAACCGACTAAGCCTGCTTACATAATACTTAAGCCCCCTTCAATATAAAAACATACACTAATTTATATATTATATTAGCGAATGCCCGCGACTTTTCTCGCATGAAATTCATGTTTGTTTTAGTTTCTTAGAAATGTACATATAATAAAATTACAATGGAGCTACATTTGCCACATTTTATTACATCTATAAAATTTTGCTGAATTATACTTTTTTTTTTTTTTTAGTTTAACGTGGCGTAGCATTGACGATGCCGGACCGACTAAAACCCCCCGCGGTAGATCTGCTGTGGGCCTAGTGGCCTTTACAGCTACATCGATAGAGACTCGCGAACAGGAGGCCCGCAAGTTAATTTCTGAATTATACTGACCAAGAACCTTTTCTTTTAACCGTGGGGACATACTTAACGTATACCCGGACAGGTTATGGTGGGCTTGCACCGAACAAAAACACATGGTTTTCCGGCTTCGCCGCATGTTGGCAGGGCGACGGGAGTGCATACGAACACATACGCGACCCAGCGCCTGCCGCTATCTAGGGAAAGAACACTTTCTTTCCCTTTCCTTTCTATGCAGGCAATGCGCGCCGGAACACGGACGTGAGCCCATCCTCAGTGGATATGGATCCATCCGACTCTTCCGAACCTAAACCGTAGATCAGCGATGGCTCACCAATCTGCCAGCCCAGTGCGGTGAGCACGGACAAATCTTTCATGCGTGACATGCCAGCTATTGTGGGCGTTTTCATGAAAATAGCCATTTGTTCAACCGTGGACTTACTCGGGCCGGTGAAGAAGTACATCGCAAATAGGTTTTTTTTTTTCAATTTTGATATAGTAAATGGTTAACATTGTGTTTTTAACAATTAAAATGACTTCGTTGCCTAATGCCATTATCATGAAGCTGTCAAGGCCACCGGGTCAAAGCGTATCTACCGTGGAGGTTTCAGTCGGTCCAACACCTGAGATGTTGATCCGGACATAACCAGTTCACCGGCTTCGGTGAATGGTAGGCGATAGAACCTTTACGCCACGTAAAACTAAAAAAAAAATGCTGTTATCACCAAGTTCATCCTTCGCCACGTCTAAAGATAATGACCTTATCATTAGGTATTTGGAAGATAGCGAGTTGGCGCCGGTACACATTTTTCGTATCATTAAATATAATATATCATTAAAATATTGTTAATGATCTGTGATTCTATAACTGTTAGGGACCGAGATGAATGGTACATAAATGATACAATCTGCCATTGGCCAGTGAAAGGAGAAATCCGTACTCAGTAACAAACTCTGGGTACTTACGATTAATCTATTTTAAATTAATTAATTATTTAATTTAAGATTAAATTAATTAATTAACCTAATATTTATCTGAGCACTAGCCTAAGATTAGGACGAAAATTAGTTGTATCCGTAACATTTTATAATTATCTGAGGAGCCCTGATTTAACGCCTGCTGATTTCTTCCTATGGGGCTACCTAAAAAGCAAAGTTTACCATCCATTGCCACCCAACCTGAATGTTTTGAAGCAAAGAATCACTGAAGAAATCAACTCTATTCCAAAAGCGATGCTCCAGCGAGTTATTGAAACTTTTAGCTCCAGGTTAAATGAGTGTGAACAACTGAATGGTGCGCATTTGCAAACGGTTGTTTTTCATAAATAAACTTCAAGAATTGCTCTTTAAATTAACATTAAATAAAACGAGATTTAATTGATATTTTGTTTTTTATTTAACATCTAAAAACGAAAAACATTCCGAGACATCATTTAGAACACCTAATAGTAATCTTCTTTCTTTCTTTCCTTCGCTCTAAAATATCTGGATTCCAAATCAGTGTTCCTCGAAAACCTCTGGCAAGCCTGTAAACACCCCGAGTTCGCAGCGCCCCTTCAATCGGGCTGGGTGGAATTGGAAGGCCGGGAACAAAAAGTAGCACGAAAAGTGGGCCTCCGGTTACCTCTCTCATCGAACGAAACAAAGAAAAGAGAGAATGCAGTAGCACAAGATGCCTCTATTTCACGCCGGTATTCCGCGAGGCCGTGCTACTACCCTGGACGAGCCGGCCTATTCGAGTAGCAACAAGAGCCGCCGCTTGACTCTGCCACGTGTGTATATTTAAGCGGCGTATCTTTTGAACCGTAATAGGAATCAGATTGAAATTTTCATAGAATATATGCTAGTATGACGGATATCCTATAAAATGAATAAAAAATAAAAATTAAGGGGAATATAGAACGTGTATTAAACGTGAACTCATACAAGAACGTGATTTTTTTCAACGAATTTTTGTTTTTGCTCTATCGTAACAACGGTTGAACATACAAACGTCAAACTTGGAGTGATAATAGCAATAACTCTAAAGTGAAAGAACTGATAATAAAAACCGATCGAGTGTGACTCAGGCTCGCTCTAAGAATTTGTTAAATACTCAAGACAGATGAGTGGTTGTACGGAACCCTGGCTGTACGAGTCCCACTCACATTTGGTGGGTTTGTACATTCTACTGTTGCTGTATCGGACAGAAATTTATCAAAGTTGTAGAAGTGATAATATTTCCACAATTACATGAAGCAATTAGCTTTTAAAAGAGTTACTTTTTGTTAAACTGTATCATCAGAAAAAGCATATTTATAACTAAAGCCAAATATTATGTCAAAAAGAAAACATCACCGCTCCTGTCTTCGAAATTTGTAAGCCTCGATATATTATGCTTTATGTATTACCGGAATAATGAAACGAATTTTCGATTTTCAGTTTCCGAATAACCTAATGTTCGGCTTTGTCTATGATCGATCCATGGATTATGAAGAACCCATAGGCATGTTCAAATAAGTATAGAAGCCGGCGTATATTTCATATTTGCAGTGTCGGGATGGCACCCTAGTGTTGTCATTAACAGTCTGTGGGATTTGGGTTCTGCAAATTTGAATGGATCATCATAATTCGGCTAGAGCCTCGTTGTTTAGACGGAATGGTGCACGGATTGCAAATTGGATTGGCATTTGGCTGTATTCATCCTCACGCGTATCATTTTTTTTTTATTTAATCTTTATTTGTATACCTTTAAATAAAAGTATTACTAAGGGCGGACTTAATGCCTCTTGGCATTCTCTGCCCGTCAACCCGGGGCGTGGAGAGATATTGTAAGGGTGCCAAACATTAAATTTGTTAAAAAAAAGGAACTAAAATACATGAATAATCATTGTAAAATAATAGTGAACTATAAGGCGTTTGTATCAAGTCCTCTCGAGGCACATGACACCGAACGGTATAAAATGTCATCCGAGTTGGGTGTAAACATAATTACTTCGTACAATCAAAGATAAACCGTTTCGTGTTCGGGTATGTAAGTCCTGCGACAACCAGCTTCATTGTAGCTAAATGTTATTAGTTATTACACAACCATTTTTTTACAACGCTGGGTGCGTTTGTAAGTACGTACTAGGTATCTTTTGTAAGTACGTACTAGGTATCTTTCCGATGAAATAAAATAGAGGCTACAACGACACTCTATTGACAACCGCCTTTGTAAGTACGTACTAGGTATCTTTCCGATGAAATAAAATAGAGGCTAGAACAATACTCTATGGAGCCAGGCTCATGTTTTTTGACTACTCATGTCTGTTGACTGATATCACGTCTTCTATTTCTAGGATATGAAATCTTCACACGTGATATCAGTCACTATTACATCAAAAAAAAATTGACATGACGAACATGCTTTCGAGTTTTGAATTTTGAATCAACCACGGCGTCAACTTCCGAACATTAGAAGATTGTTTTTTTTTTGTGTCTCGTGGCTCGTGGGGGAAAGTTGCCAACACCTGTCGCTGAAGAGACGAGCAGGAGGCCCCTAAGTTGTCAACTGCTAAGTATATATTTAAGTGTTGCAAGTGTGTAGGTACTCGTAAACTCGGGTGGGATTCGAACACAGAGCCCATGGTTCAGCAGTCGAGTACGCTAACCACTATGTCACGCGATCGTCAATATAGTACATAAATATATAGCGGGCACACGCTTGTAATCCCGTAGAGGGTAGGCAGATTTCGAAGTTCCTAGTATGGATGGGCAGGGACACCTTCAGGGACTATAAACAAATTTTTATGGAAGTTTCTGTACAGCATTTGAATAAAATCTACAAATTAATTATACTATGACATCTATACTAAGCGATTTATACTATGAGACGAAAGATAAAAAATTATATTGAAAACTACACGAGATCTACTAGCGCTCGGTATTAAAGGTATTTTAACATACACATCTTCTTGCTATTGATGCCGAACGCGGGGACCTTTACAAGAAAACGTCAACCATCGGGCAGGTAAGTTGGTGGGCGCAGTACTGCTGCTCCCCATCACGAGTTAATGTTTTTTTTATTATGGTATAGGCGGCAAACGAGCAAGCAGTTCGCCTGATCGTTAGTGATTATCGTCCCCAATGTACATCTGCAACACCAGAGGTGCCGCAGGTGCGTTGCCTGCATTTAAGGGTATTCGGGAGATGGGAGGGAGGATGAGGAGGGGGAAGGGGAGGGAGAGTGGGCCTCCGGTTACCACACTCACCGAACGAAACGCAGAATCAAAATATGCCTCTACTTCACGCCGTTATTCTGCGAGGCCATGGTTCCAACCCGGTCGAGCCGGCCCATTCGAGCGGCAGCTAAAGCCGCCGCTTGGCTCTACATCGTTAAAAATAATGAATTCGGTTCAGGAAATTCAAATAGATTTTCCGCCATCAGTGCGTCGTCAGGGTTTGGCTCGTTAGCAAGCAAGATACACCACCTGCAGATGAGGTTGGCGTTTGAAGCAAAAGATCACCTTCTTAACTATCACTTAATGGATTATAATAGGAGTTAAGATTTAAGATAAGCATTCACCTGGAGGGGAAGGCAAGTTCGGTTCGTGGAATACTGTTATGTTCTACGAGCTGGGACACCATACCAATGCCTTGGACATTCCTTTGACCGCATCTAACGGTGAGCGGCTCGAGTCGGAGTACGTTCAGGTCGGCTCTATCCACTGGCCATGCGAAGAGACGTTGCATCTCTACACACTTTTTAAGGAACTGGCCGGAATAATCCCAGCTGCTAAGCCAACCGTAGTGCATCACGACAGAGTACAATGTTCCATCAACACCATCCCAATGATTGGCAATCCACCACACTGCAGTTTTTTTTTCCCCCACGCTTAGCTGAGTCATATGACGTCCGTGGAATTTAGAACTGTTACGATTTCTTAGAGACCTTCAATAAAAGAGAATGACAACGCATCTGTGTTGTGAATGTTCATAGGCGTCGGTAATCACTTGCCATCAGGTGATTCGCTTACTACTTGCCATCTCTTCTAAATAAAAAAAAATCTGGTCCAAATTTGAGCACCAGGACTCGAATTCAGGCTAACAGACAATTCCTCTATGACAATAAAATAACTACAAAACAGATATTAACAATTATTTTCATTTTTACAAATAATACAGAAAATTAAGTCGAAATATAGTAATATAAATACACTCTAATACTACGCAAGTCTTTGCGTAAACGAACCGCATTTCTTCAAGTGGATCAATAGTGGGAAATTGTCTGTTACGTACGTATTCCGACCTTGTTGCCAAAGAGTAGAAAAAAAAACCTCGGTTTTCGCCTTGCGGCGACTAGTGACGTAACACAATACTTATTGTCGATTTCCGGACCAACCACTGAAGTGATGACACAATATGGGTCTAATTTATTTTTAAAACCGGCTTCTGAACGCCGCAGCGGCCGCCGGTAAGGCAAGTTCATGTGTTTCACATAAATACGAAAAAACAGACAAAACGTAAACACATAATTTAAAATCGTTATTCGCACGCCTCATAACGCGAGTGCTTTTGAGGGAGTGCATTCGTCTTTTCGAGATCACCCGATTCATCTAACTTTAATCGCTTGTTCGAGTTTTATACCGCATTAATGAGTAATGAAAATGTGCAAATTTAATTAAACACAGACGATGTTTTTAAAACATTTATTTTAATGAAAGATGGAAACAAAGATCCGTTTATTTGGTGCACATATTTAATACACTAACATTACAAAATATCGATTAAAAAATAAAATATAATAATAAAAATATAAACAAACATTTAACACGGTCATTAAATATGTCGTAACAAATACGTCTGCTGCAAACCAGCGTAATGCTCATATGCTTTACATAATATGCTAATAAATAAGTGTGATCCTACAATAGTTTTATTTACTAGTCGTATTATAATAATTAATTGTAATTTAGATTCATATGATTAAAATTGCGTGGGGAAAAAAAATTGTAGTCGTTAATGGATCTGGCTACGTGAATGTACCTATATGATACCCGAAGACCTAAACGTATCGACCCCATTCTTCCCATTTGCTACAAATTTATGTAGAATAGATGCTTTTTGAATATACACTACTCTAATCCTTCTAGTTTGTTTATGCGTTAGAGGCGTGCACTCTTGGATTATCTAAACAATTTTAGAATATCATTGACATGCACATGCATACGCAGATTTTTCTCTTCAATGTCATATTTGTGAAATTTTGTCAAATCAGGTGGAACTCAGGAGCTGATCTAACGTTTATGTCATAAGATCGAGAAAAGGGTTAGATGATTATTTAGAATTATATTAATATAATATAATTACATTTCAAGTGGCGTTTGAACAATCAAGTACAACAATCACCATCATCTGTCAGGTACGCTAACTTCTGAGCCATCACACGGTGGACAGACCGTGACAACCCATAACTATACCGAACTGTATCCGAACCCCTGAAACACAGGAGTGTTCAGACAAACCAATTGCTAAGATTCTAGTACAGACAGATAGAGACAGAGAAATAAGTTCAAGAGTTACATAATGTATTAAACAATTTAAAGAGCAATAAATATACTTCTGAAGTAAGAGGCAAGATAATGGCGGCGCGTCTCAACCGTTTGGATTACCGCGATCATCGTATTTGTAGGTTATTTCGAACAGAACAGCTCATATTAACAATTATTAATATCTCCAATTCTGTACGTAACATAAAGTAAGTGTAAGAAGATTGTCTCTGCCTACCCCGTTGGGAACAAGGCATGAATACATAATAATAATAATAATGTGGAATTAAAAACGACGGCCCAGTACAATACGTAAGTAGGTAATGCAGTAAGTTATTTGGCACAAAAACTGATGGATTTTTCATCAAATGTCATCACGTATGGAATTCATGTACTTATCAAATAGTTATCATCCGTCGATTGAACTTCTGTTAGTTACCATAAAATAAATCAAGTAACACATCAGAGAGACTGTGACACGATATCTACCTAGCACTTATAATTCCATTCGACTTTGCCATTTCACAGATATTATGTAACAGTAACGCCTACGCCGCGCCATTGTCCGTTCAGTTGGCAGCCCCGTTCAATCGATGCTACAGTATAAGTACTTTGCGAAGGTCACGACCTGGAGTTATGGACTTTACTTATTTAGGACTCGGCGTTACGAGGTTGTAGATAAATTTTCGTCTTAGTTTACTTTTATACTATAGCTATCCTGTTGGTACATTACTTGCTAATACTACGTGTTTGCTAATGCATATAACACGAAGCCATGACATATTTATAATCTGATGCGTTAAACACAATGGTGAAGGTATAATAACATAATTATCTTTACTATTTTATTTACTAATAATTGAATGTATTTTCTAGATTTTAATTGAACCGTATTATAATATGTATGCAGAAGTCGGAACAAGTATGTTGTCTAAACGCTTATCACGCAAAATCCAGTGGACAGATTTCGATGGGACTGTCACTGTTGAGTTTCTTGGAGGACCGTGCAATATCTTGGACATCACCACGGTATATATTATAGGCTGATTTTGGGTTTAACGCGACGTCGTCCATTTTAGGTTAAAGTTGAATTTGGTTTAAATAGGTGGCTAGGAGATTAAGCCTCCACGTGTGCGACTGAAATTGCGAGAATCATTTAATTAAATAGAACAAATTATTTTACATGAGCCGCGGAATTTTTTTACCGCGTCGCATGGATATAATTAGATCATTATGGTTGAGTTCTTCGAGTCTAATTGGGCTTTGTTCTTCCTTTAGCGATTTCCCACCACGACGGTGAAGCCATCGTCGTAGCCGCTGACGCGTACGACCTCCGTGCCGATTTCCGTACCAATGGACATTGATTCCGATGAGTAAGAATCCATCGACCCGGAGGCTGCGGACGGCGAACGAGAAAGATCGCAGGACGAGGCGCGAGAGGACGCCCGGCAGCAACAATAAGCCACCCTCCTCAGCAATATACTGCAGCAATGCTGCTGCGGCGCTGTTATTCTATTGGTGCCGGTGCCAAAATCCATGAGCGGGCTCAAACATATAAATAGTAGCAATAAATACACATAGTACAGTAGCAATAGGTTAAGGTACTGATATTTGGTGTACGCTTTAGAAATACGGGCTATTCATAGAATATAGAAGAGATTAAATTTTGTGTACTAACTTTGCATCCAATCTGTACAAAAGAGAAATATGGACAAGTTTTTTTTTAATTCCGTCTTACTTTTTCCGTAACCCCTGAAAAGAGTTCAAAGGAATTTTGT
This sequence comes from Bhutanitis thaidina, assembly GCA_029286595.1. Lineage (NCBI taxonomy): Eukaryota > Metazoa > Arthropoda > Insecta > Lepidoptera > Papilionidae > Bhutanitis > Bhutanitis thaidina. Next base: position 3,595,380 of record JAGSMS010000037.1, read on the forward strand.
ATGTAAAGATTGTAAGAACCTCGGGGAAGACATAGTCCACTTACTTTTAGAGAAAAAAAAAGAACTTGTCTTACTTTAAGTAATAAATACATCATTTAATTAAAATAACTTCTTTTTTTTTTCAGATTTAAAGAGAAGAAGTGCGAAGAAAAAAGGAAGAAGAACAGCGTCGCACTCCGTCCAGCCTCGTTATATTCCCATTCACTATACGGTCTGGTTGGAGGAGCGATTACAGGAAGAAAGACCGTTATGACGGGCCGAGGCAACTGATGTTGAAATTTTTTTAATATCTTTGTCACGGGATCGCCTCTAAATACAATGAACTTTGTTTTATTGTTTTATGTGTGTTAAATTACATTCCAATAAGATCGCTCTTAATAGAATTTTATTATTCATTAGATTCGCCGAAATATTTCACACGTATTGGCAATAAAACACCTGCAAGATATTATTATTAAAAATACTATTTACGCAAAGGGTAAATAGTAGTAGTGTCAGTAAAAGTCAATCCTAAAACTTTGTTATTCAATTTAAGCTTTTTTACAGCTCTTATAAACGTCAAAATCGTCAAGAACTAAGAACTTCCTTGTGTAACAAAGTATTTCAAACATTATCCGAGCACTAAAACAGCTGCATGATTTTGGAATCACATGGGCTCGTACTTAGATTTTTTTCTTACTTATTTCTTCGATTCTTCGGTGAAGGTCGAATTACGCTGTGCCGCTCACGCACATTTTTTTTTGGAATTACATAAAATTAATGAAATATGGTTCCCGGGTAATACATAGTTTTGAAAAGTTGTTATTTAGGTAGTATAGGTTTAATAAAAAATAAAAACCTAAGTGCGCGTCATACTCGCGTACCGGGGGTTCCGTACAATCACCCGAACCTATGTATTTACCAAAAAAATAGCACCAAGGTGGTTCTCGCCGCCCAAAGAGATCAGACAAGGTCCGAACCTCGCCCGGTCCATAGATAGCTTATCGAATAAAGATAAGCAGTGGAGGTATATTAGTACACCTACTTTAGAAAACGCTTCCGGATTTAAGGACTTACACTGAATGGTATAAAAAAGTGATATCTCTCTCTCCTTACCTGTTCTTTCCGCGAACGAATTGACCGGCCCTTGTAGGTACTGTTTTGTTCACCATAAGTATGGTGCGATAAATCAAAGATCTATACTCGCAAAGCCAGGGCGCGTTTTAGTTTAATAGACATGGTCTTTAACATTCCTGACTGAAGTCCCTCTTAGAAAGGTCTGGAATGCTGCCAGAGCAGACTGGGCATTACAGCAGAGGATAACTGATGTCTAGACGTACCTTCCGACAATTTTACGTAACATTTAAATCTTTTTTTTTTTATAGAAGAAGGGGGCAAACGAGCGTGCGGCTTACCTGATGGTAAGTGATCACCGACGCCCACGAACATCCACAACACCAGAGGAGCTACAGATGCGCTGCCGGCATTTAAGGAAGGAATAAGCTCTTTTCTTGAAGGTCCTGATTCCACAAAGTCGAAGTGCGTGGCAGAAAACTTCGATTAAAACGCACTGTGGTGGAATGCCAACCATCTAGGTGGTATCGATGGAACTTCGAATTCTGTCGCGATGTACGATGGTGAAACTCAGCAACTGGGATCAATCCGAACAGTTCCTCAGAACATTCCCCGTGGAAAATTTTGTAAAAAATGCAAAGAGAAGCAACATCTCTTCGGCCTTGCCAAAGGATCAAGCCGATTAGAGAGAGCTTGGTTGCCGACAATTCGAGCCGCTCGACGTTGGATGCGGTCAAATGGAAGGAGTTGGTACTGGGGTGCCCCAACCCAGAGATGAGAACAGTATTCCATGTGGGGCCGAACTTGCGCCTTATAAAGTTGCAAACGGTGGACCGGCATGAAATACTGTCCCGCTCTACAGAGCACACCAAGCTTTTTGGAGGCCAATTTGGCCTTTCCCTCCAAGTGACCACGGAACTGCACGTCGCTCGATATGTAAACGCCAAAGGATTCTGATACTGGCTGAGGCAATAAGGGGAATGTTCTCAAAAAGAGGAGAAACGACAAAGGGATTCTTTTTAGCGGTGAACGCGCAAACCTGCGCAAATCTTGCAAATCAATAAAAACACTACCTCACTTTTATAGGGCCATTCTCATTTTGTTCTTTATGTGTCACCATCATAGACAAACATGTTGAGTGACAAATAGTCCACCTTGTAAGAGGTGGCTACGGTAGCCCATGTACACCTTTCCACCATCATCAGACAGTCGAAGGTTACAGATGTTTTGTCACCCCTGGGGACTAATATGGAATCCTTCACAGCCTGAAATTATACCGTACCCTTCGAACAGGAGACAATAGCGATTACATAGTTATGGTTAGAGGCAGAAATATTTCGCAATCTGTCGGTAGTCATTTTTAAAACTATTCCCTCACTCACCTCTTTCGATGCCCACGGAAAGAAAGGGGGTAGTCATACGCCGATATCACACGGCAGTTTTATAATTTACTTTGTTAATAAGTTTGATGTGTTTTAATTTTTTATTAGTAGTATAGTATATCCTACATTAGTAGCCGCTATCTGTCACCGGTCTGTTTTTTTTTTTTTTGATGACCGTGGGGAAAGAAGCTCAGCGGGATCAGCATTAAGTGCCGGACCGACTAAAACCCCCTCGGATATGAGACACGCCGTTAGCCCGGCGGCATTTTCTGTCTGGCGTTTTTCGAGACGGTATTCCGCAATCAGTGCCCTTATTCTCTATGCCACAAAATTATTTAACAGAAATACCCCAATGAAATTATACTGTTATTTTACCTTCATGACATGGTTTCGTTTATAAAAACAAGGTTTTGTAACGTAAACACTATATGAATTTAGCGTGTAATTACGTGTCATGGAATTCTTGTGAAATGTTATGGTCGCATAGTGGATAAGGCCTCTGGCGAAAGACGTTTTCTTAAGTCCTAAGAGACGTCCCATAATCGCCTCCTACAAAATGAGCTACCTATATTATTGACCGAAAACTAAAGTAAGTTAAACTTAACTCTGAAAGATCTTTACTAAATAAAATAACAAAGCATCATAGATAAAGATCAGTAAACGATAGACAGGTGAGGTGTGACCATGAGATGGGATCCAAGCTAAGTAAATAAATGTATCTCGTTGGATGATCTGTCAGGGATCGAAAAGTTAGGTCGGTATAAAAGGTTCTTAACTTTTGTTAAAAGCAAAGTAGTAAATCCCCTCAATATTTGAAAAGGCTTTACACCTGGGACAATTCGCCGCTGCTTCAATGCGCGTTGATGGGCTTCACATGCCCTCGTAACTTTTTTTGTTATTTCTCAGATATGTAGTTTTCCTGTCGATGTATTACTACCTGCTGTGCCCGTGGTAAATTAAGCAGTAAAAGCAGGTGACAATGGATGATACATTATCCCTATCACCTGCTTTTACTGGTTAATTTAGCAGGTGAAACGGATAACGTATCCTGCTAGTGCGAGGGGCACCCAGATCCCTCAGGATAGTGTTGGAGAGTAGCCTCCCTAGTGCGAGGGGCACCCAGATCCCTCAGGCTAGTGTTGGAGAGTAGCATCCCTAGTGCGAGGGGCACCCAGATCCCTCAGGCTAGTGTTGGAGAGTAGCATCCCTAGTGCGAGGGGCACCCAGATCCCTCAGGCTAGTGTTGGAGAGTAGCATTCCTAGTGCGAGCGGAACCCAGATCCCTCAAGCAAGTGTTGGAGAGTAGCATCCCTAGTGCGAGCGGAACCCAGATCCCTCAAGCAAGTGTTGGAGAGTAGCATCCCTAGTGCGAGCGGAACCCAGATCCCTCAAGCAGAGTGTTGGAGAGTAGCATCCCTAGTGCAGGCGGAACCCAGATCCCTCAAGCAAGTGTTGAGTAGCATCCCTAGTGCGAGCGGAACCCAGATCCCTCAAGCAAGTGTTGGAGAGTAGCATCCCTAGTGCGAGCGGAACCCAGATCCCTCAAGCACGTGTTGGAGAGTAGCATCCCTAGTGCGAGCGGAACCCAGATCCCTCAAGCAAGTGTTGGAGAGTAGCATTCCTAGTGCGAGACTATCGGCACTGCGCTCACCAACCCGCGTGGCCAGCGCGGTGAGTATGAGCAAACCTTTCAAGAAATGGATATACTGACTTTAGCTGGCGCTTACTTGGATAAGCCTATGTTCAGCAGTGGACTTAAATAGTAGTAAGTAAATATAATAGCATAATAAAATTTGATTAATTTCATAAGTGCGTATTATGAAATTAGTACATCGTTGTACTTAATAAATTTATTCCGAATCCCAATAATCCGAAGTTTCTATACTAAAACAATTGATATATTATTATGGAATTTAAAAATGGCATCGAATCGGCACAGGCAAGTTTAAAAAACCTTTTTTTTTTTTAATAAATAAAAGCGTTGACACATCATTTGAACGAGATTCAGCGAGTATTATTTCTAATATGATGTAAATCTATTTTAGATGGCAGGTATAAGTATCAGGAGCTGCCGAAAAGGAAATTAGTTGTTGTATTTTTGGCAATTTACAAAATGGCGTACACATTGGCTCATAAATTTAAATCGTCAAAATAGCCTTTTTTACGTTGGTCTGTATTTTTTTTGTTAATGTTTACGAACGCACTGACTTTAATCTCCCGGGAGCAAACCCGGGCTCGCCAACCCTCATGTTCTAACTCCCGGAGAGGCGTAAAGTTTGTTGCGGAAGTTATTTTGTCTACGCTAAGTTGTTCCCAACAAAACATGACCCCAATATATTTGTTTTATTTATCAGTCATGCAGAATACAATATAAACATGATGACATGAATTCATGATGTTCATGCTGTAGTCTTAACCGATTTCGACCACAGCGACAACCACAGAATACTATGGGCTTCAGTTTAAACCATTTAAACGTTGTCGTTTATCAAATAACATGGCCACCAAAATCTGATATCATCATCTCATGATTAGATAAGCAGACTCAGCTGACCTGAGTCGGTACGTGCAATGATTTATTGTGCGTACGGAAATCTGGCCACGGTCGCCGCAAACCAGTTACGTGTTGATAAGTCAAGTACTAACAGTATCCGTAGTTTCAAGGCAGCGTTTGAAGGACGCGTTACGTATCCTATCCTGGAAATAAACAGTACGCTTAATTTAGTTCCATCTCTTGAGATAAAAAGTATCGTATATCAATTTGTTTTAGTTTAGATTATCTTAAGTTATATTTATATAATTGTTCGGATTATTGTCATAGGGACAATCAATCTGCTAATTCGCATAATTTTATGATGATATGATGAAATTTAAATTATTAATACTTATTTAAGTTTCTTCTATGTCCCCTTATCCTTTTTCCGATCTCGTCGCTAACGCTTTACATCGACTATACGGGAAAGTAAGAAGAGTAATGCTTGCGTTTGTGGTGTATGCACCTGCGCCACTATAGTATATCAGCCAGCATTTAAAGTACTTCGAACGTTTCGCAACAGTTCGAACATGGCTGTATAGACTAATTTGTATAGTTCTCAAGCTGCTTAACAGATCTGTGGACTGTTGACAGTAAAACAATAACGATGAATTGACATTGTTTAATATGAAACTTCGGCGGCAAGTACATGCATGCACATTTCACCACGAAATAGAAAAAAATTAAATACTGTAGCCTATTGTTAGTAGCTCGGTAGTCGGTCGCCTGCTATCAGCCATTTTTATATGCAGGTGAAGGCATTGAGAATCAAAGAAAGATTATATAAATACTAGCGGGAATCGAACTTACTACCAAAGGTTTAGTTGTCACTCGAAAAAATATTATGATAAAATAAAAGATATTCCAAGGAATTGTTAATCAACTTGAATAATTAAAGTTTAAAATCAGAAACGCTTGACTATTATCAGATTCAAATAGATCGACAAAACGTCTACGTAAAATAACTATATTATGTTATCTATTTGCTATATTTTCCTGCTCTCAGGGAACGACGACATATGGGATTGACAGACATTCTCGAATACGATAATTGATGTCTCGTGGTCGTGGCGGCTGTCTGGCTTCCCGTTGTGTTGCTGCGGGTTAAAGCCCTCAGAAACGTAACGCACGGATAATACCGGATTGTTCCGGTGCAACAACTTTTGTGCATTCTGATCATTTTAGTTCATCATCTTGATAGGCTATTTTAAATTATGGTCGAATTTACTTTTCCAAACATTTAAAGCAAATAATTCCCCGTGTCATGCTAAGGAGTTATTATTTTTTTACGAATATGAATGTGTCATACATGGATTCGATGGAGAATGTTGCAACATTTTCTCTAATAGTCAACCTCATCTACAATAACTACAACGACAACAACGATAGATGTTTCTGATCGCGAATCTCTTATGCCAAAGCTGTCAAGATTGACGGGCCAACACCGTATATGATTCCGTGAAGGCTTTGGTCGGTCCGGCAATGTTGTTCCTGACATAACCAGACCTGCCTAAAGTGACAAGTAGTATAGGTACTTTTCCCCACCAGAAATATAAAAAAAAGACGTGTCGAGTTGGCAACGAGCAACACGAAATAATTTTTTTTCATAATATTAAATCATCAAATAAATTCCTAACACATAATTAATCATCATCATTCTTTAGTTGAACATAGGCCATAGATTGGAATAAAGCCACATGGCACGTTCATGCCTTCAACAATCTCACAGCAATTAGCTTTTTTCGGATTGACGAAAATTAGGCTATCGGAGAATAACATAAAAACCCAAACAACAATACCCATATTGCTACTTGTCAATTTTTTTAACTACCTCTATACGGAACTAAAATCCCATGTAAATAATATTAGATATTAATCACCTTAACAATGGATTTAAATAAGCATCGAGCTCACCCATTACATAACAGCATGCGGTGCGTACTACCGCTGAAATCAATAATTGAGCTAGATCCTTGGTTATAGGGACCGGAAGTACGTATTGAAACTTTCAGTGTCCCAGAAACTGCATCAGACCCGGCCTTACAATCTTAGTGACAAAAGTTATACCGACTACGAGAAAGTAAAAAGGGAGTGTGTGATATCAGATATGTTTAAAAAAAAATGAATGTCAGAACTTAATAATTATCCAAACCGATGACGGCCAGCAGTGTTTAAGCTGCGAGGTTTCAGCTATCGCCAATCCGCCCGCCAAGCGTCGTCATTACGATAGATCCTTTCTATTCCTTGGAACAGGTGTATGTCCAGCAGTGGACTAGTTACAGGATAATAAATAATATATTTTTCGCAGAAGATAACTTGTCACTAAAGTCGAAAAATTTCTTCGAAATGTTGTTTTACTATCTAGTATTCGCTATATCACAGAGAAAGGCCCCTTAACAACTCTTAACTTCCTCATACGGCCTGCAGAGATATACCATGTCTAGGTTCTATGTCATCACAGGTTACTTTCGTCTTAAGGTGGTTTCGAGGTATACTCGACGAGATGTGCCATAGTTAGTCCAAATGGTATCCTACCGACTTGCAATTTCTGGGTTGTAGTTGTTTGTTGTATTTATACTATTATATCTATTAAGATGACGTATACGCCCATTATTTATAATATGGCTTCGTGATGCCATTAAACTGCGCAGTGCAGTATTATTCATTATCCTAACCTCAAAAAATATAGCAATTGACTATCTCTTCATCTATATCTTTTATAAATTTATTATAAAAAAGAGTATAAATTTGATAACCTCAAAATTAATAGCTAATTTTAATCTTTGCAATTTAATGTACACAAAAAAAATATACCTACTAATATAGTTTCCATTATTGGTCTTCTGAAATGGAGAGCTTTCAAAATAGAATCATATTTCTAGTCCACAAAACACAAACATGTCAATGGATAACATGTTATAGTTATAAGTAGTGCCATGTTTTGTATTTATTAGATTAAGTGTTTAATTATTCTATTAAGAATGACAGTCAATGTAATGTAGGTAACAGCCAGAAAAAGAAAACAACTTTCCATTTTAAATTTCTATATTTTATTCACTCGTAATGCATGAATTTTTCTTTACAAAAAACTCACACCGAGAAGATATTGACAATTTCAGTTTTGTCATCCATTACCTACTCAACTTTACAAATAACACTGAATGTTACCTAGTTACTATAGCCCATGGTATGAATTTAAACTACATTGAAACACTTTTTAAAAGTGATTTAAAAACATTTTACTATTTAGAAACACTCACACTGCATAGCACAAGAAACATTCTAAGTCAGCATGTTACATAACAGCTTCATAATCACAAGATTTTAATAATTCACACCATATTGACTGCGAGCATTACATAAGACCAAGGTTAGAACAATAAATCAAATAATTATCACAATTATAACAAGGTTACACAGAAAAATTTATTTTCACAAGATCTGACATTGAAATTCCTCTCTTATAGTCATAAGATCTTATGACTTATGTGTCATAGGTTCTTATGACTATAAGAGTATAACCTCTTTAAACAGATGTACACAAGGAGATTATTACATAACTACCACTGGCAACGCCTCTGATAACAAAAAAAAATGATTTTCATTTTTTACATTTAAATTAAGAACAAAAAAGGATTTTAATGTCATTTAACATTTAAATTAAGAACATTGATTGAAATCAAATGATCCAAAATATAGTTTTGAATAATAGATCCAAGTAATTATGTAACTTTTAAATTTTTCTTAATAAAACAATACATATTGGAATCTGTGCATAACACTTTTATTCAACTAAAAATAAGTTACTAAGAGTCGTTTTTTTCGCTTCTAATAATACATGATTTCAAGGATGTGGCTATTTGTGGTGATTCGGAATCACAATTGTAATAATGGTAACAATTCTTACATTATGTTTAGAGGAGCTTCTTGATTTCATCATATAAGACAAGGACGAAGGCGCCACCAGTGCCCCTGAGGACGTTTGAGAAAGCACCCTTGAAGAAGGCGGAGCTACCTTCAGTCTTGGCAATGGTCGCCCAGCAGTGTACAGTGTTCTTGTACAACATGTCGGTCTTGGCACGTCCAGATTGCATCATCATGCGCCTACGGACAGTGTCGAATGGATATGACATAATACCAGCAACAGTGGTGACTGTTTGTGCGATGGCCCAGCTGATGACAATGGGTGTGTTCTTAGGGTCGGGCAACATGCCACGAGCGGTGTCGTAGAAACCGAAGTAGGAAGCGCGGTAGATAATAATGCCCTGCACGGACACGCCGAAACCTCTGTACAGACCGGTCAATCCATCAGACTTGAAGATCTTTGAGATGCAGTTGCCGAGGCCGGAGAACTCACGCTGTCCATCTCCTTTTCCGACATCAGCAGCAAGACGGGTACGGGCGAAGTCGAGTGGGTACACGAAGCACAGCGAAGTGGCACCAGCAGCACCACCGGACGCCAAGTTACCAGCGAAATAGCGCCAGAACTGGGTGTTCTTATCTACGCCACCAAGGAACACCTGCTTGTACTTGTCCTTGAAGGCGAAGTTGAGGGCTTGTGTGGGGAAGTACCTGATGACGTTGGCGAGGTTACCACGCCAGAACGAGAGAAAACCCTGCTCCTTGGGAATGCGGACGAAAGCGTCAATGATACCTTTGTAGCGCTGGTCCTCTGCGATTTGCTTGCTGACGTGCTGCACCTGCAGAAGCAGTTTTACACGCTCGATGGGGGCCACCGCGGTCTTGGAGACGGCGGCTGAAATACCACCGGCGAGGAAATCCTTCGCGAACGCAACCGGATCGGCGAGGTTCGACATTTTGTTCAATTAGATGGGGGTCTTCACACAGTAATGCCGCGCGGGCGTCGAAGTGCAGGTCTTCACACACGGAATGGCAAAATCACGAAACACGAACTCCTGATTTATGTAGTCAGGAGATATACAGTAATTTCGTGATCTCGGGAGCACAGGGGTAGGTGTCTGCCTTTTTTGAAATTCGATCGATCACGTTCTCTCGCTGTTCTGGCTTCAGCAGCGCAAAAGAAGGAAGGAAGGGGTAGATGTTGCCAACTTAACGGCAAAGTACCACGAGGCCAGTGAGGCGGCTTAAATGACTACTTTTTCCCAATTAAATAATATTTTTTCTGGGATTGCAAAATAATAAAACTGATTTTAGATGTAAATTAATTAATAATAAAATAATAGATAACTAATAATAAAATTTCTCAACATTAATATAAATTCTAATCATTCACTAATATGGTGTTAAAACACGATAAATAAAATTTTAATTACGTAATTGTATAGTACAAAATAATATGGTACTATATTAGGTTAATATAAATAAATCTTCCTATAAAGACACGAATTAACAAAAATATTTAATAAAACGTTATTACATAACGCTCTCAAATTACCATAGATGGAGGTGTTATTTACAAATATGGCAAAGTAATATTATAGACTGGTGTTGCGTTATGTTACTGCTAAAAGTAAAGATAGAAATTATACTATACTATATTTTTGTTTAAAATCAACCCTTTGGCTCATTTGGCGCAGTGGCATTTTACTGCGGCGCTGAGTGTCACGGGTTCAATTCCCGCATGGTTTTTATATGACCTACAAGTAATTGTACCGGATATTGTGTGTTGTGTATATACGATATATCGTTTTATACATCTGTAAAACGCCTTCATAACTCAGGAGAATTTTTTTACCAAGGAACCACCTATTTTGAAGTTATGCTTCTATTGGCGCGTTTGGGAAAAATTATGAGAGTGAATTTTTTACTACATCTAAAATTAACAGGATGAAGTTGGTTTCCAAACGTTTCTTAAATTGTTTAGATGCGCGCGCACACCGACATCTAAAAATAACAAGATGAAGTTGGTTTCTAAATGCCTCTTAAATTATCTTGGTAACTATTATGGAGTGCATAGTCTCCATAGTAACTATATTCAAAATTGGTTATTCAAATATTTATGAATCACGTGTTTTACATCAGTGGGGATAAACAAACATATTCATACATAAATATACACATGTATTGGTTGTGATTTTAAATTATATATGGTGGTGAAAGACAATTAATGTTGACAATTCGTTATTACAGTGGCTTTTTATGTAATAAACTTTTTATGTAGGTTTAAAGATTTGAGGTTAACAGTCGATATGTATTCTCTTTATTCGTTTAGTCACGCTAACGAAGTGTAATTTCTTACGTGCGTACATGCACAAGTTTTTTTTTTGATAAGTAAAGACAATGTTATTTGACGTTTATTTATATTATATCACTACTATTACTGAACTACTATATTATTACTGGAGCGATAACTGGCATAGATGATAGATAGTACTGTAGATGCAGATAGTAACAGCACCTGCCAAAACTAAACTCAGGAAATTATTTCTCAAAAGGCACCAGATTTAACTAAATTGTTCAAGTAAAATTGATTTGTAGATTTTTTAAAAACATTTTTACGACGTAATTTCTGTGTCACAAAATCCACAGCACAATGATAGGATAGGGCGACAAGAGAAACAACAAGATGATTAGAAATAAAAAATACACGGTTAAAAATACATGTTAAATCAATTTAATAACTAACATAAAAACTGTCACGAAAATTCAATAAAGATACTTAATATGCAGCTCTTAATTATATTTATAATAATAAATATCTAAATGGCGTTCGAAATCTAAGTGCTTCTAATCTGTAAATGTTTGTGTATGTGTAAATATGTTTGAAAAACAATCCTAATAATTTGTAGAGTGATCCATTAAATGATCGAGATTGGGCTAATAGTCAGCAACTAAGCGTAAGGAATGTAAACTCGAGTTTTTAAAAATATGTTTAAGAGCTACTGAAACATATGCAGTGTTATAGTTTCTTTTGTAGATTGGTTGTTTCTAGTTATATAATGATTATGTTTTTCTTATTTATATTATTCAATTCATCATTCGAGCGATCATTTGGTTTTCGACCCCAATAAATACTGAACATATTATTTATTTATCGGTTAAATATTCAAAGCGGATATTTATGATATTTGTAGTGTCTATCATTAACTAGACCTTCTGGGGATTTTTATTCGATTATAGCGTTTTCTTCAACTATTTACAAGAATAGTGAAGTAAGCTATTAAAAACCTTAGGGTACCTGAGATCCGTCAACTGCTACTGCGGCAGCAATGCTATTACGTTGTTAAAGTGAATTTTGGTAATGTATGGCAAGTTTTTCAGAATACCAACACAAAGACTCTAACCAGGTCTGGTTAGAGTATTTCTTATATTATACACAAACCTATTATCATCAACTATTCCTTAATGTAATATTGACTTTCAAAAATCACTTGAAAGCGCGGAGACCCGACAAATGTTCTTAAATTAAAGGTACTGTGGAGTGATGGACACGTTTTTTAGTTCTCTTTCGCAGCCTCTCTTATCTCCGAGGTGCGAGTTGTTACTTGTGAAATTTGTATTAAATGATTTGTTCACAATATTGATCCTGATTACTGTTCATTTGGGACAAAATTACATAAAATTTTGAGGGGAAAATAAGTACACTTCCACTTCGTAGACCTACGATGCAACGCATGAGGCGTTAGCATACACATAGCTATCTCAGGATCCTCAGAAGGAACTCTACATCTTAGCTATTGGAATCTTTGTCCTTTATCGATACATAATTGCTTGAGGATAAAAATGGGCTGCTTTTCATATCAAAGGACATACGGGTAAATTTACGAAGATACGTCTGACGAACACCCGCCGTCGTCTCGATGGGGAACAGGCCCAGGTTGGATAAAACATTAAAACATTTGCTTGATAAGCAGGCCCTGAATACAAAATATGAAAAAGTGAAGGCTTCGTAGTTTGGTCGTCGCTTTATCCACTCGAATGACTGTATGGCCTGAGATATAATAAACGAATAAATAATTTTTATCAGTCTTCTCCTAGAGTATACCATTATATAAATACTTCATGCGTTCAAGACTCAAGAATCAACGTCTTGCATTATGAAAGAGCAGAGGCTTCGATTTAGCTAAGCAAGTCACGGACGTTACGGATGGTTTTCTGCTGACCGTGTAGACCATAGAATTTCTAGTAGTACTGATCGTCCATACTACTAACAGTTGCGACCTGCATTTATTCCATCTCCCAAAACTCGCAAAGAACCAGACAATCTTGAGAAGAAGTAGCACAGAAAGGCGTAAGAAACTCCGAAGGAATGCTCTTCTTAGGCACAAAATAAAAAATTGTTAATATTACAATTAAAAATTTAGAATCGGCTTGGAAGCAATTAACTTATTATTAACCAAGGTTAGAAATATATATATTTTTAAATTTATTCCTGAGAGTTGTGTCTAAAGATGTGCCAGAGTCGACATCGAATCTTTCCGGTCGGAAAACTTATCTTTAAATACATCAGCCAAAAAAAGTTTAATAAATCGAAATAAGGCGGCAAAACTTTGGAATTAATAAACAAAATTGGAGATATATACTGTTTGGTAAATAACCACAACGTTTTACAACACAATCGTAATACAATTATATGAGATACTCAGGGTTAAATCATATTTTCATCTTAATTCTATTAGTACTTAATCTGAGGCTAAAACCCATGAAGAAGCGCTGCCACGACTACAATATTCCAAAGTAAATTTAAAGTTATTTATTATGTTTATTATATATATTTCTGTAGATTTTTAGTAAATCGACAGAAAAGCCACAAGAGTAAAACTAATGTCTATGGACCATTAAACATTTTATTTTAATTATTTCATTTTTACAGGATATTTTAGAATTTTTTTTTTAAAAATGTGTTTCCTTTTATTTTTTTAGACAACGACAACTGGACGTTGCTTTTGTTTCAGCTTATTAATTTTTTTTGGCAACTACATGGGCAACACTGATGTCGTCTGTAGAGAATCTGTGAAAAAAAAAAACAATACACTAAAAATTATTGTTTTCAGTTTTTCAGTGGGTAATGTTTGAATTGTATTTTATTCACTTGTAGGTATTTCGATTGATTTAATTTGACAAAATGCAGATGACTGGCTTGGGATCACCGTCAGTCGGGATGGAAGAGGACAACGGCGCCGGGCACGCCTTGACCGATTTTCTTCTGCAGTTGGAAAACTACAATCCATCTATACCAGACTCTGTTGTTGCTTACTACTTGAATGCTTCTGGTTTTGAGTCGCAAGATCCTAGGTAATAGTCATATACACTTCATTAGTCGATAAGATATTATTCTTAGATCGCTTTAAAATATCAAAGTGCGAGGCGTACCATCACCAATTAGTTACATCAATTGTTTTATTATAACGAATTTCCGAAGACAACTTTTGATAAATTTCAGGTTGATACGTCTTATAGCATTGGCTTCACAAAAATTTCTCTCAGACATTGCCAATGATGCTCTTCAGCACTGCAAAATGCGCACTTCCAGTCAGATAACTCAGAACTCAAAGAATCAGAAGGGACCTAAGGAGAAAAAGTATGTAATGACTATGGAAGACCTTGTACCAGCACTTCAGGAGTATGGTATTACAACAAAGAAGCCACATTACTTTGTTTGAAAGGGAATTAAGACTGTATGTTGAATGTTCATAAAGATGCATTTACGGTGTGAGGTACATTTTATTTTATAAAATAATTCAAAAGGGGAAATAGTAATTGTATCACTAAAAACAGTGAGGTCGCTTAGTTAATTTGTTGAGATCTACACATTTTTAGAAAAAGATGTGACTGACTAAAAAACTTGATAGAAATTTTTGTTTTAAAGTAAGTGCATATAATTAATATCCTATCTATACATACTTGTAGTAAAATAATCCTTTTCATACAAATCCATTGTTTGGATAAATAATGTTAGTTGACCATAGATAATTTATAATGTCTCACTTTGTTTTACTAAATATTTTATCAATCACCACAATTTAAATTCTGTTATACCTCACAAGTTCAAATTTACTATTTGATTTGTTAAGGAAACTATTTAATGACATTTCTGTCAAAATTGTTTTAATGACATAAAAATAACATAATTAAATAGTCTTTTCTTTAATATCATCCCCCATGGATAATGACCACTGTGCATACTGAATACTATAGCATTGTTACTACATTTGGCAGGTGGGCTATGAGTCACCTGGATAGGTACAATGCTCTTTCCCATTTCTGCTGCCAAACAGTAATGTAACTACTGTTGTATTCCAGTTTAAAAGGTACAGAGAGCCAGTACAATGACAGGCTGTGAGGCATTCTAATTTAGTCCTCAGGGGTGATAGTGCATCTGTAATCTTCAAGTGAAGTTGTTTGCCGGAAGCTCGTTTTCTTTTGAGGAATACACAAATTATGCCTTTGCAATAATAGCTATGAGTGGTATTTAGGTTTTATAGTTTATTTATTGTTAAATAATCTGCCAGGGTTGAAAGTCAACAAATATTATGCATATTTTCATTAATGTCAACTTTGCAAAACCATGCTGCGATTAAACTGCATATGCAGTTAGGTTGTAGCACAAAGGACTTGCCTAGTCATATCTGGAGCTCAACACAACCACCCTGGTGGAGGCTATCCTAATGTAAACAGGAATAGGACCAATGAACAAACATATTAAACAAATGATACATTCTGAAATGAAATGTACAATACCATTTTTTGATTATTTTTGAATATTCAGGTAAATATGTTAAAAAATAGAAAAAGTTAATCTGACCTATTTTTCTTAAATTATTATAAAAATGAAAAATTTAATTATAATTCCTGAAATATTGAACCAAATGAGTAAGTGGGTAGTTTTTAGTTTTTAAATGCCTCTTGATTAAAAGTGACAAATTTAAAAAAAATCTTTGTCTTTACTTGCTGAAGTTTGTAAAAGTTTGTTTTGTAGTGCAGCAGCTAGATAAATCATATAATAGTAAGTAATAAAGTATACAAAATCTATAACAAAAATCTGGACAAGTCACATACAATACATAATGATGGTAGAGTTTATGGAAAGGTAAGCAAAGTAAAGTTTGCAATTGCATTATAATGTTGTTATGTTTTGCTTGATAACTAATGTGTGTGTTATTTTAATTATATTGAATAAATTTATCCAAACTATGAGTGATCCATAAGGTCAACATTTTATTCAAATGAAATGGAAAAGTACACTGAAATGATGGAACAGGAGACTCAAAAGAGAAATGGTAGAAGGTATGCAAGTGCAACTTTTCCCAAGTGTTGCCCCTAATCTTCATCAATCATGTTCATTATTGCACATTATGCATTCCAGCAGTAACAGCATTTTTGTTGTTTTAGTTTAAAATTTTTATTTTATTTTAAGGTGAAGTGTTTAAGGGATTTAATAAATAATATGCAAAGGAAGTCTGCTAAAATCAATAGGGCTGCTAGCGGCACTGGAGCAGGTGGAGAGTCAGTACTTCAATTATCTTTAACTGACCAAGTGAACAGGATGATGCAGAAAATTGGAGGGCAGGCCGCTATTGACATGATTGTTAGGGAAGCTGGTTTCCAACAGGTCTGCATATACTTTCACTTAACTTCTGGGTATAGACATTATGTTGTACATTTGTGGTGACAAACAGAGACAAAACAATATGTATAATTCAATTATTTAATTTTTAAATTTAATAATTTAATAAAATTTTGAATGATTGTTTATTTTCGGAATGGTCTTTTGTCATTTCCTGTATAATTATATGCAACTTTATTAATGCTTTTTCATAAATAGGCTATAAGAACATTGATTAAATTTAAACAGTCAACAAAAAAGATAATATATCAAACCTTTCTAGAGCAAATTAGCCTTAAACATAATTAAAAACACCATTCTATTTCTGTCAATTGTTTCAAGCTGAAAAAGAAAGAAGCATGATTTAAACATATTTAGAGATAATTGTTTTTAGCGATGTTAGGTGACAGTCAGTCAGCCTTAGTTAGTGTCCAAAGTACTGATTGTCAATAAACGAAATTGTATATATTTTTATTTAAGCCTCAAAGATACTTCAATTAAAGATAGCTTTAATTTTTCCAGTATCTAGTAATACTAATGTTTATATACTTTTAATTTCTTTTGTAGCTTTGGAACAGTCCACGATTTAGCAGTGAACCTATTGTGGCAAGGAACCATGGTAGCCTAGTGGTCAGGGCGTTCGCTTTAGTTTCATAGAGCGCAAGTGACCTGAGTTCGATCACCGGTGCCGGCGCCACTTATATTGTTAATAGCAATTTTAAGTCCTACATTTCGTGAGGAATGTAGGACTGCCAAAAACAACTGCCAACCGCAAACCCAGCCAGCCCAGCAATTACAATTAAACAACTGCCAACCGCAAACCCAGCCAGCCCAGCAAATACAATTAAACAACTGCCAACAGGATCACACTGTTGCGAACATTGCAGCAAATATTTTACAGAAAGTACTAAATTAAACAGAATCCTCCCACAGCTGGGCAATCGCCTCCTCATAATATTTGAATGGGTTTTAGAGCCGACAAGGTTCCGCCATCCTGCTCCAGTGCTGATGGACCTCACAATTGACATCTCGTTGAAATAATAGTTAGGTGTAGTTTTCTATCACCGCCGAACACTGAATCCAGCCCTTATAATTGTTATAATGAACAATTTTAGT
Organism: Bhutanitis thaidina; assembly: GCA_029286595.1. NCBI lineage: Eukaryota > Metazoa > Arthropoda > Insecta > Lepidoptera > Papilionidae > Bhutanitis > Bhutanitis thaidina. The sequence goes on from JAGSMS010000037.1 coordinate 3,612,991, forward strand.
GATTTTAGCACCGGGGATCGAACCCCGGTTACGTCCTTTGAAAATAAAGCGAGCGCTCCGAGCACTAGGCTACCATGTCTCAGCTATAGTTATTACAATTTTGTACAAAATATTTTTTTAAAAGTTATTTCTGGAGTTAATGGTTCGGGAAGTATTAAAATAATGTCAGCTTCCTCAGTTAGCTAGTAACTTGTATCATTGAAAGCGTGTTTAAGCAGCGTACGGAAAAAAAACCGGATGACTTACTTAAATTGAAAAGGTCAATCTCACAGGTGTTAATGTTAAGCATATTATCGAATTCAGTGCCACACGAAACTGACAGTTAGCTCTTGGGGAGTCCTGTTGTATAATTAGACATTATTTTTATTTATCGATATCTTCCCCCAACCAGCATGTCTTTAAATTAAAACACATGAATCATATTGTTTTAAAAAGCGCCAATAGCCTAATGAGTAGCGGTGCGGACTGCAGCATGACGTCGCAGGTTCGTACCCACCATTCTTCTGCTGTCGTGAACCACAAGCTATTAGGCGTAGCTGCGTGTTAAAAATAAACTTTTATGCAATGTTACAATTACTGGATTCGGAAAGCTTCAACTAGATGTTATTCTTCGTAAGAACCCTTAAGCCGGAAGTAGCCAGAATAATTGACAATTACTTATCTATTGTTCTCGCATAATTCAAGACTCCATGTCTAAGCGAGCAGGTTCGCAGAGCCGCGTCGTGCTCAGATTTTCACTTTATAAAAGTAATGGGAATGGGTGTTGCCATGGCCAAGTGACCGGAGAACTTGTTCTAATGTATAGTGTACCAACCAATATTTCTGTCAATGCAGGATATCACGTTTTCGTAATAATTGACTCGCAGTAAGCGACACAAGTTGAATTGACTCATTGCTCCTTAAACATAGTTTATATGAACCGTTTCAAACCTCACCAGCATTTCGAGTTATAGAAGTTATGGAAGAAGTTGAGAAGAGATATTGTAGTTAAGGTACGATGCAGGTAGTAAGCAAAAGTGACCTCTTTATGGTTTGAGGCCCGTAGGAAAAAAATGAAGAAGAATCATTTATTCGTACACCACAGAAAGACAACACACACAGAACATGTTAATCAATTATAATAAAAAAAGCATAAGGTACAAAATAAATCAAAAGTAAGGTACTTCACAATTAAAGAAAAATAATACTTTGTGCGTGTCTCATGGCTGGCCAATAGGTCTCCAGATCAGTTTATTGTCAAGCTTTAGAGCCTGACGTTGGTTTTCATCTGGAGCTTATGTTCATCACGGATGTCAAATTTATAGCACACTGGAAACAAATATTAGCATAAGCTATATTAGTGGGTAGCTCGAGAATGCTGGCTACAGTAGATTTTACGAGTATACCTCCTGTCTATTATAATAAGAATGTGATTCCCTTTTCGAGCTCTGTCAAAAACCTTGGTTTATTTATTGATAACAACTTGAACTGGAGAATACATGTTACCGAAGTTAGCCGTAGGGTCACTGCCTCGCTACAAGTGCTGTACCGTTTTAAAAATTTTCTTCCCGGTGAAACTAACCTTATGCTTGTCCAGACACTCATACTTCCTATTATTGATTATGCAGATGTGTGTTACTCTGACTTCTACCGTTCTCGCCTTAAATGGCTCTCTCTCCAACAAAGGCGTAACTCTACGAGTCCTGCTTATTCTCTTTTCTATCTTAAATGATGCTAGCTCTCCTTCTTACCTAAAGGATAAATTTCAGTTTGTGTTTTCTACTCATGACCGGGTCCTTCGCTCTTCATCTAATCATAAGATTAGCATTCCGCAACACTTCACCGATTATGTTGGCAACTCCTTTACTTTTCAGGCTGCACTACTCTGGAATTCCTTGCCTGAAGACATTAGGAAAGTGTTCAGTAAGTTATCGTTCAAGAGACTGGTACGTGAACACCTCTTCAAGACATCCGTTCCCACTTAGTGGAATTGATATCATCGGTCATTGTAATTTTTTTTTTTTATTGAAGAGGGGGCCAACAAGCGTGCGGCTCACCTGATGGTAAGTGATCACCGACGCCCACGAACATCCACAACACCAGAGGAGCTACAGATGCGCTGCCGGCCTTTAAGGAAGGAATAAGCTCTTTTCTTGAAGGACCCTAAGTCGTAACTGTTCGGAAATACTGCTGGCGACAGCTGATTCCACAAAATCGAAGTGCGTGGCAGAAAACTTCGATTAAAACGCACTGTGGTGGAATGCCAACCATCTAGGTGGTATCGATGGAACTTCGAATTCTGTCGCGATGTACGATGGTGAAACTCAGCAACTGGGATCAATCCGAACAGTTCCTCAGAACATTCCCCGTGGAAAATTTTGTAAAAATGCAAAGAGAAGCAACATCTCTTCGCAAGGCCAAAGGATCAAGCCGATCAGAGAGAGCTTGGTCGCCGACAATTCGAGCCGCTCGACGTTGGATGCGGTCAAATGGAAGGAGTTGGTACTGGGGTGCCCCTGCCCAGAGATGAGAACAGTATTCCATGTGGGGCCGAACTTGCGCCTTATAAAGTTGCAAACGGTGGACCGGCATGAAATACTGTCCCGCTCTACAGAGCACACCAAGCTTTTTGGAGGCCAATTTGGCCTTTCCCTCCAAGTGACCACGGAACTGAACGTCGCTCGATATGTCAACGCCAAGGATTCTGATACTGGCTGAGGCAATAAGGGGAATGTTCTCAAAAAGAGGAGAAACGACAAAGGGATTCTTTTTAGCAGTGTACGCGCAAACCTGTGTCTTTTTGGGGTTGAATAGGACCAAATTACGTCCACCCCAATCCGAGACTTTGAATAACAAGGCCTCGACTTCAGACACAAGTTTGTTCCGGCACTCGTCGACGTGTTCCCGAGAAATATTCGCACGGCCTGTATATAGGGCATCACCGGTGCTGTCGTCTGCATAGCAATGAATGGTACTGATTTGTAGCATGTCGTTGATATGCAGAAGGAACAGAGTGGGAGATAGCACACAGCCTTGTGGAACACCAGCATTCACGGGTTTGGGGTCCGAGCATGCACCGTCGACAACAACCTTGATGCTCCGATCCGTGAGGAAGCTGGTGACCCAGTTGCACAATCTCTCAGGAACCCCGTAAGATGAAAGCTTTGAAAGAAGCGGTTTATGCCAAACCCTATCAAATGCTTTCGCTACGTCCAGACTAACCGCCAAAGCCTCCCCCTTAGACTCAACTGCTTCTGCCCATCGGTGAGTCAGGTAAACTAGAAGATCACCAGCTGATCGTCCGCGACGGAAACCGTACTGTCGGTCACTGATGAGCTGGTGTTCCTCCAGGTACCTCAGGAGCTGGGTGTTGATGAGTGACTCCATTATTTTAGATAACAAGGGGGTGATGGCAATAGGCCTGTAGTTGGACGGATCAGAGCGGTCGCCTTTTTTGGGTATTGGATGCACAAATGCAGTCTTCCAAGATTCCGGGACGACGCCTGAAGAGTAGGAGTGCCGGAAAAGACGCGTAACAACCGGTGCCAACTCAGGGGCACACATCCTCAGCACAATTGGAGGGATTCCGTCCGGCCCACTCGACTTATGAATGTCCAGGAGCGGAGTGCCTTTCGCACTGAGCTCTGCAGAAACTGAATTTCCGGCATGGAGCACTTACACCACGGGATGATAGGTGGAGAGTTTCCCCGGTCATCAAGAGTCGAGTTGGATGCAAAAAGAGAGCCCAAGAGATCGGCTTTCTCTTTTGCAGTATGGGCCAGCGAATCATCCTCCTTGTGTAGAGATGGGAGAGATGGCTGACAGAAATTCCCCTGGACAGCCTTGGCGAGAGACCAGAATGCGCGGGATCCCGATGGGAGGCGAACTAGTCTCGCGCCAATTCTGCCAATGTGATTTAACTTTGGCGCAGCGATAACTCTTTTGAAGGACCTGGAGGCAGAGTTGTACTCGTTTTTAAGAGCACTGGTTTTTGCATCCCGAGACGCCGATGCATCGGCCCAGGCCTGGTAGGACTTCCGCTTTTGTCATGACGCTATTTTGCAGGTGCGACCAAAGCAAGGCTGGGATTTACCTCCGACAGGCACTGCAGAGAACGGAATAAAAAGTTCCATTCCCTGAAGTACCACATCGGTGACAGAATCTGCAACGGCGTTGGGATCATCCAGCGAGAAGCAAACCTGCCCCCATGGGTAGGAAGCAAAGAAAGACCGCATTCCATCCCAATCTGCCGACCTATAGTGCCACACACGGCGGAAGCCCGCAGATCGCGTTCGGGATCGGCGCGCGATAGGCACTACACTCCGGATCAGACAGTGGTCCGACGAGCCAAGAGGGGCATCGACTGAGACCAAATATCCGTCCGGGTGTGAGGTCAGCAAAAGGTCCAACAGGGAAGGTGTATGACCTTCCATGTCTGGGATCCGCGTCGGCGAGGTTACCAGTTGTGTCAGGCCATATACTAATGCAAAGTCGTGAACAGATCTCCCCGCATGATCGGTTATGCGAGAACCGAGCTAATCGGTGTGGTGGGCATTAAAATCGCCGAGAATCACGATCTCTGCGGATGGGATCTGTTGTAGCACGGAATCTGTAGCCATTTGGATGTGGTCGATGAGTCGGTCAGTTACGGTATTACCGCTATGGGACCTGTAAAGGCACGCATAGACGCGCGGATGGCCGTCGCTGTCGATGCGCAGCCAAAGGGTAGAAAGGTCCAAACCTTCAAGACTACCGAGGCGTCGAGAACAGATATCATCTCTGACGTATACGCAAACTCCGGCACGGGGCACAAAGGAGTGTTCCAGTTTGTACCCCGGGTAATGGAGATAAGAGGTATCAGCCGGAGACGATATCTGAGTCTCTGTAAGAAAAAGCAAGGCCGGCTTCGCCGTTTCAATATGGTAATGAACGGCGCTAAGGTTCGAGTGGAGTCCCCTGATATTGCAGAAATCCACGGCGAGCGCGGTAGGGGATGCTATAGTTTCTTTGCTGCGTTTGCCTCGAGTAGGAAAGAAAGAGAGCGGGATATTGCCCCCCCCCAGAATACGCGGGGCAGACTGAGCATCCACGATTAGGTAGCGTAGGAAAGCCTGAACGTGGATGCTCAGTGAGGGATTCTCCAGAACCGTAGGTACTGGTAGCCTCCTGGGGTAGCTCAAAATTATATACCGCTACCATATTTGGGGAGGGGGGAGGGGGGCGAGGGCCTCCGGTTACCTCACTCACCGGACGAAACGCAGAAGCACAAGATGCCTCTACCTCACGCCGGTATTCTGCGAGGCCGTGGTACTTATCCGGACGAGCCGGCCCATTCCTGCGGCAGCAAAAGCCGCCGCTTGGCTCTACCACGTTAGAATAATAATAATATTTTGTATGCTGTATGTATGTGTATATATATGTATATTTATATATATATTTATTTATATGTATTCATATTTGTTTATATGTATTTATTCCGTCTTTATGTATATAATTGTAAGTGTATTTTAAATATTTATTTATGTTTTTTTTTTATAAATTTAATGTTTGGCACCCTTCTTTTATCTCTCCACGCCCCGGGTTGACTGGCAGAGAATGCCAAGAGGCATTGAGTCCGCCCTTTGTAATACTTTCGTTTAAAGGTATTTAAATAAAGTTTAAATATAATAAAATAAATAAATATATTACCCAAAAAATAAGCATAACATAATGTTATAATGTTTACTTCTATCCATATATATATCTGATACATATATATCCAATATAAATACATTCTAACTAAAAATATACATACATTATATCATATAAATGACAAATTAATATTTACTATATTTAGCTTCCGTTATGCATCGATCAGATATCGCCGAAGGCTTAGTTTAAAGTAATGTATAGTTTTGTGTAATCTTATAGGCGGTCATAAGTTATTCCATATCTTAGATGCTGCATAACGGAAGCTACCTCGGAATGCAATTTGTGTGGTGGAATGGAAATCTGGAGTGAGCATTGCCTACTCCGGCATTCACGTTCACTATATACCCAGTTAAGCTTTTGATAAAGATACATTGGTTCCTCAAACTTAACAACACAAAACATAAGACATGCCAAGTGCAGCTTACGCCCTGACTTCATTTTTAATACAAAATGTTTGTTGAGGAACGGGGTAACTAGCATCTAGGTGGAATCATGTAACAAAAACGAGCACATGAATTTTGTACCCTCTGTATCAGTCTATCTGTCCTAGATAATAGGCGTGGCCCATAAACCGAGTCAGCATAGTTAAGTTTAGACAAAACTAGTGACTCAACCAAACGATAATGATAGAAAGGGACGCATACGATATAGTATCTTTAAGTGATAAAAACAGTTACGAACTGATTCAGCGACATGTTTTACGATCCTAAGACTAGAATCCATTATTAAACCCAAGTTGCGTGATTCTTCTACTCTATCAATTAGCTCTCCCATAAGACTTGTATTAAATAATGGTAAATGTTTCAGTTGTGTTTTCGTACCAAATAGCATATACTTTGTTTTATTTGGGTTGAGTACTAATGAGTTCTTATTTGACCACTCTACAATTCTCCCTAAATCGTCAATTAGTGCGGCAATGGCATGTTCGTACACGGAAGGTTTAAACGATAAGTATACTTGCGTATCATCAGCATATATATGAAATTTACATTTTCGTAATATCCGTGCAATATAAAGAAAATAAAATGGAACCCAAGATAGATCACTGAGGCACTCCTCTCTTTACAGTGGCAAAATCAGAGGCCAATGTGGTTCCGTCATTTGACCGGAGCTTCACGCGCTGTTGGCGATTATTTAGGTAACTGAAACCACTAACCACTACCGTAATAGCTTATTTTAGATAAGACAAGGGAGGTATTAATACAATCAAAAGCACGAGATGAATCTAACTATAATAACAGTGTGCACATTGTCTTATCTTGAGCAGACAAGGTGTTATCCGTCTCATCCAATAAAGCAGTCGTAACATTACATTATATTACAGGCCTGATTGTAACAACAAGGGATTTTAACTGACGGTAATATTCTTTCTTAGCCTCGGATTTATTCCTACGATATTTGGTTAACCCATCGTCACGCAGTTGCATCATAATTTTTACAGTGTCCGTTACCCATGGGTGTGATTGTTTCTTTATAATACATGTCCTAAGTGGCGCATGAGCATCAAACACTGCAAAAACATGAAACGTTAACCATTTCGTTTACTGTTCCTAATAACAAAATATTTTGCCAGTCCTGCGCTAACAAAGCCTTTTGCAGGTGCTCCTTTCTTACATTTTTAATAGGCCTAAAATTGGCAATATGTGGTTTAAACTTTTCCCGCTTGATCTGCAAATCGCATATTATAACCAAGTGACCAATTATAGACCTAAATGACTCAACTGTTACTTACCTAGTACGAAGGTCCGTGCAAACCAACTAAAGATTTACTAGTTTCTGTGAAATGGGTAGGCGACTTAACCAGACAAACTAAAACCAGTAAGAAACTCTGCAATTCTTTTAGTTTTATAATCGTTACTTTTCAAAATATTGGTATTAAAATCTCCAAGTAACACATAATGTTCAGTTTTACCAGAACCGCTTATTGATATATGATATGAGACAAAGGTCTGGTTATTGCGGAAGGATAAAATTATCTGTGGAATTTTGACTTTTTTTTATAGAAGAATTTTTTTCTATAGTGGGTCTGTAGTGAGCTTGCGGCTCACCTGATAGTAAGTTATCACCGACGCCCACGAACATCTACAACACCAGAAGAGCTACAGATGCGCTGCCGGAAGCGCATCTGTAGCGCATCTGTAGCCTTTTAGGAAGGAATAGGCTCTTTTCTTGAAGGTCCCTAAGTCGTAATTGTTCGAAAATACCGCTGGCGACAGCTGATTCCAAAAAGTCGAAGTGCGTGGCAGAAAACTTCGAGTAAAACGCACTGTGGTATCTAGGTGGTATTGATGGAACTTAACGATGGTGAAACTGAGCGGCTGGCATCAATCCGAACAATGTTCCTCAGAGCATTCCCCGTGGTAAGTTTTGTAAAAAATGCAAAGAGAAGTAACATCTCTTCGCAAGGCCAAAAGTCAAGCCGGTCAGAGAGAGCTTGGTCGCCGACAATTCGAGCCGCTCAACGTTGGATGCGGTCAAATGGAAGGAGTTGGTACAGGGTTGCCCCTGTCCAGAGATGAGAACAGTATTCCATTTGGGGCCGAACTTGCGCTTTATAAAGTTGCAATCGGTGGACCGGCATGAAATATTGTCCCGCTCTGCAGAGCACACCAAGCTTTTTGGAGGCCAATTTATCCTCCAAGTGACCACGGAACTGAACGTCCCTCGATATGTCAACGCCAAGGATTCTGATACTGGCTGAGGCAATAAGGGGAATGTTCTCAAAAAGAGGAGAAACGACAAAGGGATTCTTTTTAGCAGTGTACGCGCAAACCTGTGTCTTTTTGGGGTTGAATAGGACCAAATTACGTCGACCCCAATCCGAGACTTTGAATAACAAGGCCTCGACTTCAGACACAAGTTTGTTCCGGCACTCTTCGACGTGTTCCTGAGAAATATTCGCACAAGTGATGCCTGTATATAGGGCATCACTCGTGTTGACTTCTGCATAGCAAAGCATGCTACTGATTTGTAGCATATCGTTGATATGCAGAAGGAACAGAGTGAGAGATAGCACAGAGCCTTATGGAACACCAGCATTCACGGGTTCGGAGTCCGAACATGCACGGTCGACAAAAATCTTGATGGTCCGTTCCGCGGGGAATCTGGCAACCCAGTTTCACAATTTCTCGGGAAACCCGTAAGATGAAAGCATTGAAAGAAGCGCTTTATGCCAAACCCTATCAAACGCCTTCGCTACGTCCAGATCAACCGCCAAAGCCTCCTGACTGACTGTTGACCTGTCTGTTGATACTTACACCCATATGGCGTTGGGAAGTGACGACCCCACCCCCCACCGGTGTAACAGTTTAAGCGACAAAGCTGTTGCGTCGGCGCAAGCAGTCAGCATCCTGTCAAGAGGTGTTAGCGCTGTGCTTCGGCAAAAGAGAGGGTACAAAGGCCCGCATGTGCAACACAATACACGGTGCCGGACCGGGCGTCTTCCGTTAAACGACGCCCAAACCAATAAATGGATGATGGAATTTACGAGTATGCGCAAAGAGCCGCTGCCTGGGGGTCGTCAGGGCACATCTGGAGCTGGCGCTGAACGTGGCAGCATGTGGACCGCCAGCCAAGCGCGAGGAGTTATTCGACCACATTTACACAACACAAAAGAATACAATTATACAGAAAAAAAAACAATAGACATGTAAAAATAAAAAGAAATAGTGCTTTTTTTTATTTAAATAATACTTCAACAAATGCTTCATATAGTTCGTTTTGACTGGTGTTACGTTCGTTTGAGACTTTATTTTTAACAATATGCCAGAAATTTTCTATCGAGTTTAAATCCGGACTATTTGCTGGCCAGTCTAAAACGGATATACGCTGTTCGCTAAGGAAACATTTGACGCTATTGGCCGTGTGTTTGGGTCATTGTCAAGCTGAAAGATCCAGGTTACAGGCAAATGATCGTCCGAGTAGGGAATCATTGTGTGCTCTAAGATATTTCTGTACTGCCATTGATCCATTGTACCTTCAATCTTTCGAACGGGTCCAACTCCTCATCCGGAAAAACACCCCCAAACTTTAATGTTACCGCCACCGGGCTTGACTATACTCCTTGTGTATTTATAATTAAAAGCATTTTTACAGGACGTCTAACATAGCGCTTTCCATCGGAATTTACCATATTTATTTTTGTTTCACCTGAAAATAACACCTTTTTCCATTCTCGTACCGTCCAATTAACATATTTTTTAGCGAATAATAATTGCCTCTCTCGGTGTTGCTTGGTAAGAAGCGGTACCCTTCGAGAGATTCTTCCAAACAATTTAGCTTCCACTAATCTTCGGCGTATCAGACTTGACGAGATGTTTCTCGGGTCATCAGGAGAAAAACGTTGAGATACGTACGATGTTTTATATTTAATCCATTTAATGAGTTTTTTATTTGAGTGGCTATATTATTGCATAATTATTAATTATTGAATGTGTATATTTTTACGAAAATTGGCACGTTGAAGTTATACTTTCTTTATTCATAAGAAGTGTTTCTAATTATATGACCACCACGGTAAATAAAAAGACTTAATATATAAAAGTAGTATGTATGAATAAAGTAATATATATGATATTAGATTAGATTTCGAGTTGTAGTGTATAATATTGATAGTGTATTAAGCAAGTGCTTGTCAATGTGTAAAATAATTGGAAAATTCAATTTAAGGTCGGATATCATTTTTTTCGTTTAGGTATTAGGTAGTAGGATATTAGTACGACAGGTTTTCGGTAAAAATTGACATTTTACCGACGAAATACCGAAAAATATTATATTATCACTTTGACACTGGCAGATAGTTATAGTGTTGCCTTATGTGTAGTGTGTTAGTGAGCTCCAATATCGAGAAAATAAAGAATTTAAATTGATAATTTGTGGTAAAATAAATCATATGAAACCTGTTATATCATGCGACTGTCATTTTAATTAACGCTGGACAAGCTACATTACATTTCTCGGAATTCCATTGTCTACTCGGATCACCAGTTAAAACAAAGAAATTGTTTGTCTGAAATTTAATTCTTACCAGCATTAGGCTTTATTGGCTTACAGTTTTTTTTATAACGCGCTGAAATAAATAACTAGGTCTTGGCGTTATAAAAAACTTTAAGTGAAATTTACTCATATTCTTAACACAGGATTTGATTTATTTAGCCTTATAAAATACTTCAAATGAAATTTAATCATTCTCTTCCGTATTAGGGTTTGATTTACGTGAAGTTAATATTATAATGTGAATGATAGAAATTATTTTATTTGCAGTCTACTTGTAGTTGCTGCGGCTTCGTGTTATTGTTTGAGGGACTAGTATTAGTACTATAAGAATATAATAGTAATTCATTTGACGACATATCCACGAAACCGAAAAATGAACAGGAGATGGTTTTGAGTAAGGAGATTCATGGCCCTTAGCCTGGTGGAAAAGTCATGCTTTGCGTATATCCGAAGAGCCCATTGCAGCAGAAAACGCACAGTAGAGTTAGTATTTCTATTATTAATAAGGTATTGTAAGTACGTTTTGGCTAGTATAAGTAGAAACCAAAAATCAAAAACAAAACATGAACAAAAGTTTAAAAATAATTCCAAAGCGTTCGAGTCATTTTCACGACATGTAACAGTTACTATAAGCAGTAACTATAATTCCATGCCTAATTCGGTCTGTGGGACATTCCTAAAAGTATAAATATATCTTCAGACCATTACTATCCTAAATAGTCCCGCTTGCGACTTCGCTCCGCGCATATGTGTGCTGGCCCCCTGGTTTGAGCAGCCATAACACTGTGCCGGAGTGTTTCGTACTTGGCATATGTCGTGTTTGTCAGTAAATCGCTAGTGGGCCCCGCACCTGCGGGTCCTTACTTCGAGTCCACTATCTTCCCGAGTCATTAATTAGTGAGTGCCGTCCATCTCCCGCGCATGCTACATAGCAGTCCCGTTTGCGACTTCGCTCCGCGCATACGTGTGCTCGCCCCTGGTTTGACCGACTATAACACTGTGCAGGAGTGTTTCGTACTTGGCATATGTCGTGTTTGTCAGTAAATCGCTAGTGGGCCCCGCACCTGCGGGTCCTTACTTCGAGTCCACTATCTTCCCGAGTCATTAATTAGTGAGTGCCGTCCATCTCCGCGCATGCTACATAGCAGTCCCGTTTGCGACTTCGCTCCGCGCATACGTGTGCTCGCCCCTGGTTTGACCGACTATAACACTGTACCGGAGTGTTTCGTACTTGGGATATGTCGGGTCAGTTTGTCAATGGGACATTGGTCTCCGTGCCACTATTATCCTCCCGCGTATAAATGCGTGCAACATTAAACTCGTCACCCCACTCAACTTGCGGGCCTCCTGCTCGCGAGTCTCTATAGATGAAGCTGTAAAGGCCTCCGGGCCAACAGGGACGTGGATGGTTTTTAGTCGGTACGTTTCTCCTTCCGAGATCCGAGTCCGACATAACCCTGTTTCTAACAGGGTATGCGGAACACATTTTCCATCCACGGGGAAAAAAAAAACTCACCTGTCAGTCTGAGTAACTGTCAGTTACTAATCCAATCCAAATCCTCTTAGAATTCGTTTAAAATTGTACAAAGCTGTACATATTCAGTTGGTTTTTATTTATTTTACTAGTTTCACGTCCCACGTCTATAACAAAAATATTATAACATTAAATTAAAATATAAAATTATAATATTTTTAAATAGGTAATAAAATATTAAAAAAAATTGTTAATGGATACCGAATATAATATTCACGAGGCTTTGAAGCCAATTTCCTGGCTTGCCGGTTCCTGGGTAACGGATAAGGGTCGAGGAGTATTTCCTAATCTAAACGAATTCGAATATCATGAACGTATCGAATTCATTTATGTTGGTAAGTGATGTGTAAGTTTTACAGTAAAAATACTTTCTACAGCACAAACATTATATCTTTCCCGCTCTGAAACAAGGCCTTCGGATTTAACCCTTTTAGTTTAATTTACTTGAATTGTAATTGTATGTATTGTGTAATCTTGAATTGTTTTCAATATTTTATGACTTTTCCATTAAATGTTTTTGGTTTCGGGCCTGTAGCATATCCCTAATATATCATAAAAATTAAATTTATATTCACACATCAAGTCATTAAGTATATGTAAACAGTTTGGTTATGACAAAGAAAGGTACTGTACTAGTTAAACCTATAAAAGCTTTAATAAAATTTACATGATTGTAAAACATAATTACAAAAATGATTTGGATATTATTCCTAATGGCTTCTTGTTGCACCTATTTTTATGTACTAAGTTGAGTTAACATGACACCTTGTAGAAAAGAATAATATTGAAAATTCTTCCCTACTTAAGCAAAAGTCAAAAATGTGACAAGTAATCTGACCTTTTTTTAACAGTTACTTAAGCTGTGGTAGCCAAGTGGTCAGAGTTGTGGCACTCACTTTACTTTCACAGTACGCATGTAGCCACGGTTCAATCCTGTGACATTGCCACTAAAATTGTTAGTAGCAATTTGAAGTACTAAATTTAGCACATGCTTAGTGGTGTAGGAAAAACATTGAGCATGTCTGAGTAATATTTTTTTTTTTATTTCAAAGATTTGAAGGCCACCTACCCACACAACAACAAATATTCTCTTGTTATAAATCATATTAGGACTAGTGATACTACAAGAGATGCAAAATCGGTTAAAAAATTAAACTGTTTTCTTTTAACAGCTTTTTAACATTCTTGTAACATCCTTTAGACATAGGCCTCTTGCCAGTAGTACCATATGGCTTGCATCTTAAAGATTGTTCAGAAATTTTCTTCAATCAACCGCCTCAGGATGATGCAGTGACAGATTTTCTCATACGGCAACTAGGCTCAGCAGCCTTAAGGGAAGCCATCACGCTAGTAGTCTTAAAAAACTTAGTCTTTAATCAGCATCAGACTTCAGCTAGTGACTGCTCTGTAGAGCTAAATAGATCTTAGTTATTCCACATGGGCTAATCTGAACTACAGTCCAAATTTCGTGAAGAATCCAATTAGAGTAAGAACAGGGTTGTTTTTTCTATACCTCGGATCATCAAGGCTGTGTATCTTGAGTTTTGAGTTATAATGGTCAGGTTTCTGCAACTCTCCGAATATGCACATATTTTGTGTATGGTAGCTGTATATCTTATTTCATTAATGTATGTATTCCAGGACAACCAATGTTCAACTTTTTATCAACATCACAACACCCAGTAAAGGGGACACCAATGCACCAAGAGAGAGGCTTCCTACGTATAAATCCAGGGACCAATGAACTGGCTTTCATAGTGAGTCATAACTTTGGTCTATCATCCCTAGAGGAGGGTCACTTTGATGCTGTAAAGAAAGAAATAAAGCTGGAGACTGTAAATATTTCTAGAATGTGCTTTGCAAAACCGCCTTATGTTAAAAGTTTTAAAAGAGAGATTAGACTGTTGTCTCCAGACACATTAGAAATAATTCTGTTCATGGAGACTGATACTACACCTCTCAGTGAACATTTGAAAGCAGTTTATAAAAAGAATGTTATGTAAATTTAGCAAAACTTTGTAGCAGCCTGAATATAGTTGTTAGTTGTTACACTTTGTGCGAGAGAACCAACCAAAGTACTAACCAAACTACTTTTCCTATTATTGCTATGTCTAAACTTAGTCCTAACTTTTTTATAAGTGTGTCAAATCTTAAAATTAATGTTTTGATTCTTATTTTGTCAAAGTGTTATTGCCAAAATCATGCAGGAAATTTGATGTTGTTATAACTTGAATTTATTCACTTAATCCTAGAGAAAGTGATCACAGATTCAAATTAGGTGAATCCATATGTAAGAATACACCTTAATAGTGAATTGATATTATAAAAGTTTTACAATGTACTTTTAGATAACATGACAAAATCGAAAAACACAAATAAAGGTATAGTCTTGGCCATAGCAGTTCGCCACTTATTAATATATCGCTCCTGCTATAAATTTAGTTTGCAATCCTATTGCGGTGACATCAATGTCGCTATATGAGAAGCTTAAGAAATGTTAACATTCGTTCAGGAAATCAATTCTCAAGACGACACTACCTCTACGGGTCATTTATACAAGATCCAAATAACACCCTGAAAGAGGAGACTCGGGTCTCTACTGCTGAAGCTGTAAAAGATGTTTGTTTTTGTTTTTTTAATTTTTGATATTGATATGAAAACTGAATATTGATCTTACTAGACAATTACGGTAATACTGTAATACTGTAATAATATAATAATCTAATATTATATCAATCAAATGAAACATAATAAACCTTTCATGCTATATCTTCATTTTATATTTAGTGATAATAAAAAACAATCAAAAGTTTACATGAAAATATTTAAATTGATTTCTCTGTTTACACTATCCATACTAATATTATAAATGCGAAAGTAACTCTGTCTGTCTGTCTGTCTGTTCCTCTTTCACGCCTAAACGGCTGAACGGATTTTGATGAAATTTGGTATGGTGATAGATGATAACCTAGAAATGGTCATAGGCTATAAATAATCACGCCATCGTTCTTAGGGGGTAGGCAGTAGGCAGATAACTAAATTGAGTTAGTGATTTTTAGTCGTTTTTGTTGGGACTTTTGCTCTTTCACGTATAAAAGGCTGAACAGATCTTGATGAAATTTAGTAAGGTAATAGATGGTTACCTAAAAACGGATATAAGATCAAAATGATCACGTCATAGTACTTAGGGGGTAGGAAGTAGGCAGAAAACTGAATTGAGTTAGTGATTTTTTTATGGTTTTTGGTGGGAGTTTTGCTCTATCATGCCTAAACGGCTGAACGGATTTTGATGAAATTTAGTTAGGTGATAGATAGTAACCTAGAAAAGGATATGGGCTATTAATATTCATGCTATCGTACTTAAGGCGTAGGCAGTAGGCAGAAAACTAATTAAGTTAGTGATTTTTAATAGTTTGGTTTAAAAGTTTACCTCATTCACGCCTTAACGTCTGAACGGATTTTTATAAGACTTGGTTAATATAAAGATAGGATCCTAGGCACGGACACAGGCTACTTCTTACGGCGGGAAAATACCTCATTCCGCGGAAATCTAGCGTGATCGTGTCAAGAAGCGAATGACGCCATAGCTACTGAAATGATTTTGATGTTTTTTTTAAATGAGTGTTACTAAGACTTAAAGTTAGTATTTGATCACTTTTCTAACTTAGAGGGTCGGTAGGCGCCATAATTTAGGAATTTATTATAAAATTTTGATGCATCTGTCTTTATTTAACAGTTTTACTTGGATCGAAACTTAGCGACATACCATCACACTACTTAACTTATAGGGTAGGAAGGTACCAAAATTCAGACTACTTTTTACTTCGGGAAAATATCTCATTCCCACAGGAACCTATACACAGCTACCTATCTACAACATTAAAACTCTGTCTAGAATCACATTACGCCATAGCTATTGATCTGATTTGTATACGATTTTTTATTCAACTGACTGTTAAATTACATACAGATAAAATCTAATTACCTACACCACAGAATTAATATAGTACTACATAACTAGCTACGCTTTACACTTGAGGATGTAATTAGATAGACATTTATACGAACTTTATGCTCAGTAATCAATCATAGTGATAAGTTAATACTCATTTTAGACAAAGAAACGGATAGGTAATCAGTTCATCACCGAAATTATAACACCTACACTTAGTTTGTTTACTATTCAACGAGGGAAAATAATTCAATATAACGCAAACCTTCAAATCATACGTCGTCGTAGTGAATACAAGACGCTGCGCCGAGCGAAGAGGCGGTGCGGCGCGAGGGCAGGGCCGTGCCCAACTGTGCCTACCCAAGCGGGCAGACGCACGAGGGCAGACGTCGTCGTCGCACGTATGCGAATATTGAAATATTGCGTTACGAAACTCTATTCGTTGCGTATTTTTGGTTAGCTAAAACGTTCTTTTTAAATTCCGAGTTGAAATAGGTACTACGGTCTACGCGTAGGGTCTGTAAGCTTTAATTTAGTCCTTTGTTTTAGATATCTAAATAAATATTTGGTAGGTTATTATTTTTGAGTCCAAGTTGACGTCATTTTCGTATTTTTATTAAGTACTTAGTTACATTTTTATTATTAGGTAGTTAAGGTAGCTGTTAGATGTAGGTATTTTCTTAACCAATCATTCATATCTCTAGGTTTACTCAGATACGTATTATTCTTTATTTTTGCAGTCGCTTTCATTTGTTAATTCTCAATTTTATTCATGTGTAGGTTAAGTGTTTTTTAGCTCACATCAGGATGTTTATAGTTCGTAGTAAATTAGTTTAGTAATAGATTTTGTCATTATATTATAGTACTTTTATGTTAGTTTTGATAGATAAGTAGGTAGTACCAGTAGTGAAGAAAATTGTGTATTGTGGTGTGGTACATAAATTCAATATTTTTGAATTTATTTAGTTAATTTAGGTTTTAGGTATAAAAGGTTTGTCAGGTGCATAGTTGTTTAGGTTCAATACGTTATTGATTGATTTAGATATTTAGGTTATAAGTAAAAAGGTTTGCTTTATCGAAGTTTTTATAAAAAAATTTCTTACGTTGTAGTTTTTAAAACTACCGATTTTAAAAATCTTTAATTATTGTTTTATTGTTTTCGATATGCCACGCAAACGTAAATCCAATCTAAGCCGTAGTTCTAGCAGAGCTCGAACTGCAAAAGTTGCTAGAAGCCAAGAATCTGAAGAGCAGACTCAGACGCGTCAGATGTTAGATTCTCAGCGTCATGCGACTCAAAGAGCTTCTGAGACCTATACGCAGACTCAAGCCCGTAGGACCTTAGATGCTGAGCGCCACGCATCTCAAAGGGCCTCTGAGACGTTTACACAGACTCAAGCCCGTAGGACCTTAGATGCTGAGCGCCACGCATCTCAAAGAGCCTCTGAGACGTTTACACAGACTCAAGCCCGTAGGACCTTAGATGCTGAGCGCCACGCATTTCAAAGGGCCTCTGAGACCTATACGCAGACTCAAGCCCGTAGGACCTTAGATGCTGAGCGCCACGCATTTCAAAGGGCCTCTGAGACCTATACGCAGACTCAAGCCCGACAAACCTTAGATGCTGAGCGCCACGCATCTCAAAGAGCCTCTGAGACGTTTACACAGACTCAAGCCCGTAGGACCTTAGATGCTGAGCGCCACGCATCTCAAAGAGCCTCTGAGACGTTTACACAGACTCAAGCCCGTAGGACCTTAGATGCTGAGCGCCACGCATTTCAAAGGGCCTCTGAGACGTTTACGCAGACTGAGACCCGTCAGGCCCTAGATGCTGAACGCCACGCATCTCAAAGGGCCTCTGAGACGTTTACGCAGACTCAGGCCCGTCAGACCCTGGATGCTGAACGCCACGCATCTCAAAGAGCTGCTGAGACAGTGGAACAGACTCTGACACGTCGAGTTTTAGATGCCGAACGTCACGCGCAATTGATTGCGGCAGAGACTGACGAAGATTCACAAAGACGACGTCTTTTAAATGCTGAACGGCAGGCAGAAAGAAGACGTACGTTTTCAATGAGTACGTGGGAGGCATTTAATGGTGCCGCTTTTGAGTATGACCCTTTGATCGACTATGTTAATCACCGATTGGTTATCATTGGGAGAATGGATAAAAATGCAGATATTGTGAAGCACTGAAATGGAAAGAAGAAACTCCAGGTATGTGCTGTTCTGGTGGAAAGGTTAAAATTCCATTACTTGGCGAGCCAGAGGAACCTCTTAAATCTTTACTTTTATACGACAGTAACGAATCGCGCCGGTTTTAAGCAGGATTAGAAAGTATAATTCTTGCTTTCAGATGACGTCATTTGGTGTAGATAAGGAGGTCGTAATGCCTGGATTTTCACCTACTTTTACCATCCAAGGACAGGTGTATCACAGGATTGGTTCCTTACTTCCCGCAAATAATGAACAACCAAAGTTTTTGCAACTTTATTTCATGGGCGATGAAAAAAACGAAGCTGATCACAGGTGTCAAAATATACAAGGAATCGAAAGGGATACTGTTTTAAAAATCCAGAGAATGTTGCATGAACATAATCGCCTTATCAATACTTTCAAAACAGCACTAGAAAGAATGCCGGGAGAGGATTATAGGTTGGTGATGCACCCCGATCGCACACCAAGTGGGGAACATGAAAGGCGGTATAATGCACCGTTAATAAATGAAGTCGCAGCCTTGGTTACAGGCGAACAGTTTGCTTTCCGTGATATAGTTTTACAGGCCCGAGATGACACATTAACCAGGGTGCCTGATACTCATAAATTTTATGATGCGTTGCAATATCCGATCATATTTAGTAAGGGACAAGAGGGTACCACTTTCAAGTTCCTCAAATTAATCCTGTAACAGGTCTTCCCTTGCATAACAAAAAGGTTTCATGCATGGATTTTTATGCCTACAACATGATGATACGAGAAAACAACTTTAACATTGTACAAAGATGCAAGCAACTGGCCAATCAGTTTTACGTTGACATGTACGTTAAAGTTGAAAGCGAGAGGTTACGGTACATATCATTAAATCAAACTAAACTAAGAGCAGAGAATTACATCCATCTTCAAGACGCTGTGGCAAATGACGCTAATTTAAATCCAAATAACTTAGGTCGTATGGTCATTTTACCATCTTCATTTGTAAATAGCCCGCGGTACTTACACGAATATACTCAGGACGCGTTTGTTTATGTGCGTACACATGGTCGCCCTGACTTATTCGTCACCTTTACTTGCAACCCAGCCTGGCCCGAAATAGTCAATCAGTTGATGCCGGGGCAAAGCGCAATAGATAGACATGATGTAGTCGCAAGAGTTTTTAGACTAAAAGTTAAAAAACTAATGGATGTGATTAATAAAGGCCGAGTGTTCAGAGAAGCGCGCTGCTTTATGTACTCTGTCGAATGGCAGAAACGTGGACTGCCACATGTCCATATATTATTGTGGTTAAAAGATAAGTTACGACCCGATCAAATAGATAACATAATCAGCGCTGAAATACCGGATCCTAACATTGACAAGACTCTCCATGACATTATTGTAAAAATATGATTCACGGTCCATGCGGACCCGAAAATCCACAGTGCCACTGCATGAAAGACGGAAAATGCACAAAAATTTCCTCGCAAGTTAGTGAAAGAGACCGTTCACAACGACCACGGATACCCGCAGTATCGTAGAAGAGCGCCAGCAGACGGAGGTCGAACAGCAACCGTGAAGCTCCGAAATGGTAGCTACGTTACGGTTGATAATAGTTGGGTAGTCCCCTATTCACCAATTTTATCAAAATGTTTAACGCCCACATAAATGTTGAGGCATGCAGTTCAGTACGCGCCATCAAATATATTTGCAAATATATAAACAAGGGTAGTGATCAAGCTATTTTCAATTTTAGAAATACTGATCTTGCGAATCCGTAGATGAGGTACAAACTTATCAGTCTGATCGGTATGTCAGCAGCAACGAAGCCGTGTGGCGTCTGTTAGCATTTCCGTTGCACGAAAGGCATCCCACCGTGACACATCTCAGCGTGCATTTAGAAAATGGTGAACGCGTTTATTTTAATGAACACAATTTCCACGAACGAATAACTACTCCGCCAAAACCACACTCACTGCTTTTTGATCTTTGTATCAGAGATGAGTTTGCAAAACTCTTCTTTATGTCGAGGTGCCGAGGTATTATACTTGGGATGCAAGTAGGAAAACTTGGAAACGCCGCATTCAAGGTACTTCAGTTCACGATTGGCCTGGCGTCAAATCTGGAGATGCTTTAGGACGAGTTTATACAGTTCATGTTAGTAACATGGAATGTTTTTGTCTACGCATGCTTTTACACCATGTGCGCGGACCTACCTCTTTCAATGATCTAAAAAAATACAACACACAAGATTATCCTACATTTCGAGAGGCATGTGAGGCAAGAGGATTACTGGAGAATGACAACCATTGGGATGTGACACTGGAAGAAGCTGCTCAATGTAGATCAGCAGGCAAGATGAGAGAGCTATTTGCTGTATTAGTAGCGACATGTGGTCTTTCAAATCCTCAACAATTGTGGGATAAATACAAAAATGATATGACCGACGATATATTGCACAGATTACAAGAGCAAAATCCCAATGTCACGTACAGTGATTTAATTTACAATGAGGGTCTGACAAAAATTGAAGACCAGGTTAAAACAATTTCTAGAAAGGATTTATCAGATTATGGAATGATCAGACCACAGAGAACCGAGGAAATCAGTAGCGATTTAATACGGGAACTAGATTACGATACTGCTTCCTTACAACAACAATTGACAGAGTCTGTTCCACGTTTGATCCCAGAACAAAGGTTAGTATTTGACAATGTTTTAAAAAAAATCGAAGATGGCGAAGGTGGTTTGTTATTTTTGGATGCTCCCGGAGGCACGGGAAAAACCTTTCTTTTAAACTTGCTTTTAGCGCAAATCCGAAAAGATAAAGGAATTGCTGTAGCAGTTGCCTCTTCCGGAATAGCCGCCACTCTGCTCAATGGTGGTCGAACGGCACATTCGGTGCTTAAACTACCATTAAACTTAGCCCATGAAGAAATGCCAGTCTGTAATATAAGTAAAAACAGCGAGCGTGGACGTATGTTGCAGCAATGTAAATTATTAGTTTGGGATGAGTGTACTATGTCCCATAAAAGAGCAATTGAAGCTCTAGATCGGACTTTGAAAGACATCAAGAGTAATCCAAATATCATGGGGGGGATGGTGGTACTTTTAGCGGGCGATTTTAGACAGACTTTGCCGGTTATCACTAAAGGCACCCCTGCAGATGAAATAAATGCGTGTTTAAAAGCGTCAACGTTATGGGTGCAAGTAAAACGTTTAGTCTGTCTACAAATATGAGAGTGCAACTACACAATGATGTACAATCTGGACAATATGCTGCTGCTCTTCTTAAAATTGGAGAAGATCGTATGGCAAAGGATGGTAATGGCATGATTACATTGGATCGTGAATTCTGCAATGTTGTGCATAATCCAGATGATCTAAATAACTTCGTCTATAGCGAACTGCTAACTAATATGAGGAATAGAGACTGGTTATGTGAAAGAGCAATTTTAGCGCCGACGAATGAAATGGTGGGACAGATAAACGAGCAAATTATGTCACGCGTGGAAGGTGATATTGTTGAGTTTCTCTCTGTAGACACTGTAATGGATACTGAACAAGTAACATCATACCCTGTAGAATTTCTTAATTCTTTAGAACTGTCGGGAGTACCTTCATACAAACTGAGGCTGAAAGTAGGCGTTCCTGTCCTTTTAATGC
>JAGSMS010000037.1:3640000-3642500 GCA_029286595.1 Bhutanitis thaidina
ACGATTTGGGCTGCACACATGTCAACTGGGACACCCACAGAGTGCGGCCTAGGATCATCCGCGCAAGGTGGCGTGACATGAGCCGCCAATGGCTGGTCGGCAGGTTCGGCCCCTTCCGATTCCGGCTGTGTCGAACCCCTGCTCCGAGACGCTGCGCTAGCTATATCTGCCCGGCACGCTTGCACCAGGCTCTTGTATTTTGCGCAGCGCCTCTTACCCTTTATACCCTCCAGGGTTCGCTCGAACCCCGGCAGGGCTTGGAGCAGGTCTACGTTCGAGCAGCAGCCGGTCTCTTCGAGCAGCCTTGCCTCCGAACGCGCCATTAGAGCAAGCTCCTCCTCACGCCACCTGCGCTTCACCATTTTTGGTGCCGCCTCCGCATTAGCTTCCACGGGGTGGGCTCTCCGTTTGTGGACGCCCAGCCCCGTCTTCGTCCGGAACGAGCGTTCACAGACGGGACAGGTCCAGTCAATGACCGCCGGAGACGTGGCCGGGGCCCCGGTCCGAGCGGTCGAGGATAGGGCCAAGCACCCCGGCTCCTGTGGGAGGCCGGGTTGGCAAAATTCTTTTTCCATAATTTTACTCATTGCTTTGTATTATTGCCCAAGGCGGTCGGGGTGCAAACCCAACCGCCGGGATCGCCCACCACTTTCGCTAGGCCCCAACCGAAGGAAGTGGTTTGACTTGGCGAGCACAAGTGCCCGCCCATTGGGGCTGTTCGAGGAATCTCACCCCGAACCTCGCCCGGGTTACGTTCTAAGATCGAGAACGCTGCGCATACTGTTTGAGTCCAGCAAACCCGGTCACAAGCCTGACCATCGTCTCCAGATCTGCCGCCCGCAACTAAGCCAAAGCTTCGAAGTGACGACTAATCAAAGTGAAGACCATAGTGGAAATCGCGCTATGCCTCGAAATCAAGGAAAGTGCCAACGAGGCTATCACTCCGCAACAGCCGCTCCCGGAGATGACTATTTTAGGCACGCCCCCCCTCCCGTATCCGTCATAAGCGGCGGCGCCTCGAGCAGGCCACGGGTAGGAGTTGAGACTCGCGGAGCTGGAAGGTGATCACCCAGACCGCAAGACCCCATTTGCTAGCCCAGGGAGTTCGTGTATTGGTACGGCCCAAAAAAATGGCTGGCGGTTCTTTGACCGTCCACACTTTAGCACCCCGGGCTAGGAGTTCCTACTATCTCCGCCCGTTAGGGCCGCAGTTTCGGTCGAGGATCAGATAGCGCGTCCGGCCCGACGCTTCCGCGTTAAGAGAGTCATAGTTACTCCCGCCGTTTACCCGCGCTTGCTTGAATTTCTTCACGTTGACATTCAGAGCACTGGGCAGAAATCACATTGCGTCAACACCCGCGAGGGCCATCGCAATGCTTTGTTTTAATTAGACAGTCGTGTGAAAAAATAACATGTTAATGATATAAATAATAAGCGATAAATGATTTATTATTTTCTATTTATCTATGTATCTTTTTAAATATATTCATACGGACATTTGTGTACTTATTTACAATATTATAAATATTTGTATATTTTATTTATTTACTAATATATCGTTTCAAATTTTTTTTATTACTATCTATTATTATATATTTTTATTATTTGTTTCGCACCTGACAACTATTTTTCACCATGACCTGATCATCGACTGGTTGTGAATGCCACTCGGCATTATGTCAATAAAGTATAAATAAAGTTTGTACTTCATTCAGAGTTACATAATACAGGCACGATATATAATATCAATAATGAAAGAAGTATATATAATATATATATATATATATATATATATATTTTTATTATTTGTTTCGCACCTGACAACTATTTTTCACCATGACCTGATCATCGACTGGTTGTGAATGCCACTCGGCATTATGTCAATAAAGTATAAATAAAGTTTGTACTTCATTCAGAGTTACATAATACAGGCACGATATATAATATCAATAATGAAAGAAGTATATATAATATCAATAATGAAAGAAGTATATATAGTGTAAACTTTCAAAAAATTTAAACTTAATATATAATATTGTAACTCCCAAAAAAAATATTAAGTCGGCAATTTTGTAATAATTGTTAATGTTGAAGTAAATTTATCTAAAATAAAAATAATAATATTACATTAAATATGTAACATAAAATGATGATATAGCATGAAATGAGGCGTCATTATTATGATTATATGCTACATATGATTGATAAAATATTTGTATATTATATTATCTTAATTATGTTATTGTAAAATTAATAAATAAACAAAAACGAGTAAGAATAATACGGGCACGATATATAATATCAATAATGAAAGAAGTATATATAATATATATATATATTATATAGCATGATTTTTATCATTATATATTTCATTTGATTTATAAAATATTTGTATATTATATTAATAACAATATTATCTTAATTATGTTATTGTAAAATTAATAAATAAACAAAAACGAGTAAGAATAATACGGGCACGATATATAATATCAATAATGAA
>JAGSMS010000037.1:3645000-3650000 GCA_029286595.1 Bhutanitis thaidina
TCCCCCTTCGAGGCGATAATATCGGGCTTTCTAAGGCCTTTCGAGGTTTTGACCTGCGGCTCGATCACCACCGACCATTGGTCTGAGGTCATCGCGTCTGCTACTGACCTCACGACTCGATTGTGGCGCTCGATGCGACCACCGTGCGTCCGCCAACACTGCTGGATGGTGTGGGCCGTCGTCTCCCTGACCGTGCAGCCAGCACGGCAGTTTAACTCGGACTCACACCCAGTCCGTCGCCCCCTCGAGTTGCGGACTCGAGAGGGGAGTGCATTTATATGGGTGTGGACGAACTGCACGTAGTCGCGCCCGGAGACACCGTGGGACTCCTCCCTGATCCACTTAGTGGATGCTGGGACGTGGGCAGACTCGCGCAACTCGAGTCCGTCCACCGAGCCCCACAGCTTCTCCCGCCACAAACGATCGACGGACCTAATGCCCGTGACCGGATCAATCTTGGTGACCTTTTGGTGTAACCTGTCGGCCCATCGCAGCTTTCTTCGGATCCTGTCGGATCTGGCGGCGGCCCTTGCCACTGACCAACTCGACGAGTCGAGCCGCCCGAATCTCTTCAATATGAGATCCGGGACGGTCGCCCGAAGCGATGGGATCGCTAGGCCGCCGTCGCCCGATTGCCGCATGGAAGTACCCGACAGGCACATCCTTTGGGAGCCTCAGCCAACTCCTAACCGCACCCCGGATCTGGACGTCGAGCATGCACAACCTATCCTCCGTGATGTTGCCCAGCACAAGGCCATGCAAGAACCTCGGAATAAGGTGTCCTCTTGTAATTTCGAGCCGCTGCTGCAGCTTAAGAGGTGCCTTCAAGATGTTATTCAAGGCATTTTTGATATTATGCTCCAACGTCGCGCATCCAGACGCTTGGAAATCGATGCCAAGATAGCGCCAGCGTTCCACGCACGTTATTTGTGGCAGCCACACCCGACCTATACGGAAATTCTTCCCGGTCAGGTAGTGGTGCTTTTTGCGCTTCCCATCTGGCACCATCGACAACACGGAGCTCTTCTTGTGGTTGACCATGAGGCCCATCGCCGTCGCCACACCAAACACACGGTCGACGGACTCCTGCATCCCTACCTTGCTGCCCGCAAGCAGCACGAGGTCATCGGCGTAGGCCAGAGCCGAGACTCGCTCCGTTTCTAGCCTAAAACCTACCTCGGTGGGTAGTGACGCAAGGATTATGTCCATCGCCATGTTGAATAGTATGGGCGATAACGGGTCTCCCTGGCGAACCCCTCTGCCCACTTTCACAGGAGGACCCGGCTGTCCTTCGACCACCATGGAAGTGGTCGCGGTATCGTACAGCCGGTGTATGTAGTCACAGAATGCCCCGGGCAGGCCCCGACCCCGAAGAAGCCCGACAAGCGCCCTGTGGGACACCGTGTCGAACGCCTTCGAGAAATCGAGGACCGCCACGTGACACTCTCGCAATTTCCTCCTGCTCTCCCCCAGCACCGCGTCCAGCACGGCGGAATTTTCCATCGTGCCGTCGGCGCAGATGAATCCGCGCTGTCGTGCATCGGGGGGGCAGCATGCCAGCAGCCTTCGTGCCAGGATCGAGTGCATGTGCCGGAGCGGGATAGACGCGATCGAAATCGGTCTATAGTCGCCCGGCCCAGCAGGTTCGTCCGTCTTTGGCACGAACACCGTCCGACAATGCCGCAGGGGCACTGGGATCTCACCAGCGGCCAACCAAGAGTTGAAAACTTCCGCTTTACAGGCCGCAGGAACTACTCGCCATTCATCCGGACGGATGCCGTCCGGACCAGGCGCCGTCTGCCAGTCGAAGCTGGACGCCTTCACTTCGTCGGTCGTGAAAGGCGCCCACAGCCGAGAGTAGTCGCGCACGCCCCCGTACTGCTCCACCCGCCGTAGGGCGAGTATTGCCTCCGGTGTAGGCCCCGGAGCATCAGACACCCTCTCCAGGATGGGGCGCCAATAGGCATCCATCTCCTCCAGAGAGTGTCTGACTCTCCTGTGCACTCCGTCAATCACTTCGGCTGCTGCCCGACTTCTGCATTTTCGGTACAGTTCCTGTACCTTTGCGTACTGAATTCTCCTCCGGTTGCGGCTCGACATTCCCGCCAGTGCGGTGTCGGCCCGAGTCATATCCGGTAAAATGCGGAGGCGCCTCGCGCTCCGGGAACCCAGGTCGTGTCGCGCCCTCCTCGTCGCGGCTCTCTCGAGGAGATCCGCGACGATTTGGGCTGCACACGTGTCAACTGGGACACCCACAGAGTGCGGCCTCGGATCATCCGCGCAAGGTGGCGCGACATGAGCCGCCAATGGCTGGTCGGCAGGTTCGGCCCCTTCCGATTCCGGCTGTGTCGAACCCCTGCTCCGAGACGCTGCGCTAGCTATCTCTGCCCGGCACGCTTGCACCAGGCTCTTGTATTTTGCGCAGCGCCTCTTACCCTTTATACCCTCCAGGGTTCGCTCGAACCCCGGCAGGGCTTGGAGCAGGTCTACGTTCGAGCAGCAGCCGGTCTCTTCGAGCAGCCTTGCCTCCGAACGCGCCATTAGAGCAAGCTCCTCCTCACGCCACCTGCGCTTCACCATTTTTGGTGCCGCCTCCGCATTAGCTTCCACGGGGTGGGCTCTCCGTTTGTGGACGCCCAGCCCGTCTTCGTCCGGAACGAGCGTTCACAGACGGGACAGGTCCAGTCAATGACCGCCGGAGACGTGGCCGGGGCCCCGGTCCGAGCGGTCGAGGATAGGGCCAAGCACCCCGGCTCCTGTGGGAGGCCGGGTTGGCAAAATTCTTTTTCCATAATTTTACTCATTGCTTCGTATTATTGCCCAAGGCGGTCGGGGTGCAAACCCAACCGCCGGGATCGCCCACCACTTTCGCTAGGCCCCAACCGAAGGAAGTGGTTTGACAACGAGCACAAGTGCCCGCCCATTGGGGCTGTTCGAGGAATCTCACCCCGAACCTCGCCCGGGTTACGTTCTAAGATCGAGAACGCTGCGCATACTGTTTGAGTCCAGCAAACCCGGTCACAAGCCTGACCATCGTCTCCAGATCTGCCGCCCGCAACTAAGCCAAAGCTTCGAAGTGACGACTAATCAAAGTGAAGACCATAGTGGAAATCGCGCTATGCCTCGAAATCAAGGAAAGTGCCAACGAGGCTATCACTCCGCAACAGCCGCTCCCGGAGATGACTATTTTAGGCACGCCCCCCCTCCCGTATCCGTCATAAGCGGCGGCGCCTCGAGCAGGCCACGGGTAGGAGTTGAGACTCGCGGAGCTGGAAGGTGATCACCCAGACCGCAAGACCCCATTTGCTATCCCAGGGAGTTCGTGTATTGGTACGGCCCAAAAATGGCTGGCGGTTCTTTGACCGTCCACACTTTAGCACCCCGGCTCCTGTGGGAGGCCGGGTTGGCAAAATTCTTTTTCCATAATTTTACTCATTGCTTTGTATTATTGCCCAAGGCGGTCGGGGTGCAAACCCAACCGCCGGGATCGCCCACCACTTTCGCTAGGCCCCAACCGAAGGAAGTGGTTTGACAACGAGCACAAGTGCCCGCCCATTGGGGCTGTTCGAGGAATCTCACCCCGAACCTCGCCCGGGTTACGTTCTAAGATCGAGAACGCTGCGCATACTGTTTGAGTCCAGCAAACCCGGTCACAAGCCTGACCATCGTCTCCAGATCTGCCGCCCGCAACTAAGCCAAAGCTTCGAAGTGACGACTAATCAAAGTGAAGACCATAGTGGAAATCGCGCTATGCCTCGAAATCAAGGAAAGTGCCAACGAGGCTATCACTCCGCAACAGCCGCTCCCGGAGATGACTATTTTAGGCACGCCCCCCCTCCCGTATCCGTCATAAGCGGCGGCGCCTCGAGCAGGCCACGGGTAGGAGTTGAGACTCGCGGAGCTGGAAGGTGATCACCCAGACCGCAAGACCCCATTTGCTAGCCCAGGGAGTTCGTGTATTGGTACGGCCCAAAAAAAATGGCTGGCGGTTCTTTGACCGTCCACACTTTAGCACCCCGGCTCCTGTGGGAGGCCGGGTTGGCAAAATTCTTTTTCCATAATTTTACTCATTGCTTTGTATTATTGCCCAAGGCGGTCGGGGTGCAAACCCAACCGCCGGGATCGCCCACCACTTTCGCTAGGCCCCAACCGAAGGAAGTGGTTTGACAACGAGCACAAGTGCCCGCCCATTGGGGCTGTTCGAGGAATCTCACCCCGAACCTCGCCCGGGTTACGTTCTAAGATCGAGAACGCTGCGCATACTGTTTGAGTCCAGCAAACCCGGTCACAAGCCTGACCATCGTCTCCAGATCTGCCGCCCGCAACTAAGCCAAAGCTTCGAAGTGACGACTAATCAAAGTGAAGACCATAGTGGAAATCGCGCTATGCCTCGAAATCAAGGAAAGTGCCAACGAGGCTATCACTCCGCAACAGCCGCTCCCGGAGATGACTATTTTAGGCACGCCCCCCCTCCCGTATCCGTCATAAGCGGCGGCGCCTCGAGCAGGCCACGGGTAGGAGTTGAGACTCGCGGAGCTGGAAGGTGATCACCCAGACCGCAAGACCCCATTTGCTAGCCCAGGGAGTTCGTGTATTGGTACGGCCCAAAAAAAATGGCTGGCGGTTCTTTGACCGTCCACACTTTAGCACCCCGGCTCCTGTGGGAGGCCGGGTTGGCAAAATTCTTTTTCCATAATTTTACTCATTGCTTTGTATTATTGCCCAAGGCGGTCGGGGTGCAAACCCAACCGCCGGGATCGCCCACCACTTTCGCTAGGCCCCAACCGAAGGAAGTGGTTTGACTTGGCGAGCACAAGTGCCCGCCCATTGGGGCTGTTCGAGGAATCTCACCCCGAACCTCGCCCGGGTTACGTTCTAAGATCGAGAACGCTGCGCATACTGTTTGAGTCCAGCAAACCCGGTCACAAGCCTGACCATCGTCTCCAGATCTGCCGCCCGCAACTAAGCCAAAGCTTCGAAGTGACGACTAATCAAAGTGA
>JAGSMS010000037.1:3655000-3694740 GCA_029286595.1 Bhutanitis thaidina
TATAGTTATGACGAACTTTCAGGAGATACTATACCTGTACTACGGGATGAACTAAACAGAGTTTTTATCCCCTTTGATAAAGCATTCAATGTATGTCATATTAATGCCCAAAGCATTCCTTGCCACTTTTCTTTCTTTGAGGATGCATTCTCATCTAATTGCATTCATGCAATCCTCGTTTCAGAAACCTGGCTGAAACCTTCTTTATTGTCTTCTTTATATCCTCTATCTGACTTCGTCCTCATTCGTAATGACCGAACAGAAAAAAGAGGTGGTGGAGCTGCTATATATCTTAGAGCAAATATTTCGTACAAGATAGTCTTGGCTTCCTCTTTTTTTATTTTTTTTATAGAAGAAGGGGGCAAACGAGCGTGCGGCTCACCTGATGGTAAGTGATCACCGACGCCCACGAACATCCACAACACCAGAGGAGCTACAGATGCGCTGCCGGCCTTTAAGGAAGGAATAAGCTCTTTTCTTGAAGGTCCCTAAGTCGTAACTATTCGGAAATACTGCTGGCGACAGCTGATTCCACAAAGTCGAAGTGCGTGGCAGAAAACTTCGATTAAAACGCACTGTGGTGGAATGCCAACCATCTAGGTGGTATCGATGGAACTCCGAATTCAGTCGCGATGTACGATGGTGAAACTCAGCAGCTGGGATCAATCCGAACAGTTCCTCAGAACATTCCCCGTGGAAAATTTTGTAAAAAATGCAAAGAGAAGCAACATCTCTTCGCAAGGCCAAAGGATCAAGCCGATCAGAGAGAGAGCTTGGTCGCCGACAATTCGAGCCGCTCGACGTTGGATGCGGTCAAATGGAAGGAGTTGGTACTGGGGTGCCCCTGCCCAGAGAAGTGAACAGTATTCCATGTGGGGCCGAACTTGCGCCTTATAAAGTTGCAAACGGTGGACCGGCTTGAAATACTGTCCCGCTCTACAGAGCACACCAAGCTTTTTGGAGGCCAATTTGGCCTTTCCCTCCAAGTGACCACGGAACTGAACGTCGCTCGATATGTCAACGCCAAGGATTCTGATACTGGCTGAGGCAATAAGGGAATGTTCTCAAAAGAGGAGAAACGACAAAGGGATTCTTTTTAGCGGTGAACGCGCAAACCTGTGTCTTTTTGGGGTTGAATAGGACCAAATTAAGTCGACCCCAATCCGAGACTTTGAATAACAAGGTCTCGACTTCAGACACAAGTATGTTCCGGCACTCGTCGACGTGTTCCCGAGAAATATTCGCACGGCCTGTATATAGGGCATCACACGTGCTGTCGTCTGCATAGCAATGAATGCTACTGATTTGTAGCATGTCGTTGATATGCAGAAGGAACAGAGTGGGAGATAGCACACAGCCTTGTGGAACACCAGCATTCACGGATTTGGGGTCCGAGCATGCACCGTCGACAACAACCTTGATGCTCCGATCCGTGAGGAAGCTGGTGACCCAGTTGCACAATCTCTCAGGAACCCCGTAAGATGAAAGCTTTGAAAGAAGCGCTTTATGCCAAACCCTATCAAATGCTTTCGCTACGTCCAGACTAACCGCCAAAGCCTCCCCCTTAGACTCAACTGCTTCTGCCCATCGGTGAGACAGGTAAACTAGAAGATCACCAGCTGATCGCCCGCGACGGAAACCGTACTGTCGGTCACTGATGAGCTGGTGTTCCTCCAGGTACCTCAGGAGCTGGGTGTTGATGAGTGACTCCATTATTTTAGATAACAAGGGGGTGATGGCAATAGGCCTGTAGTTGGACGGATCAGAGCGGTCGCCTTTTTTGGGTATTGGATGCACAAATGCTGTCTTCCAAGATTCCGGGACGACGCCTGAAGAGTAGGAGTGCCGGAAAAGACGCGTAACAACCGGTGCCAACTCAGGGGCACACATCCTCAGCACAATTGGAGGGATTCCGTCCGGCCCACTCGACTTATGAATGTCCAGGGAGCGGAGTGCCTTTCGCACTGAGCTCTGCAGAAACTGAATTTCCGGCATGGAGCACTTACACCACGGGATGGTAGGTGGAGAGTTTCCCCGGTCATCAAGAGTCGAGTTGGATGCAAAAAGAGAGCCCAAGAGATCGGCTTTCTCTTTTGCAGTATGGGCCAGCGAATCATCCTCCTTGTGTAGAGATGGGAGAGATGGCTGACAGAAATTTCCCTGGACAGCCTTGGCGAGAGACCAGAATGCGCGGGATCCCGATGGGAGGCGAACTAGTCTCTCGCCAATTCTGCCAATGTGCTTTAACTTTGCCGCAGCGATAACTCTTTTGAAGGACCTGGAGGCAGAGTTGTACTCGTTTTTAAGAGCACTGGTTTTTGCATCCCGAGACGCCGATGCATCGGCCCAGGCCTGGTAGCACTTCCGCTTTCGGCGTGACGCTATTTTGCAGGTGCGACCGAACCAAGGCTGGGATTTACCTCCGACAGGCACTGCAGAGAACGGAATAAAAAGTTCCATTCCCTGAAGTACCACATCGGTGACAGAATCTGCAACGACGTTGGGATCATCCAGCGAGAAGCAAACCTGCCCCCATGGGTAGGAAGCAAAGAAAGACCGCATTCCATCCCAGAGATTCTCTTATCCCTATTCCGCCTCAGCAGAGTTTTTGTTCCTCGAAATTGATATTAAGGGAGTTAAGGCGATTTTAGGGGTAGTGTACTGTCCTCCTACCTTAGAATATTTCACTGCTTTAGAGACTGCTCTTGATACCATTGGGTCTGACTACACACACTACATGATAATGGGTGATTTTAATACCAATTTATTGAGAAATAACTCTCGTGCTCTAAAACTTCGGTCGATCATTGAATCAGTCAATCTCTTCATTCTTCCATTACAGGCAACTCATCATAATTGTGACACTAATGATTCATGGATTGATCTCATTATTACTTCTTCGCCTGACCGTGGATTAGCCACGGACAGCTTCCCGCCCCAAGTTTTTCACGTCATGATTTGATCTATTTTTCCTATAGAATAAAACCTCCTAAACACAACCCGACTTTTCTGCATTTACGCAATTTTTCAAGATTAAATACCGACAAACTTAAAAATGACGCATCCCTTACTGACTTTACTCCTTTATTTGCAGCTTCCACAATTGATGATAAAGTCTCTTTTCTCAATAATACACTTATCAATATCTACAACGTTCATGCTCCCTTACACAAAGTAAGAGTAAAGCGTCCTCCAGCCCCTTGGATGACAAGAGGCGTAAGGGTGGCAATGACAAGACGGGATCGGGCGTTTCAGAAATTTAAAAGACAACGTTCAGAAGAGAACTGGGCTCGCTTCAAACTACTAAGAAATAGATGTAATCAGATGGTACGAAATGCTAAACGCCGATATATCCACAATAATATTAATAATTCGTCGGCAGCTGATGTGTGGAAATTCTTAAGATCTCTCGGTTTCGGAAAAGTGATTTCACCGGATTATGGTTCAGATCTTAAATTGGATGACATTAATTGTCATTTTGCCTCGACTTCTTTGTTGGACCCTGCAATCCGGTCTCATACAATTGTTTCCATAGGTTTAATGCAACCTCCTTCTGTTCCTTTATTTCAATTTTCCCCTGTTACTCAAGACGAAATTATGAAAATTATTCATTCAATCAAATCCAAGGCTGTGGGCTGCGATGATATAAGTAAGGTAATGTTATCTATGATCCTCGAGTACCTGCTTCCCGTCATTACTCATATTATAAACTTTTCCCTTGACTCTGGTCAGTACCCTATCCAGTGGAAAAAAGCTTATGTACGACCAATTCCTAAAATCCTTAATCCTGTATTGCCAAATCATTTCCGTCCAATTTCAATTCTCCCTTTTCTATCGAAAGTTTTGGAAGCCTGTGTTCATAAGCAAATTTCTTTATTTGTAGCAAAACATAACCTACTGAATAATTTTCAGTCGGGGTTTCGTCCTGGTCACAGCACCACCACTGCACTGATTAAGGTTACTGACGATGTAAGAAAAGCGATGGATGAGCAGAAACTCACAGTGGTGGCGCTTGTTGACTTTTCAAATGCTTTTAATACAGTTGATCATGATATCCTTCTCTCAATCCTTACATTTCTTCGATTTTCATCCCCGGCCTTGGAATGGTTTTCATCCTATCTTCGCGGTCGCCAGCAATCAGTCCGATTAGGACAGCAGCTATCTGCATGGGCTGATCTAGAGTCTGGTGTACCGCAAGGCGGTATACTTTCTCCAATAATGTTTTCTTTATTTATAAATTCTATCACATCAGTTGTCGACTGTTCGTACCATCTGTATGCTGATGATCTTCAGCTCTATATTCACTCTAGCATTAAGGATTTAAACAATGCTATTAAAAGTCTTAATGATAATCTTGATGCCATCAGAGATTGGTCACACAGATACGGAGTCTCTGTCAATCCATCAAAATGTAAAGTGATGGTTATGGGTAGTGCAAGAATGCTCGCAAGGGTGGATTATAAAAGTCTTGCTCCTGTTCTCTACAACGGCCTTATCATCCCATACTGTCATTCCATGAAAAACCTTGGTTTACATCTGGACCACACTATGACTTGGAATTTACACATCGGTGAAACCGGCCGTAAAGTCGTTGCCACTTTGCGCTCTCTTTATCGTCTCAAGAATTTCCTGCCTTTTAAAACCAAACTCTTGCTGGTCCATTCACTTATTCTACCCATTATCGACTATGCAGATGTGTGTTACCCAGATCCACCGCAATATCTTCTTACTAAACTGGAGCGCCTTCTCAATAACTGCATAAGATTTATTTTCGGCTTGCGTAAGTATGACCATATTTCCTTCTATCGTTCAAAGCTAAAATGGCTTACTATTCACCAAAGGCGTAGCTCCAGAATCTTATCAGTACTTTATTCCGTTTTAAACGATGCCAACTCTCCTTCGTATCTTAAGGATAACTTCAATTTTCTTTATTCGAGTCATAACCGAGTGCCTCGAACTTCAAACAGCTTGAAGGTTAGTGTTCCACAACATACTACTGGTTTCTTTTCTTCTTCTTTCACCGTTCAGCCACACTTCTCTGGAACGCTCTCCCCGATGATATCAAGAAAGCTCCGAACAAAAACTCCTTCAAAACCCTGCTCCGTCGTCACTATCTGAAGGCAAATGCCATCTAAGAATTTTCTCTCCACATTTAATTTGTTTATGTATGTATTATATGTTTATGTATAGTGTATTATGTATATTATATTATAAGTATGTCAGTATATTATAAGGGTTATATATTTAATATTTATATTTAATTTATATGTATTATTTATTTTGTACCTGCCAACATGTTTTCTTTCTCACCCAGTGTTGACTGGTAGAGAATGCCAAAAGGCATTAAGTCCGCCCATTGTATTCCTTTCTTTTTTGTTTTTAGGGACACAATAAAGTATTAATAAATAAAAAAAAAAAAAATTTTAGAGATACCGCCCTAAACGAAGTTGAACTACATAGTAAAATACCTTGGAATTCTTATAGACTCTAAATTAACCTTTTCAGAACACATAACATCAATTAGTTACCAGGCCTTTAAAAACCTAGGTTTCATTCTAAGAGTCAACCATTCACAGATACTGACTGCCTAAAAGCTCTTTATTTTTCTTACGTACGCAGCATACTTCAGTACTGCAGCAGTATCTGGAATCCGCAATATCAAATACATAATACTACCATTGAACGAGTACAGTCTAAATTTATTAAACATTTATGTTACAGAACTCATCTATATAATACGGATTATATTACGTCTTGTAAAGAGCACAGCCTAATGTCATTGAAAGACAGGCGATATCTTTTGGACATGCTTTTTCTCTTTGACGCCTGTAGGGGTAACATAGACTGCTCCGTACTGACCACTCTCTTCTTGAAACTGCGAGCACCCTCCTATCGAACTAGAAATAAGGCTTTGTTCTATGTTTCCTTAACCCGCACTTTCTACGCCCAGAATTCTATAACCTGCAGAGCGCACAGGGTATATAATAAACATTTGTGAAAGTGTTGACCTCTTTATACAAAGTAAAGTTGTTTTAAAAGGAAAATTGTAGATATTTTGAACAGTTTATAATGTAGGAAATTTAAAGTATGAGCTAATATTTTTAAAACATAAATACTTATGGCCCATACACTCACCACACACTTACCACATACTCACCACACACTTACCACATACTCACCACACACTCACCATGATGAGGTTATTTAAATGTAAATACATCTACAATCTCATCGGCAAAATAACCTAAGAACCTACTGATTTGTAATATAATTTTTTTTTCAATTACTTTTCTCTTCTTTTTAAGCCTTTCTAGAAATGTATATTTTTTGTTAATTTTATTTTTTTGTTTTTATATTATTTTCTAAATTACATAATGTCGCTAGGTTTGTTTGTTACTTAGTAATAAGCACCTATAACTGTACATGTTATCAAGATCTTTTAATTATAAATAATGAAGACCATTTTTGGCATTAAGTTGTATTTTACCTAATCTATATAATTTTTATCTAAGTGCTGTGTGACTTTGTTTTCAATAAATAAATAAAAAAAATATAAAAAAAGATAATCTGTTCCTAACTGTTCCTATTTTTTAAGAATACTAGCAATGCTATTAACTAAGCAACATTACTAATATTCCTGTTAACCCTCCAACTAAGCATTACAGCTTTTATCTGGAGTGGTTCAAGACAATTGTCGAATGGCGGGGTCGAACTTACGACGTTATGTTTCGTAGTCCGCAAGCTAGCCCAATTGGCTATTGGCTTCCATTATTCGAAACACACCTTTTCTGACACATTTGTCGTACACCAAGTAGAACTCCGCTGACGACACCTCCCAGATTTGCCTTATAATCTTCGCGCTAACGCCGTCCAGTCCCGGGGCTGTGTTGGGCAACGCCCTGACTATTCCCCCCAGAGTCCCGTTGGAAGGAGGAGACGCATCAGCGCCAGAGGGAATAAAGGATCCCATGAGTCGCACCCGCGCATGGTACGCCGTATCCCTGGTAATTCAATCGTCAGGGCACAGCGCCCCCACGAGCCCACACATGGCCCACCGTTCCCGGGCT
Source organism: Bhutanitis thaidina (assembly GCA_029286595.1). Lineage (NCBI taxonomy): Eukaryota > Metazoa > Arthropoda > Insecta > Lepidoptera > Papilionidae > Bhutanitis > Bhutanitis thaidina. The sequence continues at coordinate 3,662,068 of JAGSMS010000037.1, forward strand.
AAGGTTGGAGTATTGAATACCATTGATCAGATTTGACGGTGGTCAGTACCTGCTACTTGCCGCCCTGTAAGCATGGCCCCAAGGATCCCTGTCGCCTGATTAAGCAATTTTCTTGAAAAAGTTTTGTGGAGTCTCCTCCATCAACTTAAGATATCTCGCACGCATTTTCATTCTCGGACGCTTTCTCGGAAATTCTTCTCTCATCCTTTCCTCTGACCAGACCCAGACGCCTAGCGTTTTGCCATTTACGCCTAGCCGCACAGTGCAATCTTCGCATCCTGTCTAACTCATTCGTCCACCATTCATAACCCCCGTTGGCCCTGGCACATCTTTCACCAAGAGTAGTTTGGGCGACCTGTACCACTAGACTCCCTGGCACTCCCTGAAAATGTTGCCGGTTGGTCTGGCTTATACCTACAGATTCGGAGGTTATGCTGTGTTATGAAGTCCTTTATCAGGAAGCGCCATCGGTCAACCGAGTGACCTCTTCTTTCTGTAAATTGCCTTTTCTCACAGAACCAGTGGCCAGTGCGCATTGACATCTACGCTGATGACTAACTTCTTGCCCTTGAGGCTACCTAAGACGACCTCTAGGTGGTGAAGGTGAGAGTTTATGTCATCGAAGTACTTATAGTAGGACGATACCACATAGACGTCCCACCGGCTCACGTGGCATACCACGCATTATTCGCTGGACAGATGGTGCAGGACTCCTTTTGCCATTTCTGTCATCAGCGCAATGCCCGCTTGGGCGTTGGCTCCCACCTGGACAATGCCGTGGGCCTGGGGATACTGTTCTTAGACAAGAACAAGATCCAAGCCCATATCACGCGGTGTGGCAGAAAGTTCGGACGTGGCAAGCGCTCCGCATCCTAAATTTAACTAACCGACCATCAGCCAGTCAGTTTATCTGCCTGCTGCGTAGATATCGCCCGCTGCTCCGCGTCCACCTTCTTCAAAGTCTCGTCAAAATCGACTCAGCGCCTGTCGCGCTTCGTCCATATATAAATGTCAGATTATGAAGGTACGCCCCTCCGCAAGCACGTATTAAGCAAGTAACTTTAGTGTAGTGTTCGTGTTCGCGTCCATGTTATACGTGTGAGTTTGGGTAGGTATGTATGTATGTATGTATGTATGAAAATACGGATGTATTTATTTATTAATGTATGTATGTATATTTGGTTTGTCTCATCTCATATGAAATGAATAGTTACATATACAGTGGTGGTCGGTGGTTACATATACGGTGGTATAATTAGAAACACTACCAACGGTCCTTGACATTATCTAAAATACTTCACCGCAATCGTTTTTATTTTGAAACTAAACAATAAATAGGACCACAATATGTTCAACGATTTATCATTTATTAGAAAAACACTATAAATCCCATTACACAAGTGCAGTTTCAATATTACATTACGGACAAACATTTAAATCAGTTTTAAGGTATGAGCAATAATGATCAACTAATTAGAAACAACAACAAAAATGTAAAAAAAAAAATATTTTTTTAAGTATTTGTAATTAGTATTGTTATTTACGAAATAGCTACTATCCACAGCATATCAATAGTTATAATTAATATTTAGTGGCGTATCCCGTATTTTCAATGACAGCACTGCAACAACGAGGCATTGATTCAATCAATTTCATACATTTTTCTAAGGGGATTGAATTCCATGCTTCAACAAATGGTTCATATAGTTCGTTTTGTCTGCTGTTACGTTTGTTTGAGACTCTCTTTTTAACAACATACCAGAGCTTTTCTATCGGGTTTAAATCCGAACTATTTACTGGCCAGTCTAAAACGGATATACGCTGTTCGCAAAGGAAACATTTGACGCTATTGGCCGTGTGTTTAGGGTCATTGTCATGCAGAAAGATCCAGGTTACAGGCAAATGGTCGTCCGAGTAGGGAATCATTGTGTGCTCTAAGATATTTTTGTACTGCCATTGATCCATTCTACCCTCAATCTTCCGAACGGGTCCAACTCCACATCCGGAAAAACACCCTCAAACTTTAATGTTACCGCCACCGTGCTTGACTATACTCCTTGTCTATTTATAATTAAAATCATTGTTTACAGGACGTCAACATAGCGCTTTCGGAATTTACCACATTGATTTTTGTTTCATCTGAAAATAACACCTTTTTCCATTCTCGTACCGTCCAATTAACATATTTTTTAGCGAATAATAATTGCTTCTCTCGGTGTTGCTTGGTAAGAAGCGGTACCCTTCGAGAGATTCTTCCAAACAATTAAGCTTCCACTAATCTTCGGCGTATCAGACTTGACGAGATGTTTCTCGGGTCATCAGGAGAAAAAACGTTGAGATACGTAAGATGTTTTATATTTTATCCATTTAATGAGTTTTTTATTTGAGTGGCTATATTATGGCATAATTATTAATTATTGAATGTGTAATATACACGAACATTTGTACGTTGAAGTTATACTTTCTTTATTCATAAGAAATGTTTCTAATTATATGACCACCACTGTATATAAAAGAAAGTCGTGTTAGTTACACTATTTATAACTCAAGAACGGCTGAACCGATTTGACTAAAAATTTGTGGAGAGGTTAGAAACAGGAGGCGGGCATAGGATACTTTTTATCGCTTTCCCGTGGAACGTGACATAAACCGTGGTATAACAAAACGGAACTGACAGCAAAACGAAAAATTTTTCAGTCAAAACATCAGTCTAGCCGTTCATTTGTTAAAAATGAACATGTTTATAACAAAACGCAACTGACATGGAATAACAAAACGCAACTGACAGCTTAACGTAATGTTGTCTATGGGTAAGTATGGTTGAAAATTTGACAATTTGAAATGTTGAAGTTAACCGGTTGATGTGTTTGTTCAGTTTCTATTAGCATATTTTGCCGATATTATTATTAACAATACCATGCCGCGACCAAGACGATCAAATCTTTCCCGACAAAGCCGTAATGCAACTAGGATTCGAAACATTGCGAATGAAAGGACTGAAGAAAAACAAGAAATTGCACGTGAAGAGCGCCGCGTTAGTATGGCTCGACTTCGTGCTTTTCAATTACAAGAGCAAAGCGAGGCAGCCCGTGAAACGGCTCAGTTGTCAATCGTCGAGCAAACCTCAGAGATCAACAACTGGATAATTTTCGATCCACAAGAAGAAATGTATCAAGTACTGATTTGAATCGAGAAGCGATTTGATACGATTGCAGCACTGATTACTGCTTTTATACTAGCATTCGCATTGGGTCAATGGACGTTGTTTGCGAGTATTGTGGTGCATTGAAGTTTTCCGGAGAAATGGCAGGATTGTGGTGCCTTAGTGGAAAAGTGAAATTGCCACTATTGGCTCCGCCACCTGAGCCATTGCATTCATTGCTTCGGGGCGAAACACCCGAGTCACGACATTTTCTAGCAAACACTCAAAAATACAATAGTTGCTTCCAAATGTCCTCATTTAGGGCAGACATTATCGAAGAAAGAGGATTTAATCCTACATTCAAGGTATTTATTGATTTATTTTTGTACTTAAAATACAGAACAAGTATAACATACTATACTTATTCCTATGTGTTATGTATGTTAATTCTGAAAAAAAGTGTTTATAAATCAGTAATACTAACTTTGCTTTTGATTTTGTAGATACAAGGACATATTCACCATCGAATTGGATCATTGCAAACTCTCGAAGATGCACACCATACATTTTTACAAATATACTTCATGGGCAACATGGAGGAACAACTTGATTGACGTTAAGAGATCAATGCAGCAATGAAAAGAGCAATTCTTCACGATCTGCAGCAACTACTTTATTAACATCATGCGTTGGTGAGGTGGCTGTTCAAGAGTGCATTTTGGAGCGCATGCCAAATGATATAAAGTCGTGATCAGAGCGAATAAACGACCATCTGGAACACACGAACGCACATTTAACGCTCCAATAATAGATGAAGTTGTTGATTGTTGGTGAAAACTTGAAATTATGCGATATTGTTCTTACACGTCGCGATACTGGGCAACTGCAACAAATATCTGAAACTCATCGTTCATATGACACGTTGCAATACCGTTGATGTTTTGGCAAGGAGAAGATGGATATTATTTTAATATCAAAATGAAAAATTTTGAATTTTGAGTATCAATATTATAGTTTTGATTTCAACATGACATATATTTTACAGTGTTTGGTTTTGGTTTAGGTTTCCAATAAAAGACCAATTACACTGCTTATTACCAGGAAATAGGAAGTCGTAAGAACCGACTTAAAGATTAAGGGCTGTTTGTTTAGAGAAAATTGGACAAATGACTGGCAACCGATTTAAAATCATTTATTTTCCCCTCTATATAATTATGCTAAATATATGGATGTAAGTTTTACATACAAAATATTAATTCTTCTGTTTTAATTTCAGGAGAAGAAACTACCAAGAAGGTTAGCTCGATGAATTCATACGCATATCGTTTGATGATTCCTCAAAATGCTGACAACTAATTGTCGCGGTTTCGTAGATTGCTTCAGCAGTATTGCGTCGACATGTACGTCAAAATAGAAACGGAGCGCTTAACTTTCATTCGGTTGAACCAAGCCAAACTGCGTTCTGAGGAGTTTATCCATTTACGTGATGCAATTAGTACTGAAGGAAATGGAGCTAATATTGGTAGATTAACTATTCTGCCGGTGACGTACATATGTAGTCCGCGTCATATGCATAAATATGCGGAAGATGCAATGACATATGTTCGTCATTACGGTCGGCCGGATCTCTTTATTACTTTTATCTGTAATCCAAAATGGATAGAAATTGTTCAATTGCTGCTTCCCGGACAAACATAGTGATCAACAACGCGTCTTAGGAGATACTCGATGCAGGATGTATTCAATCACATGGCAAAACGAAGCCTGCCACAGGCTCACATTCTTATTTGGTTAGTGGAAAATAGATGATATCATATGTGCTGAGATTCCCGATCACGAAGCCGATCCAGACCTACATGATGTTGTAATTACAAATAAATGTATAATTCATGGACCGTGTGAGGCCATGAAACCCCAATCACATTGCATAGTCGACGGTTAGTGTTCCAAACGATATGCACGGAAATTAACGGCGAGACCGTCACTGGCAACGATGGTTATTCACAATATCGGCGTCGATCACCCGATAATAACGTTCAAACTATCACAACAAAACTGAAAAGAATGGATTTCGTGGTCGACAACAGTCGGATTGTTCCATATTCGCCACTTATTTCCAAAACGTTCAAGACACATCGTAACGTTGAATATTGCTATTCAGTAAAGTCCAGAAGATACATCTGCAAATATCTCACGCAAGGCAGCGGTATGGGGGTTTTTGGCATCCAGACCTCCAATACCAACGATGAAATTGCGCGCTATCAAGTTGGTTGGTGCATCTGGAGAATGGTCAACGAGTATATTTCACGGCTTCGAATGTTGTTCAACGTGGTGAACCTCCAGCGACAACATTGACCAGTTTCTTTGCGATCTGCCAAAGCGATCCATTTGCACAAACTTTGCTTTACTCGGAGATGTCACGTTATTACACTTGGAATGCTTCATCGAAGAATTTTCAACGACTGCGGTTCCTGGTTATCCAGATGTGCGTTCTACTGATGCTCTTGGACGTATGTATACAGTTCATCCAAAGAATGATGAATGCTTTTATTTGCGGTTGTTGCTGGTAAATGTGCGTGGGCCAAGGTCATTTGAGTCACTACGGACTGTTAATAGTACAATATTCCCAACATATCGTGCTGCATGTTAAGAACTCAATTTATTAGAAAACGATACCCATTGGGATACGACAATCGTTGAACCAACCAATTATCTCTGCATCTCTTAGTCAGATACGCACATTATTTGCTATCATCATTTCGACATGCTTTCCATTAAACCTAACTAATCTAACCTGTGGCACAAATACAAAGATAATATGTCAGAAGACATTTTACATCAAATTTGTGTCAGTTCAAGAAATCCCGATCTTGAGATGAATGATGAGATATTTAATCGGGCTTTGCTATTGATCGAAGACATGTGTTACCTCATGTGCTGTAGTTTATTAGTCAGGTTAGGAATGCCAGCGCCAAATCAATCATATTCACGTTCCCGTTCAATTCTTGTTGATCAAACTATGATCATCAGGAATAAGATTTAGTAGTTCAAACGAATAAACGACCATCTGGAACACACGAACGCACATTTAACGCTCCAATAATAGATGAAGTTGTTGATTGTTGGTGAAAACTTGAAATTATGCGATATTGTTCTTACACGTCGCGATACTGGGCAACTGCAACAAATATCTGAAACTCATCGTTCATATGACACGTTGCAATACCGTTGATGTTTTGGCAAGGAGAAGATGGATATTATTTTAATATCAAAATGAAAAATTTTGAATTTTGAGTATCAATATTATAGTTTTGATTTCAACATGACATATATTTTACGCAAGGCAGCGGTATGGGGGTTTTTGGCATCCAGACCTCCAATACCAACGATGAAATTGCGCGCTATCAAGTTGGTTGGTGCATCTGGAGAATGGTCAACGAGTATATTTCACGGCTTCGAATGTTGTTCAACGTGGTGAACCTCCAGCGACAACATTGACCAGTTTCTTTGCGATCTGCCAAAGCGATCCATTTGCACAAACTTTGCTTTACTCGGAGATGTCACGTTATTACACTTGGAATGCTTCATCGAAGAATTTTCAACGACTGCGGTTCCTGGTTATCCAGATGTGCGTTCTACTGATGCTCTTGGACGTATGTATACAGTTCATCCAAAGAATGATGAATGCTTTTATTTGCGGTTGTTGCTGGTAAATGTGCGTGGGCCAAGGTCATTTGAGTCACTACGGACTGTTAATAGTACAATATTCCCAACATATCGTGCTGCATGTTAAGAACTCAATTTATTAGAAAACGATACCCATTGGGATACGACAATCGTTGAACCAACCAATTATCTCTGCATCTCTTAGTCAGATACGCACATTATTTGCTATCATCATTTCGACATGCTTTCCATTAAACCTAACTAATCTAACCTGTGGCACAAATACAAAGATAATATGTCAGAAGACATTTTACATCAAATTTGTGTCAGTTCAAGAAATCCCGATCTTGAGATGAATGATGAGATATTTAATCGGGCTTTGCTATTGATCGAAGACATGTGTTACCTCATGTGCTGTAGTTTATTAGTCAGGTTAGGAATGCCAGCGCCAAATCAATCATATTCACGTTCCCGTTCCAATTCTTGTTGATCAAACTATGATCATCAGGAATAAGATTTAGTAGTTCAAACGAATGTACCCCTGTTGAATCTCCAACAAAAGGAAGTTTATGATACATTAATGAAGGCAATTGATTTTTTTTTTATGGGAAAGGCGGAAAACGAGCAAGCGGTTCACCTGATAGTAAGCGATTACCGTCGCCCACGTACATCCGCAACACCAGAGGTGCTGCAGGTGCGTTGCCGACCTTTAAGGGTATTAGGGAGATGGGAGGGAGGAAGAGGAGGGGGATGGGAAGGGGATCTGGGCCTCCGGTTACCTCACTCACCGAACGAAACGCAGAAGCACAAGATGCCTCTACTTCACGCCGGTATTCTGCGAGGCCGTGGTACTAATCCGGGCGTGCCGGCCCATTTGAGCAGCAGCAAAAGCCACCGCTTGGCTCTACCACGTTAAAAATGATGATGGAAATCAAGGTTTATGTTTCCTGGATGCCCCTGGTGGAACTGGTAAGACATTCCTCATGTCAGTAGTTTAGCCACTATTCGTGCGAGATCCAACATTGCGGTTGCAGTTGCTTCTTCTGGAATATCAGCCACATTGTTAGGATGCCGTACCGCTCATTCAGCATCAAAATTACCGTTGAATCTTCAAACTATTGAAGAACCAACATGTTATATTGCGAAACACTCCGCAATGGCCAAAGTTTTATCAGCATCGAAAATCATCATCTGGAACGACTGCACAATGGCGCATAAACGTGCATTGGAAGCACTTAACCGAACATTGAAAGATATAACCAATGACTGTTTTGAAACGAGATGTTTTGGAGGCGCAATGATTTTACTGTCTGGCGATTTTCGTCAACCCTGCAAATAATTCCAAGATCAACTGCTGCCGACGAAATAAACGCTTGTCTCAAATCAACGAATCTATGACGCTATGTGAAGAAACTTCAGCTAAAAACAAATATGAGAGTTGCATTGCTGAACGATACATCTGCTGAAGATTTTTCTGAGCAATTGCTGTCGGTAATGGTTGAGTACCTGTCGACGAATGGAGCGGATTGACTTCATTTCCTCCGATTTTCTGTAACTTTGTCTCATCGAAAGCCGAACTAACGTATTCCTAAACATCATTACTAACCACAAAAATAATTAATTTTGGCGACTAAGAATAAAGATGTAGATAACCTAAACTACATCATTCAGAATGAGATCTTTGGTACACTGTATTCATTCAAATCTATTGACTGTGTAATAGATGAGGATGAAGCCACCAACTATCCAATTTAGTTTTTTAACTCCTTGGATGTGCCTGGCTTACCACCGCACAATTTACGACTAAAGGTTGGCTCCGTAGTAATCATACTTCGAAACATAAACCAACGAAAACTGTGCAACGGAACGAGTTCGGTGATAAGTATTTACTTCTTCATCAATTTTGATGAACAATGTGATTTACGCGACCATACTCGAAGGAAAATTCGAAGGTGTGGAAGTTCTCATTCCGAGGATCGTGATGATCCTAACCGATATGCTATTCGACTTCTAGTGGCGAATGCAAGACGGATCGTCTTGCATTGAACATTAACAAATCACAAGGCCAATACTTGAAACTTTGTGGTCTGAATCTAGAAAATCCATGTTTTTCCCATGATTAATTATATGTGGCATGTTCACGGGTCACGGGGAAGATCATCTGCGTTATTTGTTCTTGCGCCTGATAATAAAACGAAAAATGTCGTCTATCACAAGGTGCTTCACTGAAGAGTGCAACCCATGCACCAAAATCCATGGCCAATAAAGAATTATTAAAATACTTGATTTTTTTTTATGGGAAAGGCGGAAAACGAGCAAGCGGTTCACCTGATAGTAAGCGATTACCGTCGCCCACGTACATCCGCAACACCAGAGGTGCTGCAGGTGCGTTGCCGACCTTTAAGGGTATTAGGGAGATGGGAGGGAGGAAGAGGAGGGGGATGGGAAGGGGATCTGGGCCTCCGGTTACCTCACTCACCGAACGAAACGCAGAAGCACAAGATGCCTCTACTTCACGCCGGTATTCTGCGAGGCCGTGGTACTAATCCGGGCGTGCCGGCCCATTTGAGCAGCAGCAAAAGCCACCGCTTGGCTCTACCACGTTAAAAATGATGATGGAAATCAAGGTTTATGTTTCCTGGATGCCCCTGGTGGAACTGGTAAGACATTCCTCATGTCAGTAGTTTAGCCACTATTCGTGCGAGATCCAACATTGCGGTTGCAGTTGCTTCTTCTGGAATATCAGCCACATTGTTAGGATGCCGTACCGCTCATTCAGCATCAAAATTACCGTTGAATCTTCAAACTATTGAAGAACCAACATGTTATATTGCGAAACACTCCGCAATGGCCAAAGTTTTATCAGCATCGAAAATCATCATCTGGAACGACTGCACAATGGCGCATAAACGTGCATTGGAAGCACTTAACCGAACATTGAAAGATATAACCAATGACTGTTTTGAAACGAGATGTTTTGGAGGCGCAATGATTTTACTGTCTGGCGATTTTCGTCAACCCTGCAAATAATTCCAAGATCAACTGCTGCCGACGAAATAAACGCTTGTCTCAAATCAACGAATCTATGACGCTATGTGAAGAAACTTCAGCTAAAAACAAATATGAGAGTTGCATTGCTGAACGATACATCTGCTGAAGATTTTTCTGAGCAATTGCTGTCGGTAATGGTTGAGTACCTGTCGACGAATGGAGCGGATTGACTTCATTTCCTCCGATTTTCTGTAACTTTGTCTCATCGAAAGCCGAACTAACGTATTCCTAAACATCATTACTAACCACAAAAATAATTAATTTTGGCGACTAAGAATAAAGATGTAGATAACCTAAACTACATCATTCAGAATGAGATCTTTGGTACACTGTATTCATTCAAATCTATTGACTGTGTAATAGATGAGGATGAAGCCACCAACTATCAATTTAGTTTTTAACTCCTTGGATGTGCCTGGCTTACCACCGCACAATTTACGACTAAAGGTTGGCTCCGTAGTAATCATACTTCGAAACATAAACCAACGAAAACTGTGCAACGGAACGAGTTCGGTGATAAGTATTTACTTCTTCATCAATTTTGATGAACAATGTGATTTACGCGACCATACTCGAAGGAAAATTCGAAGGTGTGGAAGTTCTCATTCCGAGGATCGTGATGATCCTAACCGATATGCTATTCGACTTCTAGTGGCGAATGCAAGACGGATCGTCTTGCATTGAACATTAACAAATCACAAGGCCAATACTTGAAACTTTGTGGTCTGAATCTAGAAAATCCATGTTTTTCCCATGATTAATTATATGTGGCATGTTCACGGGTCACGGGGAAGATCATCTGCGTTATTTGTTCTTGCGCCTGATAATAAAACGAAAAATGTCGTCTATCACAAGGTGCTTCACTGAAGAGTGCAACCCATGCACCAAAATCCATGGCCAATAAAGAATTATTAAAATACTTGATTTTTTTTAATTTTATTTATAATCCTAATAATATCCCAAATCTGCTCATTTATTGCCTCTCAGGCGAAACAAAGTTCGCCGGGTCAGCTAGTTTTCTATATAATATATAAGTAGGTATGCGTATGTAACTCCAAAAAAATATTAAGTCAGCCCTTTGTATTAATTGTTAATGTTGAAGTAACTTTATCAAAATTAAAAATAATAATATTAATTTATAATTATTCATTGATATTAAATAATATTAGTGAAAATTAAGATATAATTTAGTAGTTATATATACATACTAGCTTTTACCCGCGACTTCGTCCGCATAAGTTTTTTGTTTTCTCCCGGCTATAAGTCCCCCTGCAACAATGTCCCACTATCGTGTTCCAGTCCTCAACTTCACATCAAAATTTGTTCAAAAGCAACCTAAGCTACATAATGGATAGCTCCGAATGTTTCCTTAGTAAATATAAAAAGTAAATAATGTAAATCGGTTTAAAATACTACTAACTACCTACCTGCCAACCCCCGATGTTAGACAGTGTGACATCCGTAACATCGTCTGCGTAGGAAGTACTAACTTAATGTAAGTAGTATAATAATGTAGGAAGCTAAAAATAAGAGGCCTTATTAGTGTAGTACATTTTTGTAAACTATGTTCTTTGTTTTTCCCTCTCTGGCCAACACATGGAGATTCTGTGGACTTGAAACACGTGAGCAAGCCACGTATAATTGTCCGTGAGAAAAACAACTCTTTTCTAAATTAATGCCGGCTACTTTTAATGTTTGCCCTGAGCTTTATTTATCGTCATAGCGAATGCGATTTTCAGCGGAAACTGTAATCTCTTAAACTGGAATGGCAAATCTGTCGGAATTATGGGTATACGGGGGATTAAAACGTTCTCTCCTTTTGCCATTCCAGTCATAATGATTGCTTTTACAATATTGCGACCGAGGTGTGTCACTTGCAACCGTGTGCCATTACACAGTCTTGGTGCATCTAAATTCCGCATTAAAAGGACAGGAACGCCTACTTTCAGCCTCAGTTTGTGTGAAGGTACTCCCGACAGTTCTAAAGAATTAAGAAATTCTACAGGGTATGATGTTACTTGTTCAGTATCCATTACAGTGTCTACAGAGAAACTCAACAATATCACCTTCCACGCGTGACATAATTTGCTCGTTTATCTGTCCCACCATTTCATTCGTCGGCGCTAAAATTGCTCTTTCACATAACCAGTCTCTATTCCTCATATTAGTTAGCAGTTCGCTATAGACGAAGTTATTTAGATCATCTGGATTATGCACAACATTGCAGAATTCACGATCCAATGTAATCATGCCATTACCATCCTTTGCCATACGATCTTCTCCAATTTTAAGAAGAGCAGCAGCATATTGTCCAGATTGTACATCATTGTGTAGTTGCACTCTCATATTTGTAGACAGACTAAACGTTTTTACGTGCACCCATAACGTTGACGCTTTTAAACACGCATTTATTTCATCTGCAGGGGTGCCTTTAGTGATAACCGGCAAAGTCTGTCTAAAATCGCCCGCTAAAAGTACCACCATCCCCCCCATGATATTTGGATTACTCTTGATGTCTTTCAAAGTCCGATCTAGAGCTTCAATTGCTCTTTTATGGGACATAGTACACTCATCCCAAACTAATAATTTACATTGCTGCAACATACGTCCACGCTCGCTGTTTTACTTATATTACAGACTGGCATTTCTTCATGGGCTAAGTTTAATGGCAGTTTAAGCACCGAATGTGCCGTTCGACCACCATTGAGCAGAGTGGCGGCTATTCCGGAAGAGGCAACTGCTACAGCAATTCCTTTATCTTTTCGGATTTGCGCTAAAAGCAAGTTTAAAAGAAAGGTTTTCCCGTGCCTCCGGGAGCATCCAAAATAACAAACCACCTTCGCCATCTTCGATTTTTTAAAACATTGTCAAATACTAACCTTTGTTCTGGGATCAAACGTGGAACAGACTCTGTCAATTGTTGTTGTAAGGAAGTAGTATCGTAATCTAGTTTCCGTATTAAATCGCTACTGATTTCCTCGGTTCTCTGTGGTCTGATCATTCCATAATCTGATAAATCCTTTCTAGAAATTGTTTTAACCTGGTCTTCAATTTTTGTCAGACCCTCATTGTAAATTAAATCACTGTACGTGACATTGGGATTTTGCTCTTGTAATCTGTGCAATATATCGTCGGTCATATCATTTTTGTATTTATCCCACAATTGTTGAGGATTTGAAAGACAACGTGTCACATCCCAATGGTTGTCATTCTCCAGTAATCCTCTTGCCTCACATGCCTCTCGAAATGTAGGATAATCTTGTGTGTTGTATTTTTTTAGATCATTGAAAGAGGTAGGTCCGCGCACATGGTGTAAAAGCATGCGTAGAAAAAAACATTCCATGTTACTAACATGAACTGTATAAACTCGTCCTAAAGCATCTCCAGATTTGACGCCAGGCCAATCGTGAACTGAAGTACCTTGAATGCGGCGTTTCCAAGTTTTCCTACTTGCATCCCAAGTATAATACCTCGGCACCTCGACATAAAGAAGAGTTTTGCAAACTCATCTCTGATACAAAGATCAAAAAGCAGTGAGTGTGGTTTTTGGCGGAGTAGTTATTCGTTCGTGGAAATTGTGTTCATTAAAATAAACGCGTTCACCATTTTCTAAATGCACGCTGAGATGTGTCACGGTGGGATGCCTTTCGTGCAACGGAAATGCTAACAGACGCCACACGGCTTCGTTGCTGCTGACATACCGACCGGACTGATAAGTTTGTACCTCATCTACGGGATTCGCAAGATCAGTATTTCTAAAATTGAAAATAGCTTGATCACTACCCTTTTTTATATATTTGCAAATATATTTGATGGCGCGTACTGAACTGCATGCCTCAACATTTATGTGGGCGTTAAACATTTTTGATAAAATTGGTGAATAGGGGACTACCCAACTATTATCAACCGTAACGTAGCTACCATTTCGGAGCTTCACGGTTGCTGTTCGACCTCCGTCTGCTGGCGCTCTTCTACGATACTGCGGGTATCCGTGGTCGTTGTGAACGGTCTCTTTCACTAACTTGCGAAATTTTTGTGCATTTTCCGTCTTTCATGCAGTGGCACTGTGGATTTTCGGGTCCGCATGGACCGTGAATCATATTTTTTACAATAATGTCATGGAGAGTCTTGTCAATGTTAGGATCCGGTATTTCAGCGCTGATTATGTTATCTATTTGATCGGGTCGTAACTTATCTTTTAACCACAATAATATATGGACATGTGGCAGTCCACGTTTCTGCCATTCGACAGAGTACATAAAGCAGCGCGCTTCTCTGAACACTCGGCCTTTATTAATCACATCCATTAGTTTTTTAACTTTTAGTCTAAAAACTCTTGCGACTACATCATGTCTATCTATTGCGCTTTGCCCCGGCATCAACTGATTGACTGGGCCAGGCTGGGTTGCAAGTAAAGGTGACGAATAAGTCAGGGCGACCATGTGTACGCACATAAACAAACGCGTCCTGAGTATATTCGTGTAAGTACCGCGGGCTATTTACAAATGAAGATGGTAAAATGACCATACGACCTAAGTTATTTGGATTTAAATTAGCGTCATTTGCCACAGCGTCTTGAAGATGGATGTAATTCTCTGCTCTTAGTTTAGTTTGATTTAATGATATGTACCGTAACCTCTCGCTTTCAACTTTAACGTACATGTCAACGTAAAACTGATTGGCCAGTTGCTTGCATCTTTGTACAATGTTAAAGTTGTTTTCTCGTATCATCATGTTGTAGGCATAAAATCCATGCATGAAACCTTTTTGTTATGCAAGGAAGACCTGTTACAGGATTAATTTGAGGAACTTGAAAGTGGTACCCCTCTTGTCCCTTACTAAATATGATCGGATATTGCAACGCATCATAAAATTTATGAGTATCAGGCACCCTGGTTAATGTGTCATCTCGGGCCTGTAAAACTATATCACGGAAAGCAAACTGTTCGCCTGTAACCAAGGCTGCGACTTCATTTATTAACGGTGCATTACACCGCCTTTCATGTTCCCCACTTGGTGTGCGATCTGGGTGCATCACCAACCTATAATCCTCTCCCGGCATTCTTTCTAGTGCTGTTTTGAAAGTATTGATAAGGCGATTATGTTCATGCAACATTCTCTGGATTTTTAAAACAGTATCCCTTTCGATTCCTTGTATATTTTGACACCTGTGATCAGCTTCGTTTTTTTCATCGCCCATGAAATAAAGTTGCAAAAACTTTGGTTGTTCATTATTTGCGGGAAGTAAGGAACCAATCCTGTGATACACCTGTCCTTGGATGGTAAAAGTAGGTGAAAATCCAGGCATTACGACCTCCTTATCTACACCAAATGACGTCATCTGAAAGCAAGAATTATACTTTCTAATCCTGCTTAAAACCGGCGCGATTCGTTACTGTCGTATAAAAGTAAAGATTTAAGAGGTTCCTCTGGCTCGCCAAGTAATGGAATTTTAACCTTTCCACCAGAACAGCACATACCTGGAGTTTCTTCTTTCCATTTCAGTGCTTCACAATATCTGCATTTTTATCCATTCTCCCAATGATAACCAATCGGTGATTAACATAGTCGATCAAAGGGTCATACTCAAAAGCGGCACCATTAAATGCCTCCCACGTACTCATTGAAAACGTACGTCTTCTTTCTGCCTGCCGTTCAGCATTTAAAAGACGTCGTCTTTGTGAATCTTCGTCAGTCTCTGCCGCAATCAATTGCGCGTGACGTTCGGCATCTAAAACTCGACGTGTCAGAGTCTGTTCCACTGTCTCAGCAGCTCTTTGAGATGCGTGGCGCTCAGCATCTATGGTTTGTCGGGCTTGAGTCTGTGTAAACGTCTCAGAGGCCCTTTGAAATGCGTGGCGCTCAGCATCTATGGTTTGTCGGGCTTGAGTCTGTGTAAACGTCTCAGAGGCTCTTTGAGATGCGTGGCGCTCAGCATCTATGGTTTGTCGGGCTTGAGTCTGCGTATAGGTCTCAGAGGCCCTTTGAAATGCGTGGCGCTCAGCATCTATGGTTTGTCGGGCTTGAGTCTGTGTAAACGTCTCAGAGGCTCTTTGAGATGCGTGGCGCTCAGCATCTATGGTTTGTCGGGCTTGAGTCTGCGTATAGGTCTCAGAGGCCCTTTGAGATGCGTGGCGTTCAACATCCAGGGTCTGACGGGCCTGAGTCTGCGTAAACGTCTCAGAGGCCCTTTGAAATGCGTGGCGCTCAGCATCTATGGTTTGTCGGGCTTGAGTCTGCGTATAGGTCTCAGAGGCCCTTTGAGATGCGTGGCGTTCAGCATCCAGGGCCTGACGGGTCTCAGTCTGCGTAAACGTCTCAGAGGCTCTTTGAGATGCGTGGCGTTCAGCATCTAGGGCCTGACGGGCTTGAGTCTGTGTAAACGTCTCAGAGGCCCTTTGAGATGCGTGGCGCTCAGCATCTAAGGTCCTACGGGCTTGAGTCTGCGTATAGGTCTCAGAGGCCCTTTGAGATGCGTGGCGCTCAGCATCTATGGTTTGTCGGGCTTGAGTCTGCGTATAGGTCTCAGAGGCCCTTTGAGATGCGTGGCGTTCAGCATCCAGGGCCTGACGGGTCTCAGTCTGCGTAAACGTCTCAGAGGCTCTTTGAGATGCGTGGCGCTCAGCATCTATGGTTTGTCGGGCTTGAGTCTGCGTATAGGTCTCAGAGGCCCTTTGAAATGCGTGGCGCTCAGCATCTATGGTTTGTCGGGCTTGAGTCTGCGTATAGGTCTCAGAGGCCCTTTGAAATGCGTGGCGCTCAGCATCTATGGTTTGTCGGGCTTGAGTCTGCGTATAGGTCTCAGAGGCCCTTTGAAATGCGTGGCGCTCAGCATCTATGGTTTGTCGGGCTTGAGTCTGTGTAAACGTCTCAGAGGCCCTTTGAGATGCGTGGCGTTCAGCATCCAGGGCCTGACGGGCTTGAGTCTGCGTATAGGTCTCAGAGGCCCTTTGAAATGCGTGGCGCTCAGCATCTATGGTTTGTCGGGCTTGAGTCTGTGTAAACGTCTCAGAGGCCCTTTGAGATGCGTGGCGTTCAGCATCCAGGGCCTGACGGGTCTCAGTCTGCGTAAACGTCTCAGAGGCCCTTTGAAATGCGTGGCGCTCAGCATCTATGGTTTGTCGGGCTTGAGTCTGTGTAAACGTCTCAGAGGCCCTTTGAGATGCGTGGCGTTCAGCATCCAGGGCCTGACGGGCTTGAGTCTGTGTAAACGTCTCAGAGGCCCTTTGAAATGCGTGGCGCTCAGCATCTATGGTTTGTCGGGCTTGAGTCTGTGTAAACGTCTCAGAGGCTCTTTGAGATGCGTGGCGTTCAGCATCCAGGGCCTGACGGGCTTGAGTCTGTGTAAACGTCTCAGAGGCCCTTTGAAATGCGTGGCGCTCAGCATCTATGGTTTGTCGGGCTTGAGTCTGTGTAAACGTCTCAGAGGCCCTTTGAGATGCGTGGCGTTCAGCATCCAGGGCCTGACGGGCTTGAGTCTGTGTAAACGTCTCAGAGGCCCTTTGAGATGCGTGGCGTTCAGCATCCAGGGCCTGACGGGCTTGAGTCTGTGTAAACGTCTCAGAGGCTCTTTGAGATGCGTGGCGTTCAGCATCCAGGGCCTGACGGGCTTGAGTCTGTGTAAACGTCTCAGAGGCCCTTTGAGATGCGTGGCGTTCAGCATCCAGGGCCTGACGGGTCTCAGTCTGCGTAAACGTCTCAGAGGCCCTTTGAAATGCGTGGCGCTCAGCATCTATGGTTTGTCGGGCTTGAGTCTGTGTAAACGTCTCAGAGGCCCTTTGAGATGCGTGGCGTTCAGCATCCAGGGCCTGACGGGCTTGAGTCTGTGTAAACGTCTCAGAGGCCCTTTGAAATGCGTGGCGCTCAGCATCTATGGTTTGTCGGGCTTGAGTCTGTGTAAACGTCTCAGAGGCTCTTTGAGATGCGTGGCGTTCAGCATCCAGGGCCTGACGGGCTTGAGTCTGTGTAAACGTCTCAGAGGCCCTTTGAAATGCGTGGCGCTCAGCATCTATGGTTTGTCGGGCTTGAGTCTGTGTAAACGTCTCAGAGGCCCTTTGAGATGCGTGGCGTTCAGCATCCAGGGCCTGACGGGTCTCAGTCTGCGTAAACGTCTCAGAGGCTCTTTGAGATGCGTGGCGTTCAGCATCCAGGGCCTGACGGGTCTCAGTCTGCGTAAACGTCTCAGAGGCCCTTTGAAATGCGTGGCGCTCAGCATCTATGGTTTGTCGGGCTTGAGTCTGTGTAAACGTCTCAGAGGCTCTTTGAGATGCGTGGCGTTCAGCATCCAGGGCCTGACGGGTCTCAGTCTGCGTAAACGTCTCAGAGGCCCTTTGAAATGCGTGGCGCTCAGCATCTATGGTTTGTCGGGCTTGAGTCTGCGTATAGGTCTCAGAGGCCCTTTGAAATGCGTGGCGCTCAGCATCTATGGTTTGTCGGGCTTGAGTCTGCGTATAGGTCTCAGAGGCCCTTTGAAATGCGTGGCGCTCAGCATCTATGGTTTGTCGGGCTTGAGTCTGTGTAAACGTCTCAGAGGCCCTTTGAGATGCGTGGCGTTCAGCATCCAGGGCCTGACGGGTCTCAGTCTGCGTAAACGTCTCAGAGGCTCTTTGAGATGCGTGGCGTTCAGCATCCAGGGCCTGACGGGTCTCAGTCTGCGTAAACGTCTCAGAGGCCCTTTGAGATGCGTGGCGTTCAGCATCCAGGGCCTGACGGGTCTCAGTCTGCGTAAACGTCTCAGAGGCTCTTTGAGATGCGTGGCGTTCAGCATCCAGGGCCTGACGGGTCTCAGTCTGCGTAAACGTCTCAGAGGCTCTTTGAGATGCGTGGCGTTCAGCATCCAGGGCCTGACGGGCTTGAGTCTGCGTATAGGTCTCAGAGGCCCTTTGAGATGCGTGGCGCTCAGCATCTATGGTTTGTCGGGCTTGAGTCTGTGTAAACGTCTCAGAGGCCCTTTGAAATGCGTGGCGCTCAGCATCTATGGTTTGTCGGGCTTGAGTCTGTGTAAACGTCTCAGAGGCCCTTTGAGATGCGTGGCGCTCAGCATCTATGGTTTGTCGGGCTTGAGTCTGTGTAAACGTCTCAGAGGCCCTTTGAAATGCGTGGCGCTCAGCATCTATGGTTTGTCGGGCTTGAGTCTGTGTAAACGTCTCAGAGGCTCTTTGAGATGCGTGGCGTTCAGCATCCAGGGCCTGACGGGTCTCAGTCTGCGTAAACGTCTCAGAGGCTCTTTGAGATGCGTGGCGCTCAGCATCTATGGTTTGTCGGGCTTGAGTCTGTGTAAACGTCTCAGAGGCTCTTTGAGATGCGTGGCGCTCAGCATCTATGGTTTGTCGGGCTTGAGTCTGTGTAAACGTCTCAGAGGCCCTTTGAAATGCGTGGCGCTCAGCATCTATGGTTTGTCGGGCTTGAGTCTGTGTAAACGTCTCAGAGGCCCTTTGAAATGCGTGGCGCTCAGCATCTATGGTTTGTCGGGCTTGAGTCTGCGTATAGGTCTCAGAGGCCCTTTGAGATGCGTGGCGCTCAGCATCTATGGTTTGTCGGGCTTGAGTCTGTGTAAACGTCTCAGAGGCTCTTTGAGATGCGTGGCGCTCAGCATCTATGGTTTGTCGGGCTTGAGTCTGCGTATAGGTCTCAGAGGCCCTTTGAGATGCGTGGCGTTCAGCATCCAGGGCCTGACGGGCTTGAGTCTGTGTAAACGTCTCAGAGGCCCTTTGAGATGCGTGGCGCTCAGCATCTATGGTTTGTCGGGCTTGAGTCTGTGTAAACGTCTCAGAGGCCCTTTGAAATGCGTGGCGCTCAGCATCTATGGTTTGTCGGGCTTGAGTCTGTGTAAACGTCTCAGAGGCTCTTTGAGATGCGTGGCGTTCAGCATCCAGGGCCTGACGGGTCTCAGTCTGCGTAAACGTCTCAGAGGCCCTTTGAAATGCGTGGCGCTCAGCATCTATGGTTTGTCGGGCTTGAGTCTGTGTAAACGTCTCAGAGGCTCTTTGAGATGCGTGGCGTTCAGCATCCAGGGCCTGACGGGTCTCAGTCTGCGTAAACGTCTCAGAGGCCCTTTGAGATGCGTGGCGCTCAGCATCTATGGTTTGTCGGGCTTGAGTCTGTGTAAACGTCTCAGAGGCTCTTTGAGATGCGTGGCGCTCAGCATCTATGGTTTGTCGGGCTTGAGTCTGTGTAAACGTCTCAGAGGCTCTTTGAGATGCGTGGCGTTCAGGAATTTAAAAAGAACGTTTTTAGCTAACCAAAAATACGCAACGAATAGTTTCGTAACGCAATATTTCAATATTCGCATACGTGCGACGACGACGTCTGCCCTCGTGCGTCTGCCCGCTTGGGTAGGCACAGTTGGGCACGGCCCTCCCCTCGCGCCGCACCGCCTCTTCGCTCGGCGCAGCGTCTTGTATTCACTACGACGACGTATGATTTGAAGGTTTCCGTTATATTGAATTATTTTCCCTCGTTGAATAGTAAACAAACTAAGTGTAGGTGTTATAATTTCGGTGATGAACTGATTACCTATCCGTTTCTTTGTCTAAAATGAGTATTAACTTATCACTATGATTGATTACTGAGCATAAAGTTCGTATAAATGTCTATCTAATTACCTCCTCAAGTGTAAAGCGTAGCTAGTTATGTAGTACTATATTAATTCTGTGGTGTAGGTAATTAGATTTTATCTGTATGTAATTTAACAGTCAGTTGAATAAAAAATCGTATACAAATCAGATCAATAGCTATGGCGTAATGTGATTCTAGACAGAGTTTTAATGTTGTAGATAGGTAGCTGTGTATAGGTTCCTGTGGGAATGAGATATTTTCCCGAAGTAAAAAGTAGTCTGAATTTTGGTACCTTCCTACCCTATAAGTTAAGTAGTGTGATGGTATGTCGCTAAGTTTCGATCCAAGTAAAACTGTTAAATAAAGACAGATGCATCAAAATTTTATAATAAATTCCCTAAATTATGGCGCCTACCGACCCTCTAAGTTAGAAAAGTGATCAAATACTAACTTTAAGTCTTAGTAACACTCATTTAAAAAAAAAAACATTAAAATCATTTCAGTAGCTATGGCGTCATTCGCTTCTTGACACGATCACGCTCGATTTCCGCGGGAATGAGGTATTTTCCCGCCGTAAGAAGTAGCCTGTGTCCGTGCCTAGGATCCTATCTTTATATTAACCAAGTCTTATAAAAATCCGTTCAGACGTTAAGGCGTGAATGAGGTAAACTTTTAAACCAAACTATTAAAAATCACTAACTTAATTAGTTTTCTGCCTACTGCCTACGCCTTAAGTACGATGGCATGAATATTAATAGCCCATATCCTTTTCTAGGTTACTATCTATCACCTAACTAAATTTCATCAAAATCCGTTCAGCCGTTTAGGCATGATGAAACAAAACTCCACCAAAAACCATAAAAAATCACTAACTCAATTCAGTTTTCTGCCTACTGCCTACGCCTTAAGTACGATGGCATGAATATTAATAGCCCATATCCTTTTCTAGGTTACTATCTATCACCTAACTAAATTTCATCAAGATCTGTTCAGCCTTTTATACGTGAAAGAGCAAAGTCCCAACAAAAACGACTAAAAATCACTAACTCAATTTAGTTATCTGCCTACTGCCTACGCCTTAAGTACGATGGCATGAATATTAATAGCCCATATCCTTTTCTAGGTTATCATCTATCACCATACCAAATTTCATCAAAATCCGTTCAGCCGTTTAGGCGTGAAAGAGGAACAGACAGACAGACAGACAGACAGACAGAGTTACTTTCGCATTTATAATATTAGTATGGATATACACTACTAAATACATACTAGCATTTCCGTAATCGAAAACCGAGGAATCTGCTAACTCGTTTTTGTTTATTTATTAATTTTACAATAACATAATTAAGATAATATTGTTATTAATATAATATACAAATATTTTATAAATCAAATGAAATATATAATGATAAAAATCATGCTATATCATCATATTACATCTATATATATAAAAATATATATATATATATTAATATTATTATTTTGAATTTTGATAAATTTACTACAGCGTTAACTATTATTAAAAAACTTGCTGACTTTATATTTTCATTTTTTTTGGACTTACATACGCATACCTGCTACTTATATATTATATATACTTCTTTCATTATTGATATTATATATCGTGCCCGTATTATGCTTACTCGTTTTTGTTTTTGTTACATCTACACAATTAAGATAATATGATATACAAATATTTTATCAATCATATGTAACATATAATCATAATAATGACGCCTCATTTCATGCTATATCATCATATTACATCTATATATATAAAAATATATATATATATTAATATTATTATTTTTATTTTAGATAAATTTACTTCAACATTAACAATTATTACAAAATTGCCGACTTAATATTTTTTTTGGGAGTTACAATATTATATATTAAGTTTAAATTTTTTGAAAGTTTACACTATATATACTTCTTTCATTATTGATATTATATATCGTGCCTGTATTATGTAACTCTGAATGAAGTACAAACTTTATTTATACTTTATTGACATAATGCCGAGTGGCATTCACAACCAGTCGATGATCAGGTCATGGTGAAAAATAGTTGTCAGGTGCGAAACAAATAATAAAAATATATATATATATATATATATATATATATATATATATATATATATATATATATATATATATATATATATATATATATATATATATATATATATATATATATATATATATATATATATATATATATATATATATATATATATATATATATATATATATATATATATATATATATATATATATATATATATATATATATATATATATATATATTAATATTATTATTTTTATTTTAGATAAATTTACTTCAACATTAACAATTATTACAAAATTGCCGACTTAATATTTTTTTTGGGAGTTACAATATTATATATTAAGTTTAAATTTTTTGAAAGTTTACACTATATATACTTCTTTCATTATTGATATTATATATCGTGCCTGTATTATGTAACTCTGAATGAAGTACAAACTTTATTTATACTTTATTGACATAATGCCGAGTGGCATTCACAACCAGTCGATGATCAGGTCATGGTGAAAAATAGTTGTCAGGTGCGAAACAAATAATAAAAATATATATATATATATATATATATATATATATATATATATATATATATATATATATATATATATATATATTAATATTATTATTTTTATTTTAGATAAATTTACTTCAACATTAACAATTATTACAAAATTGCCGACTTAATATTTTTTTTGGGAGTTACAATATTATATATTAAGTTTAAATTTTTTGAAAGTTTACACTATATATACTTCTTTCATTATTGATATTATATATCGTGCCTGTATTATGTAACTCTGAATGAAGTACAAACTTTATTTATACTTTATTGACATAATGCCGAGTGGCATTCACAACCAGTCGATGATCAGGTCATGGTGAAAAATAGTTGTCAGGTGCGAAACAAATAATAAAAATATATATATATATTAATATTATTATTTTGAATTTTGATAAATTTACTACAGCGTTAACTATTATTAAAAAACTTGCTGACTTTATATTTTCATTTTTTGGACTTACATACGCATACCTGCTACTTATATATTATATATACTTCTTTCATTATTGATATTATATATCGTGCCTGTATTATGTAACTCTGAATGAAGTACAAACTTTATTTATACTTTATTGACATAATGCCGAGTGGCATTCACAACCAGTCGATGATCAGGTCATGGTGAAAAATAGTTGTCAGGTGCGAAACAAATAATAAAAATATATATATATATATATATATATATATATATATATATATATTAATATTATTATTTTGAATTTTGATAAATTTACTACAGCGTTAACTATTATTAAAAAACTTGCTGACTTTATATTTTCATTTTTTGGACTTACATACGCATACCTGCTACTTATATATTATATATACTTCTTTCATTATTGATATTATATATCGTGCCTGTATTATGTAACTCTGAATGAAGTACAAACTTTATTTATACTTTATTGACATAATGCCGAGTGGCATTCACAACCAGTCGATGATCAGGTCATGGTGAAAAATAGTTGTCAGGTGCGAAACAAATAATAAAAATATATATATATATATATATATATATATATATATATATATATATATATATATATATATTAATATTATTATTTTTATTTTAGATAAATTTACTTCAACATTAACAATTATTACAAAATTGCCGACTTAATATTTTTTTTGGGAGTTACAATATTATATATTAAGTTTAAATTTTTTGAAAGTTTACACTATATATACTTCTTTCATTATTGATATTATATATCGTGCCTGTATTATGTAACTCTGAATGAAGTACAAACTTTATTTATACTTTATTGACATAATGCCGAGTGGCATTCACAACCAGTCGATGATCAGGTCATGGTGAAAAATAGTTGTCAGGTGCATTTACTCACTCGCTCGCTCGCTCGCCCGCCCGCACGCTCGGTTTTTATACTATACGAATTCTGTTGTCTCGATTATCTGTTGAACTGTGACGAACGACGTCTCCGTTTATTAAATCGGTTGACGTTTACATAGTGTTCGTTTAAATTGAAACTAGTGCCGTTCGACGTGCGAGTCGACTTCGCGTCGTCGTTAACGGTTCTCGTTGAATTTTATATGCACGTCGCCGTCGTAGCAATTTATTGCTTTTGTCGGGACGATATATCATAATGAATCTTTTGATTCTCGGATATTGATCTCTCTAATACCGGGCGCGTATATTCTATCGTTAATGTTTCGCGTACACATAACATACAAATAATGTTAAACGATATTTATAATAGTGAAGTTATAAAAATATGTCTCGTTGTAGAAAGTTCAATGAATTGGACGCTTATGTCGTCCGTCAGTAGGTTTGGGAAGATGTAAGAGAGCGGAGGGATCCGTTCTCTTCGTGACCAGACTGAATAACAAATTCATATATTTTATACGTCACCGTTGCGTCTATGCGTTTTTTAGACGCTGACGCTACGTGTTGCACGTGTCTCGGAGTGAGACGCTCGATCACGTTACGCTTAAAACGCGTATTGTTGTTCGCATGTCAGCTCCCTGGTTGATCCTGCCAGTAGTTATATGCTTGTCTCAAAGATTAAGCCATGCATGTCTCAGTGCAAGCCGTATTAAGGCGATACCGCGAATGGCTCAATATATCAGTTTTGGTTCCTTAGATCTTACCTCGGTTACTTGGATAACTGTGGTAATTCTAGAGCTAATACATGCAATCAGAACTCTGACCAGTGATGGGATGAGTGCTTTTATTAGATCAAAACCAATCGACGGAGGGCCTCGCGTCCGAAGTCGTTAATTTTGATGAATCTGGATAACTTTTGCCGATCGCATGGTCTAGCACCGGCGACGCATCTTTCAAATGTCTGCCTTATCAACTTTCGATGGTAGTTTCTGCGACTACCATGGTTGTCTGAGTAACGGGGAATCAGGGTTCGATTCCGGAGAGGGAGCCTGAGAAACGGCTACCACATCCAAGGAAGGCAGCAGGCGCGCAAATTACCCACTCCCGGCACGGGGAGGTAGTGACGAAAAATAACGATACGGGACTCTTACGAGGCCTCGTAATCGGAATGAGTACACTTTAAATATTTTAACGAGGAACAATTGGAGGGCAAGTCTGGTGCCAGCAGCCGCGGTAACTCCAGCTCCAATAGCGTATACTAAAATTGTTGCGGTTAAAAAGCTCGTAGTTGCATTTGTGCGCCGCGCTGTCGGTGCACCGCATCCGCGGTGATACTGACACGTCTGCGGAGCATATCGTCGGTGAGCCGTCGGTAAAACGACGGTTCAATATCAAAATCCTATCGCGGTGCTCTTCGGTGAGTGTCGAGATGGGCCGACAATTTTACTTTGAACAAATTAGAGTGCTCAAAGCGGGCTCAAAATGCTGCTTGAATATTTCGTGCATGGAATAATAGAATATGATCTCGGTTCTATTTTGTTGGTTTTCAGAACTCCGAGGTAATGATTAATAGGGATAATTCGCATTGGGTCAATGGACGTTGTTTGCGAGTATTGTGGTGCATTGAAGTTTTCCGGAGAAATGGCAGGATTGTGGTGCCTTAGTGGAAAAGTGAAATTGCCACTATTGGCTCCGCCACCTGAGCCATTGCATTCATTGCTTCGGGGCGAAACACCCGAGTCACGACATTTTCTAGCAAACACTCAAAAATACAATAGTTGCTTCCAAATGTCCTCATTTAGGGCAGACATTATCGAAGAAAGAGGATTTAATCCGACATTCAAGGTATTTATTGATTTATTTTTGTACTTAAAATACAGAACAAGTATAACATACTATACTTATTCCTATGTGTTATGTATGTTAATTCTGAAAAAAAGTGTTTATAAATCAGTAATACTAACTTTGCTTTTGATTTTGTAGATACAAGGACATATTCACCATCGAATTGGATCATTGCAAACTCTCGAAGATGCACACCATACATTTTTACAAATATACTTCATGGGCAACATGGAGGAACAACTTGATTGACGTTAAGAGATCAATGCAGCAATGAAAAGAGCAATTCTTCACGATCTGCAGCAACTACTTTATTAACATCATGCGTTGGTGAGGTGGCTGTTCAAGAGTGCATTTTGGAGCGCATGCCAAATGATATAAAGTCGTGATCAGAGCGAATAAACGACCATCTGGAACACACGAACGCACATTTAACGCTCCAATAATAGATGAAGTTGTTGATTGTTGGTGAAAACTTGAAATTATGCGATATTGTTCTTACACGTCGCGATACTGGGCAACTGCAACAAATATCTGAAACTCATCGTTCATATGACACGTTGCAATACCGTTGATGTTTTGGCAAGGAGAAGATGGATATTATTTTAATATCAAAATGAAAAATTTTGAATTTTGAGTATCAATATTATAGTTTTGATTTCAACATGACATATATTTTACAGTGTTTGGTTTTGGTTTAGGTTTCCAATAAAAGACCAATTACACTGCTTATTACCAGGAAATAGGAAGTCGTAAGAACCGACTTAAAGATTAAGGGCTGTTTGTTTAGAGAAAATTGGACAAATGACTGGCAACCGATTTAAAATCATTTATTTTCCCCTCTATATAATTATGCTAAATATATGGATGTAAGTTTTACATACAAAATATTAATTCTTCTGTTTTAATTTCAGGAGAAGAAACTACCAAGAAGGTTAGCTCGATGAATTCATACGCATATCGTTTGATGATTCCTCAAAATGCTGACAACTAATTGTCGCGGTTTCGTAGATTGCTTCAGCAGTATTGCGTCGACATGTACGTCAAAATAGAAACGGAGCGCTTAACTTTCATTCGGTTGAACCAAGCCAAACTGCGTTCTGAGGAGTTTATCCATTTACGTGATGCAATTAGTACTGAAGGAAATGGAGCTAATATTGGTAGATTAACTATTCTGCCGGTGACGTACATATGTAGTCCGCGTCATATGCATAAATATGCGGAAGATGCAATGACATATGTTCGTCATTACGGTCGGCCGGATCTCTTTATTACTTTTATCTGTAATCCAAAATGGATAGAAATTGTTCAATTGCTGCTTCCCGGACAAACATAGTGATCAACAACGCGTCTTAGGAGATACTCGATGCAGGATGTATTCAATCACATGGCAAAAACGAAGCCTGCCACAGGCTCACATTCTTATTTGGTTAGTGGAAAATAGATGATATCATATGTGCTGAGATTCCCGATCACGAAGCCGATCCAGACCTACATGATGTTGTAATTACAAATAAATGTATAATTCATGGACCGTGTGAGGCCATGAAACCCCAATCACATTGCATAGTCGACGGTTAGTGTTCCAAACGATATGCACGGAAATTAACGGCGAGACCGTCACTGGCAACGATGGTTATTCACAATATCGGCGTCGATCACCCGATAATAACGTTCAAACTATCACAACAAAACTGAAAAGAATGGATTTCGTGGTCGACAACAGTCGGATTGTTCCATATTCGCCACTTATTTCCAAAACGTTCAAGACACATCGTAACGTTGAATATTGCTATTCAGTAAAGTCCAGAAGATACATCTGCAAATATCTCACGCAAGGCAGCGGTATGGGGGTTTTTGGCATCCAGACCTCCAATACCAACGATGAAATTGCGCGCTATCAAGTTGGTTGGTGCATCTGGAGAATGGTCAACGAGTATATTTCACGGCTTCGAATGTTGTTCAACGTGGTGAACCTCCAGCGACAACATTGACCAGTTTCTTTGCGATCTGCCAAAGCGATCCATTTGCACAAACTTTGCTTTACTCGGAGATGTCACGTTATTACACTTGGAATGCTTCATCGAAGAATTTTCAACGACTGCGGTTCCTGGTTATCCAGATGTGCGTTCTACTGATGCTCTTGGACGTATGTATACAGTTCATCCAAAGAATGATGAATGCTTTTATTTGCGGTTGTTGCTGGTAAATGTGCGTGGGCCAAGGTCATTTGAGTCACTACGGACTGTTAATAGTACAATATTCCCAACATATCGTGCTGCATGTTAAGAACTCAATTTATTAGAAAACGATACCCATTGGGATACGACAATCGTTGAACCAACCAATTATCTCTGCATCTCTTAGTCAGATACGCACATTATTTGCTATCATCATTTCGACATGCTTTCCATTAAACCTAACTAATCTAACCTGTGGCACAAATACAAAGATAATATGTCAGAAGACATTTTACATCAAATTTGTGTCAGTTCAAAATCCCGATCTTGAGATGAATGATGAGATATTTAATCGGGCTTTGCTATTGATCGAAGACATGTGTTACCTCATGTGCTGTAGTTTATTAGTCAGGTTAGGAATGCCAGCGCCAAATCAATCATATTCACGTTCCCGTTCCAATTCTTGTTGATCAAACTATGATCATCAGGAATAAGATTTAGTAGTTCAAACGAATGTACCCTGTTGAATCTCCAACAAAAGGAAGTTTATGATACATTAATGAAGGCAATTGATTTTTTTTTTATGGGAAAGGCGGAAAACGAGCAAGCGGTTCACCTGATAGTAAGCGATTACCGTCGCCCACGTACATCCGCAACACCAGAGGTGCTGCAGGTGCGTTGCCGACCTTTAAGGGTATTAGGGAGATGGGAGGGAGGAAGAGGAGGGGGATGGGAAGGGGATCTGGGCCTCCGGTTACCTCACTCACCGAACGAAACGCAGAAGCACAAGATGCCTCTACTTCACGCCGGTATTCTGCGAGGCCGTGGTACTAATCCGGGCGTGCCGGCCCATTTGAGCAGCAGCAAAAGCCACCGCTTGGCTCTACCACGTTAAAAATGATGATGGAAATCAAGGTTTATGTTTCCTGGATGCCCCTGGTGGAACTGGTAAGACATTCCTCATGTCAGTAGTTTAGCCACTATTCGTGCGAGATCAACATTGCGGTTGCAGTTGCTTCTTCTGGAATATCAGCCACATTGTTAGGATGCCGTACCGCTCATTCAGCATCAAAATTACCGTTGAATCTTCAAACTATTGAAGAACCAACATGTTATATTGCGAAACACTCCGCAATGGCCAAAGTTTTATCAGCATCGAAAATCATCATCTGGAACGACTGCACAATGGCGCATAAACGTGCATTGGAAGCACTTAACCGAACATTGAAAGATATAACCAATGACTGTTTTGAAACGAGATGTTTTGGAGGCGCAATGATTTTACTGTCTGGCGATTTTCGTCAACCCTGCAAATAATTCCAAGATCAACTGCTGCCGACGAAATAAACGCTTGTCTCAAATCAACGAATCTATGACGCTATGTGAAGAAACTTCAGCTAAAACAAATATGAGAGTTGCATTGCTGAACGATACATCTGCTGAAGATTTTTCTGAGCAATTGCTGTCGGTAATGGTTGAGTACCTGTCGACGAATGGAGCGGATTGACTTCATTTCCTCCGATTTTCTGTAACTTTGTCTCATCGAAAGCCGAACTAACGTATTCCTAAACATCATTACTAACCACAAAAATAATTAATTTTGGCGACTAAGAATAAAGATGTAGATAACCTAAACTACATCATTCAGAATGAGATCTTTGGTACACTGTATTCATTCAAATCTATTGACTGTGTAATAGATGAGGATGAAGCCACCAACTATCAATTTAGTTTTTAACTCCTTGGATGTGCCTGGCTTACCACCGCACAATTTACGACTAAAGGTTGGCTCCGTAGTAATCATACTTCGAAACATAAACCAACGAAAACTGTGCAACGGAACGAGTTCGGTGATAAGTATTTACTTCTTCATCAATTTTGATGAACAATGTGATTTACGCGACCATACTCGAAGGAAAATTCGAAGGTGTGGAAGTTCTCATTCCGAGGATCGTGATGATCCTAACCGATATGCTATTCGACTTCTAGTGGCGAATGCAAGACGGATCGTCTTGCATTGAACATTAACAAATCACAAGGCCAATACTTGAAACTTTGTGGTCTGAATCTAGAAAATCCATGTTTTTCCCATGATTAATTATATGTGGCATGTTCACGGGTCACGGGGAAGATCATCTGCGTTATTTGTTCTTGCGCCTGATAATAAAACGAAAAATGTCGTCTATCACAAGGTGCTTCACTGAAGAGTGCAACCCATGCACCAAAATCCATGGCCAATAAAGAATTATTAAAATACTTGATTTTTTTTAATTTTATTTATAATCCTAATAATATCCCAAATCTGCTCATTTATTGCCTCTCAGGCGAAACAAAGTTCGCCGGGTCAGCTAGTTTTCTATATAATATATAAGTAGGTATGCGTATGTAACTCCAAAAAAATATTAAGTCAGCCCTTTGTATTAATTGTTAATGTTGAAGTAACTTTATCAAAATTAAAAATAATAATATTAATTTATAATTATTCATTGATATTAAATAATATTAGTGAAAATTAAGATATAATTTAGTAGTTATATATACATACTAGCTTTTACCCGCGACTTCGTCCGCATAAGTTTTTTTGTTTTCTCCCGGCTATAAGTCCCCCTGCAACAATGTCCCACTATCGTGTTCCAGTCCTCAACTTCACATCAAAATTTGTTCAAACGCAACCTAAGCTACATAATGGATAGCTCCGAATGTTTCCTTAGTAAATATAAAAAGTAAATAATGTAAATCGGTTTAAAATACTACTAACTACCTACCTGCCAACCCCGATGTTAGACAGTGTGACATCCGTAACATCGTCTGCGTAGGAAGTACTAACTTAATGTAAGTAGTATAATAATGTAGGAAGCTAAAAATAAGAGGCCTTATTAGTGTAGTACATTTTGTAAACTATGTTCTTTGTTTTCCCTCTCTGGCCAACACATGGAGATTCTGTGGACTTGAAACACGTGAGCAAGCCACGTATAATTGTCCGTGAGAAAAACAACTCTTTTCTAAATTAATGCCGGCTACTTTTAATGTTTGCCCTGAGCTTTATTTATCGTCATAGCGAATGCGATTTTCAGCGGAAACTGTAATCTCTTAAACTGGAATGGCAAATCTGTCGGAATTATGGGTATACGGGGGATTAAAACGTTCTCTCCTTTTGCCATTCCAGTCATAATGATTGCTTTTACAATATTGCGACCGAGGTGTGTCACTTGCAACCGTGTGCCATTACACAGTCTTGGTGCATCTAAATTCCGCATTAAAGGACAGGAACGCCTACTTTCAGCCTCAGTTTGTGTGAAGGTACTCCCGACAGTTCTAAAGAATTAAGAAATTCTACAGGGTATGATGTTACTTGTTCAGTATCCATTACAGTGTCTACAGAGAGAAACTCAACAATATCACCTTCCACGCGTGACATAATTTGCTCGTTTATCTGTCCCACCATTTCATTCGTCGGCGCTAAAATTGCTCTTTCACATAACCAGTCTCTATTCCTCATATTAGTTAGCAGTTCGCTATAGACGAAGTTATTTAGATCATCTGGATTATGCACAACATTGCAGAATTCACGATCCAATGTAATCATGCCATTACCATCCTTTGCCATACGATCTTCTCCAATTTTAAGAAGAGCAGCAGCATATTGTCCAGATTGTACATCATTGTGTAGTTGCACTCTCATATTTGTAGACAGACTAAACGTTTTTACGTGCACCCATAACGTTGACGCTTTTAAACACGCATTTATTTCATCTGCAGGGGTGCCTTTAGTGATAACCGGCAAAGTCTGTCTAAAATCGCCCGCTAAAAGTACCACCATCCCCATGATATTTGGATTACTCTTGATGTCTTTCAAAGTCCGATCTAGAGCTTCAATTGCTCTTTTATGGGACATAGTACACTCATCCCAAACTAATAATTTACATTGCTGCAACATACGTCCACGCTCGCTGTTTTTACTTATATTACAGACTGGCATTTCTTCATGGGCTAAGTTTAATGGCAGTTTAAGCACCGAATGTGCCGTTCGACCACCATTGAGCAGAGTGGCGGCTATTCCGGAAGAGGCAACTGCTACAGCAATTCCTTTATCTTTTCGGATTTGCGCTAAAAGCAAGTTTAAAAGAAAGGTTTTCCCGTGCCTCCGGGAGCATCCAAAATAACAAACCACCTTCGCCATCTTCGATTTTTTAAAACATTGTCAAATACTAACCTTTGTTCTGGGATCAAACGTGGAACAGACTCTGTCAATTGTTGTTGT
>JAGSMS010000038.1:0-35000 GCA_029286595.1 Bhutanitis thaidina
AACATCAACAAGCTCACTCCAAGTGAACAAGGGACTCGCGAGCAGAACACCCGCAAGTTACAAAAATTTAAGTTGATTACATGTAATTAAGGTTTACGTTCTTATAGAAAGTAATATAAATGTACAACAGTCAAACCATACCGTGATTTAAAACTTAGTAGCGCCATCTACAATTACAAAATTTACTTAGTTCGAATATAAACATTGGACACTGCTTTGTGAAAGGGTATTGACATTGAAAAAATTACCCCAATCATGACAAAGAAACATTTTTCACTTTCTCACATGATTTAATTAATTCAAATACAAAAAGATATCAATAAGATGTTGTCATTACAACCAACTGATATTTAAATTTGTTTATAATTTAAAATAAAAAAGTAAAATAACGTAGCAGCCTGTCAGTGCCCACTGCTGTGCAAAGGCCTCCTTCTCAAATATCTTAGAGGGTGTAGGAGCCGGTAATGGTCCGCCACGCTGCTTAAGTGCGCGTTGGCGGACTTCACATATCCTCGAAACAACATTTTTTTTTATTTCTCAGGTATGCAGGTTTCCTCATGATGTTTCCCTTCACCGCCGAGAACGTGATAAATACAGCACTTTTGAATGTCAACGACATGCTAAAAGTTAGTAGCATGCATTGCTCTGCAGACGACAGCACGGGTGATGTCCTACACAGCCGTGCGAATATTTCTCGGGAACACGTCGAAGAGTGCCGGAACAAACTTGTGTCTGAAGTCGAGACCTTGTTAATCAGAGTCTCGGATTGGGGTCGATGTAATTTGATCCTATTCATCCCTGAAAAGACTGGTTTGCGCGTTTACCGCTAAAAAGAAACCCTTTGTAGTTTCTCCTATTTTTGAGAACATTCCCCTTATCGACTCAGCCAGTGTCGGAATCCTCGGCGTCTACTTATCGAGCGACGTTCAATTCCGTGGCCACTTGGACGGAAAGGGAAAATTGGCCTCCAAAAAGCTTGGTGTGTTCTGCAAAGCGGAACAGTATTTCATGCCGGTCCACCGATTGCAAGTTTATAAGGCGCAAGTGCGGCCCACATGGAATACTGTTCTCGTCTCTGGGCAGGGGCACCCCAGTACCAACTCCTTCCATTTGACCTCATCCAACGTCGAGCGGCTTGAATTGTTAATATATTATAGTGTAACCATTGATATTCTGTCCTTAATCCGTTTTCTGTGTGGATTCTACCCTCGTCCCAGGGTTTCCGTGATATATAAAAGCTGTGTCTTCAGCGATCGTAAAAATACGACAGATTTTTTAAGTTTAAGTTTACATAAGTCGTTTATACATATCAAGAAGAGGCTAGGACCCAAAAAACTACCTTGTGGAACACCACAACCAAGAGAACAATCAGAACTGCAAATGTTGCCAATTTAGACCCTGTGAGTCCTGTTTGATAAATATTATTTTAGTAATTGCGATGAAAGCCTTCCAATGCCTACTTTTCCCAATAATTCAGAAACGGAGACTGTGACAAAAGCTTTAGATAAGTCCAAAAAATCCCAAACAATTATATTTAGCGTCCAGATGTGATCAGTTAGCTCCGATACAGCATTCCTTGATTTACCTGGACTGAAACCATATTATTTAGTGGACAGAATATTTAGCTACTCTAAGTATGTCACCATCCTTTTGTTTAGTAGTATCTCTTGTACTTTCGAAATGGCAGGTAAAACAGAAATTGTATAATAATAGTTACCACTCTTCTGTATTGACTCAATTATAGCAGTTACAAAGGCATCGGGAAACACATCATTTGCTATACATAAATTGGCAATATGTGTTATTAGAGGAACCATCATATGTTTTGCAGTTTTTTGGTACGTATTATTGTTTATATTTTATATATTATTCTGTCGCCAGCGCCTCGCCTGTTGCCAAGCCACGTGCAAGTGAGGCTGGCATTCGGAGAAATTACAGGTATGTTCCGCCTTACACCTAAATCACTAATTAAATGAACATTATTTTCAAACGTGCGTCAAAGCCTCTTCTCCCCGACCCGTGCGACGATGTAATCAATGAATAAGCGTCAGTTCTCAATTCCGCTCGTAATGGATTACACGAAGGTTTTGCCTGCGGTCCGACAAGTTTAACCAAAATTCGATATATTGTGATATTAGTGTTTCATTTAATGCTTTATTGCATGACCACAAAATAAGCATAAATTAAAATGTGGATTACAATAGTAACTGTACGGTACTCCATCACCATTATCAGCCATCGCACAGCCCGCCGTGGGGCGGAGGACTTTACTAAGTTAACAGAAGGATCTCTTCGCTGCAGTTCTAAAATGAACGTTAGTCGTAACCGTGGAACATGGCAGACAGTTTAGCAAAACTTAAAAATCAAATGTCAGTGTTAGCTGTCAAATGTCAAGTGTCAGTGTTTAAAATAAAATTTGAAAGAAAAGTAATTTACAAAGTAGAAAATGTTTTCCGTCCTTTATTCAAAGATTATACAGAGTATAGTATAAGAATCCCAGTGTTTGAATTTTCATTTCGATGGGATCGAAAGTCATAAAAAGGACAATGAATTTAAATTGACTAGTTTACTGCCCGGGCCTTTGTTTGTGTTAACAGATCTTGGTGAAACGGAAGTGTGCACTAAGAAATTTATAGACATTTTTCTTAGGTGCTTTAGGTTTTTTTCACTGGCAACTAATACGCCGTAGGTTATGATGACGATGCTATCCCTCTGGCCAATTTCGACCAAGTTG
Source organism: Bhutanitis thaidina (assembly GCA_029286595.1). Classification (NCBI taxonomy): domain Eukaryota; kingdom Metazoa; phylum Arthropoda; class Insecta; order Lepidoptera; family Papilionidae; genus Bhutanitis; species Bhutanitis thaidina. The sequence goes on from JAGSMS010000038.1 coordinate 2,735, forward strand.
CCAAATTCCGAATACTGTCGGCAGTTGTCAACAGGGTAGGAGATATTATAGTGCTGTAATTCTGCGCGCAAACACAAAGGCACTCGCTCGTCTCTACCTTCCCACATCCGATGTAACGCTAACAGCCAATAGTTTCTAACAGCCAACAGTATCTGTTCATCGGAAAGACGTATATGTGCATATGTGCTGCATATGTTCTTCCGTCTAGAAAGAGCATAAGAACATACAACTCCTTTTCCCGTTAATTTTGTTAATAGATTTTTAGTTAGTAAAGAATTACTAACTACATTTAAAAAGGGGAAAAACAACAATAAACAAAATCCTTTAAATCTCCTATCAAACTTTTCAAATTCGTTAAATATGCCTACACACTGGTGGATTATTAGACATCTGCTATCGAATTAACGAACTTCTTAATTTCAACTTGATCATTTTGTATAGACGTCATAACATCAACCGACCAACTGACATGGGTTGCTGACCCTCATCAGATGTTCCGATCTACAGATTGGACAACCTTAAACTTACTAAGTACATATACTGCAGTGCAGTGAAATGTCAGTACTTTAGCAGTTTCTATAAATGTCGAAGACGGAGAAGGCTTCGATTATTTATTCGATTCAGTAGACTGATTGACGCAGTGCACAGTCGACCCGCGACACTCGTGAGAGAATGATAACACCACAAAGTCGTGAAATTATATCATGTTTTGGTTTAAATATAGTTATTATATTTTAATTTATCTAATTTATATCAAACTACAGTTTTCCTCACACATTTGAGCCAGTAAAAGGCCTTAACGCTTCTCCAGCGAGATTGGTGGACTTGTTTTAATTAGTGTATCCGAGACTTATGCGACCATTACAAACTATTAATGAAACATATCGCTCGCTGTATCCAAGTAATAAAACGGAGGCTGAACAAAGGGCCGGTACAGTTTAACTTACAACCGCAACGTAGTCGACGTGTTTTACTACTTACTGGATGTGGTTCAAATATTGTTAAATGTTATATTTGCATCTCTAAGCTTATAGACTAATGTAGTGTGCGAACTGTGTTGTGTCTGAATATTTATATTTTTCAACAACATTGGAGTTACTTTTCAAAAATTGATGCGACGATAGCCGTAATGTGGGTCGGAATCGAGAAAATTACTCGCCCATACTCTCGAGATGTCATTGTCAGGTCATAAGAGCTAATACAGCAGTAAAACTATTCAGCGGGTAACCATTTGCTCTGTCCGGTTTATTTTAATGTCTCCTAGAATACGGTACGAGGTTACAAATGTACGTTAAAATAGAAAAGCTCCTTAATATTCTATCTCTGGCATACTATTTACGTCGCAGAGCAACGCGGGTACAGTTAAAGGGAGGCTGCATTAGCTGCATCGTCTTGCACTGAGCGTAATGAGGTCTCTATAAAAGTCGCCGCTTTATTGCATAGTTTAAGATTCATTCGCACGGTTTGTTTATTTAAAGTCCTGACGTGATTGATTTGTACACTTATCGTTCGGTAAGTCGTCTTCGTACCGTGGAAAAGACAACGACTTTAAAGTAATTTACATTAAATCTATTTCCCCCTCTCTTCCTTTATTAATCATGCCTTTTTTTGAGTTAGTTTACTGCTTATGTTTTGTAGGTAATTATTTTGTAATGAGCTTCTGTGTTATTTCTTTGTAGTTTGTTTCTGTGATTGGGGTGACATTGATCATGTTTTGTTCGATTCCAGGTAGCGACTTGTCGGTTAAGCTTTACTCGTCTTCCAAGTGCATGTTGCTCTTACCTTTCTGCCCATGGATGCTGTAACAGTCGACTAAGCCTTGATAATCTCACAGCATCCGATTAATGGCGGATTTACTATCTTACAAAGTCCTACGTAGTAAATACACAGACCGATGTCAGACAGCTGCGTCTGTAGTGTGATGCCTGGCGTGATATGGTAAATAACACTGATAAAGAATTGTCAATCAATCACTAGAAATTCATTTATCAGCCGGCAGGGTACACCAAATTTGGTGCTGCGATCGGGCGGCAAGCGTGGTGATTGTTGGAAACACTTCCGCTGGCAGTTGCTCATATCCAGCAGTGGACTACCAGCATACTGATGAAGACAATGAAGCTGAGGAGAATCCACGATGCTGGTCCGGTGTGGGTTCCGGACTTAACATGCTTCCAATATTTTTTTGATTTTTCAGTTTCTATCTAGGACAAGTCTCATTTATATAAAATAATTTCCTAACAGATTTATAGATGTAATAATACGCAATAACATTATGCAGAGTTCAACTGTGCGTTGCTTCCCGGGCTACCTCGTTACTATGCAAGCCGCGTACCGCGAACTAAGATAATAATGTCTTGTGGGGCAAAGACCTCAAATCAAACGACAAACTAAACTGTTTCCTCGTGGATCAGAGCACGTAACGTGGGTGGAGGTTGTCAGGTATCCTAACAGTCGACTTAGGGAATCACCAGGAACATTTCAAGACTTCTGGGCATTGATTGATTGATACTTTATTTAAATTGAATGTACCACTTACCGATAATTTGAACAACCTCCTTAGTCGCTGTTGTTTGGTTTAAATGAGAGCGATGACTAAGGCAGTTCTGGTCGATCGAGAACATCTATGGATGATTATCCTTAAGCGTAATCTTTTGAAATGAAACTATTTTTTACGGGTTTATACGCCTTCAAATTTTGTTTTATATTCCCGACATTTGGATTGCCTAACAGCAATCGTGGTCACTCTTAAGTATTCAACAAGCGGTGGGCAGGTTTTCTAAGTGTAGTATAGTTTATTTATTAGCTTGGGCTGACAATGAAGCTAACAGTCCACCTGGTGTTAAGTTGCTACTGCAGCCCATGGACACCCGGCTCCTTCGTCACTCCAGGATTATAAAGAAATACAAAAGAACATAAAACAATGTGATGACTAACGGAACCGAGACCTTCCAGAGACTTGGTCCTTCACCGCAAGCCGTATGAGGAAGGTCAAAGTTGCCGAGCGCCCTATGTAAAGGGCTGCACGCGGTATTTCCCTGCGTGGTAGAGTCCGCTACGATGATATACGCAGCAGAACTAGGATAACTGACATAGCCTTTAGGATCAGCAATCCGAGTCGTCGCGCACGGATGGAGTGACGAGCTGCACTCAGGACCTACGGCTCTGTAGTTACTTACATAAATTAACCACTAAGCCATGCGGCCGTCGCTGACTATAAACTCCTTTCGGATTGATCGGATTCCATTGCGAATTCGGAACGTTAGATACGTCTTACAGCATTGCATTTGATACTGTTCTACAGTTTCGTTATACATATAATTCGTTACAACACTCTCTGCTGCACAGATCAAATGCCTGCCAGAATAATACAGCTCTTGAGATAAATGGTTATGTTTGAAGTCGGTGACAATAAAACTGTCTATGAGATTGTTTACAAAACTCTCGCTCTATAATTGAATAAGACACGTTGTGTCTTATAATACTAAACATTTGCACTGAAATTTACGACATAAAAAGGTAAGATGCAAAGCACATAAAGTCAGCGGACATAAAGACACGGTCACATTCATAAATAATGGTTAAAGGCTAACGCCTTCTAGTTATTTTTTTTTAATATTGGATTGGGACGAAAAGCGGTCTAAGTGAACATCTGGTGGTAAGTGAGTGACAAGAGTGTGGTATCAAATCAAATCAAATTCTACACGTAAAGTACATACTTTTCTTTATTCAAGGCCAAGCACCTAGTTTTACAAGCAGTCTCATAATTTGTGACTGGGTATGAAGGTAGTAGTTAATCAGTAAATAGTTTATGAAGTTCTAAAGACCTTTTTTTATTTGTTTGAATCCGTTGGTGAGTATATTTAATTTTTTCACTGTTTTCGGGTACTACAATATGTCCCACTTACATAACTAACAATGCGTCAGATCATTCTATAGTACACCAGCATCTCTGAAACTACAAGTCTTGCTCTCAGCCAGCTACTTAACTTCTATATAACTCTCGGAAATTTTCTAAGGAAACATCAACACATTATATTTTATACGAACACTTTATTTCACGTTAAAGTTAAATGCACCTGCCACTAATGCGATCCGACAAGCAACTCTCCGCTCGTAACTCGCTCTAACATTGAATTACCAAGTGGGGTTGCGATGCTGATATACGTTGTTATCAACTTTCACTTTTCGTTGTAATCAAAATAATTCATTTAGTCCGCAGTGCTTTGAAGTTCAGAGGGTGTTTATTGATTTTTGCATATTAAAGTGTAGGCGGGACTGACAACATTAAGAGGGATGTCTTACTATTTGTTCATAAAAAGATATTTCACTCGATTTGTAACAACGGAAGTGAAGATATAACGTGGGTGCCAATAAAGATGTCGCGACACCGCTTTGTCTCAGTCGGTTGTAGTTTAACGAAAACCATGATATCTTTCTGTTCGCCTTGTAGGTCGCGGAGAGGTTCTAGTAAAGCCGATGAGGTCAGCTCTTGCCCTGATGTCGGGGATCCGCCATGTCGCTCAAATGTAGCTCCCATCCCCCGAATATCCTAAAAGGGCGGCAACGCACCTACAGCCCTTCTAGTGTTCTAGTGTTGCAGATGTACGTCTGCGTCGGTAATCTCTTACCGTCAGAGGAGCCGCTAGTTGGTTTGCCCCTTTCCCATAAAAACAAATATTCTGGCTCTATACCTTACAAACCGGAACAGTGGTACACTGTGGTGGTGGTGGGTTTGCTGAAGGAATGAGTGAGAGGGTGGTACCTACCCATAAGACTGACAGAGAGAGAAGGAGAGAAGGAGTCTACCGCCAAGTAACCCTTACTCTACTTCTTCCCTCTTCTAATTGTTCATAGGTTATAAGATAGCTCATAACAATATAATCTCAACAGTTTCAAAGTTATGTCACGCGAAGGGTTGAACATTATCGTACAAAAGCCAGAAACTAGTGGATGGATTGCTTGTTGTGCAGAACATCTACTAAATATTTTTGTAAGGCGTATCGGCTCCATTTACAACATAGAACCAAGAGCTTAGCTCAAGGCCTAAAAAAAAGTACGCAGAGCTTTCGTTAGAAAGGGGGAGCGAAGAAGGTCATTTCATAATTTCTAACAGCAATATTGTATGTCAGTTTGGGTCGATCACGAGGAGTCAAGAAACTAAAATACAAATCGCCTATCTAGATACATAACGAGTTAAAAAATATTAGATCAAAGAGAGAGCTAGAAGAATGGTCCGGTTACAGGGACCATTCTTCATGTTATTATCCATTTTAGTTTTAACTATTTGGTAAACCATTTAATACATTTTTCATGTTAGCAGTAGAACCGGTTGGGTTTGATAAGTTTTGTCCTTTCACCAGTTGCTATGACAACCGGTTATCGGAAAAACGGTCGCGTCTCGTCTTCAACAACGTCAACAAGCTCACTGCAAGTGAACGAGAGACCCGCGAGCAGAACACCCGCAAGTTACAAAAATTAAATCTGTTTAATTAACGGTTTACGTACCTAAAAAGAAAAGAAATATATAAAATGCACAACAGTCAAACCATACCGTAACTTAAAACTTAGTAGCGCCATCTACAATCACAAAATATACTTAGTTTGAATACAAACATAGGACACTGCTTCGTCAAAGCGTATTGAATTTCAAGCATATCAAAGATAAATTTCACTTTAATAATATCAATTTCTTATATGATTTATTTAATATAATAATTCAAATATATTTAATAAGCAACCAGTATTTTAATTTTATTTTGAATTGTCATCCTTTGGTCCTTGTACGGCGAAGTTTACCAAAGTCCTTAAAGTAATTAATGCTCGGAGACGACAATTTGAATGAATCTCTTTTGATTCGTAGTAACTTATAATGTATAGAATGGATTCAGGCAATCCTTGAAGTTATTTTAAGAACTAGTATAATATAAATAACTATTTTGTGTGAACGTTTGTCGTTAAAATGTAAACCAATTTAATGAAAAGGAATTTAAAAACAAAGAATGTCCGTACCATACATTCATTGCTAGATAAATGCTCTATAAATAAACAATATTTTATTAAAATCCAATAATCGTTTTGTACCCTTCGTTAAATACTTGCGCGGGCTCGGCGCCCTTCGAATGTATTCGTTAGCTTTCCAACACATTTACTGATGTACATTGAACACTGCTCGCTGCAACGTGGAATGCGCGGAGGCCTGGAGACTTGAGACAACTAATGTTGTAATTAAAGCCTCCAATACCGAACCAACCGCAACGAACGTCCTGTTCCTGTCTCCAGGAGAAGGGACGAGGCTCCGATCTGACCGCGGATGTCCTGAATATTGTAAATAAACTTATCGATGCGCCACCATGCTACGTCCCACCAGTGACTCTATTAACCTCTACCAATTTGTGGCTGCGTCATACTTGTGAAATTTACTGCTGAAACATTGGTTCCGGGTTCGAATCCCAGCCGAAGTCGGTTTTCGGGTATGTTTGTGTTGTGTTCGTCCCGTGTCTCTGAGCCCTCTTCCGATCTTATCGCGTAACCGGATACGGGAAGGTTATTTCCTATACTTAGTTTCAATTTAATTTTAATTTGTGTGATTTTGTTTTCATATAATTTCATTCCCCTTAAATTTACAATCATTGAAAAAGGCCATTTAATTAAACATCGAGATCGAGAGGTTTAAAAATGAAACTGTAAAATATTTAATTATTAACGAAATTAAATTTATCCAGCAGTTAAACCTGCTCCGTTATTGACGCTACTTGAAGTGCAGACGTCTGCAGTCGCACGGGTGTGCTCTGTCGTGAACAACGAGCTGGTGATTCATTATTCTATATCAATGAACGTTCAGCACGCGGCTGGACCGTAAAGTGCTTAGATCAGTAAGCACTTGTAAAACCCATATTTTGCACCATGCTATATACTCCTATATGTATTGTGATTTTTCAGTTTTCATCATACGCATCTAAGCATTTAAGTTGTCAGTAACAGTTATACGGAATTCCTGTTATCTTGTTTCATCATACGTAACATGGCATTATAGAGCTACTTAAGGTTTTCATTACTTATGAAATAGGAAAAACCTATTTCCCCCACCTAATATATTATAAAACTTTTGAAAGATTTTGAAACTTTCATAAAAGGTTCTACAAACGGAATCTTATTAACTTCACTATCTGTACAATTTATTATTATTATCGACAGTGAAATTATAAGTCAAGCGGTCTCGACATTTGTTACCAGATTCCTCGCGGGAACATTATAACTTTGTTATTAATGGTTTATTTAAAGGATGCGGGAGATGGGCCGAGACGTACTTAGCTAACATGGGCTTAGTTTCTGCTACTTGAAAACTTAGCTCAATGTTAACATATAGAAGGTTGGCCGATAGTTCTTTGACGAGTTTCTTAAATATTGCGTCCATTCCAATCTCACGGATAATCTTAGTAGCAGTGAATAAAATAACAATGTTGTCCGAGTGAAGCAGTACTGGTGCGTGCAAGCGCTCGCTCGCGGCGGTTTCGCGTGGCTGGCCGTCTCGCTCGCTGCCTTGATGTGGTTGCGGAGGCTGCGTCTCCATATTCTTGCAGAGCAATTGTGCTTCAATGTTGCGGATCTTCATATTCTTGTAGCGTGCTTCCAGTTGTCTGTGACTATATGGCTTCTATTTTTATAACATTGAATTAAAAATTATAGTAAACTAAAAATAATTATATATAAACTCTTCGAGCGAAGCGACGACCTTCCTCATCAGGCCTTTGATTGTAAGTTACTATTAGGTTTAACTGGTTGTTCCTGAGGAGTAGCAGTGACGGATGCATGCAGTGGAGTGAGCGAGGAGCTGGAGAGCAATGACTGCTGTGGAGTAAACTGTAAACAGTTGTCAGTTGGTTTATTATCAACGAACGGTTGTGTTCCCAATCTCGAGGAAATGTTGTTCTAAAATATGAATAAATTTAAAACGAAAATAAAATTTAAAAATGTGTATAACTTAATACACTTTTAAATACACCAGTATAAATACCCAGGAAGCCCTAATCATGGAATATATAAAAACTATAATCTTATTTCATTCATTTCATTCATTTCATTCATTTCATTCATTTCATTCATTTCATTCATTTCATTCATTTCATTCATTTCATTCATTTCATTCATTTCATTCATTTCATTCATTTCATTCATTTCATTCATTTCATTCATTTCATTCATTTCATTCATTTCATTCATTTCATTCATTTCATTCATTTCATTCATTTCATTCATTTCATTCATTTCATTCATTTCATTCATTTCATTCATTTCATTCATTTCATTCATTTCATTCATTTCATTCATTTCATTCATTTCATTCATTTCATTCATTTCATTCATTTCATTCATTTCATTCATTTCATTCATTTCATTCATTTCATTCATTTCATTCATTTCATTCATTTCATTCATTTCATTCATTTCATTCATTTCATTCATTTCATTCATTTCATTCATTTCATTCATTTCATTCATTTCATTCATTTCATTCATTTCATTCATTTCATTCATTTCATTCATTTCATTCATTTCATTCATTTCATTCATTTCATTCATTTCATTCATTTCATTCATTTCAGAGAGTCCTACAGGAGAGTATATTAGAGATATTAATAACAGAATGGTATGGTCATGTGACGTCGCTGGTAATCTTTACATAACTAAATAATTTCCTTTGTTCACATCATACCGTAAGTTAGTACGTTTATGTTCAAAACATCTCTTTAATTTAGTACTTGAAAAATCTCTAAACAAATGTCGTGACAATCTCCGGGAGCTAACCTACCACCGAGACGCGCCAAGTCACTTTCTGTTTCTGTTCTCTATGTCTGCCTACCCCTATAGGTGGCACTTATAGGTATGTCGATAGTATAAAAGGTTCTACAAACGGAATCTGATTAACTTCACTATCTGTACAATTTATTATTATTATCGACAGTGAAATTATAAGTCAAGCGGTCTCGACATTTGTTACCAGATTCCTCGCGGGAACATTATAACTTTGTTATTAATGGTTTATTTAAAGGATGCGGGAGATGGGCCGAGACGTACTTAGCTAACATGGGCTTAGTTTCTGCTACTTGAAAACTTAGCTCAATGTTAACATATAGAAGGTTGGCCGATAGTTCTTTGACGAGGTTCTTAAATATTGCGTCCATTCTAATCTCACGGCTAATCTTAGAAGCAGCGAATAAAATAACAATGTTGTCCGAGTGAAGCAGTACTGGTGCGTGCAAGCGCTCGCTCGCGGCGGTTTCGCGTGGCTGGCCGTCTCGCTCGCTGCCTTGATGTAGTTGCGGAGGCTGCGTCTCCATATTCTTGCAGAGCAATTGTGCTTCAATGTTGCGGATCTTCATATTCTTGTAGCGTGCTTCCAGCTGTCTGTGATTATATGGCTTCTATTTTTATAACATTAAATTAAAAATTATAGTAATCTTAAAATATTTATATCTAAATTCTTCGAGCGAAGCGACGACCTTCCTCATCAGGCCTTTGATTGTAAGTTACTATTAGGTTTAACTGGTTGTTCCTGAGGAGTAGCAGTGACGGATGCATGCAGTGGAGTGAGCGAGGAGCTGGAGAGCAATGACTGCTGTGGAGTAAACTGTAAACAGTTGTCAGTTGGTTTATTATCAACGAACGGTTGTGTTCCCAATCTCGAGGAAATGTTGTTCTAAAATATGAATAAAATTAAAACGAAAATAAAAATTTTAAAATGTGTATAACTTAATACACTTTTAAATACACCCGGTATAAATACCCCACCCAGGAAGCCCTAATCATGGAATATATAAAAAACTATAATCTTATTTCATTATACGTGAAATTATTTTTAAAAAACGATATATTTGGTAAACCATTTAATACATTTTCCTCGTCAGCAGCAGAACTGTTTGTTTTTGTTAAGTTTCCTGGTTATCCTCCTCGGGAGAACGGTCGCGTCTCGTCTTCAGTAATATCAACCAGCTCACTCCAAGTAGACAAGTGACTCGCGAGCAGAACACCCGCAAGTTACAAAAATTTATTCGTTCGGTGTAAAATTCGTATTCTAATATATTTGTTTGTTCTATTAGAAACGAAATATAAAATGCACGACAGTCAAACCATACCGTAACTTAAATCTTAGTAGCGACATCTACAATCACAAAATATACTTAGTTTGAACATAAACATTAGTCACTGCTTCGTCAAAGGGTATTGAGCTTATCAAAGATTAATTTTTCACTTTAATTATATCAATATCCCTTGTGATTTATTTAATTCAAATGCAAAAGAAATCAATAAGCTGTTGTCATTAAAACCAACCGGTATTACAATTTTACATCTCACTGTTAAGTGATAGACCTATTGGTAAGGAAGTTGCATACTACGTATATGATAAGAATTAAATCAGATCACTGGAATATCTATGGTAAGGATTGTTCTTACAGCTGAGTTCCTGAAGCAGTTAGCGCTGAGCTGATTAAAAAATGTGTATAAAATTAAATACACCCGGCAGAAATACCCGACCCAGGAAGCCGTAATGATGGAAAATATAAAAAAACTATTAACTTATTTCATTATACGTAAAATGTGTTTGCCACTCTTTAACAAACATAGCTTGCATCAAGGTTTTATATTTTACCTTTGTACGAAGCATCTTAGAATACGCTTGTAGCATCTGATCTCCATGTTACATAGTCCATATTCAAAAAATACAAACAAATCAAAGAAAATTTATAAATTTTTTAAGTTTAAAAGACCACAAAACATTTAAGACATACACTGAAGCATGTAAATATTATGGTATAGAAACATCAGAACAAAGGCGTACGCAGTATGACGTTGTATTACAACATGACATATTATCTGGTCAAATTGATTGTAGCGAATTCCTTTCGAGCATTGCGTTTCAAGTACCGTCCTACCGGACTCGACACACGCCTCTGCCACACGTTCCTCACTCGACTACGAACTATGCTCAACATTCTGTCTGTACTATGCCGTGCTGCCCGTACTTACCACAAATATTACTCTAGCTTAGACATGTTTCATCTTTCTAAAAATGTTCTTAAACGCCAAGTCACAAAGATGCACCAATCCAATTAATATTTATTTATTCATATTTCATATATGACAAATAACTAAATCTAGTAGCAAATACATACCACCCACCCACACACACATACACACACCCATCCATACACGCAAACCAGAGATTGCAAGTAGAGCACAATGTTTTGTGTAAATATTTGTGTAATCCGTATTTGGCCATATTTATTGTTAGAAGTGGATGTATTAATTATTTCGTAAATCGCTGTTGGATTGCGTAATAAAATTAAAACAACATTAAAACTATAAACAGTTTAATACATTTCCCTCGTTATCAGTAGAACTCTGTTTGCGTTTTAGTTAAGTTTCCGGTCATCCTCCTCGGGAGGACGAGGAGGAGGATGACCGGAGGAGGAGACTCCTCGCGTCTCGTCTTCACTAACTTCGACCAACTCACTAAAAGTGCTCAAGTGACTCGCGAGCATAAGACACGCAAGTTTCAAAAATTATTTTAAATTATATTTCGTTCGGTGAGTGACTCGTACGTACTTATAGAAAGGTAATATGAAATGTACAACAGTCAAACCATACCGTAATTTAAAACCGAACAGCGCCATCTACAATTACAAAATGTACTTAGTGTGAATATAAACATTGAACACTGTTACAAAGCAATTCGATGCCCTTTGTATAAATACGGCGGAACCAAGCTTAATGTAATGTAAAACATTGTTTCACAAATATATTTTGATATGTTTGTGTAAATTCGATAGAATAAGATTTTAATTATTTATTTATTACGCAACGCGTACGCAAAGACGCGTACAATTTATGAAAATGTATTTAATTAAGTCATTTAGCATTAGGCACCTGAAATATTTACAATCATGCAGGTCAATCACAATATATCTCTCCTTTAGTGGACCCCCACACAGTCGGGTAAAAAAACATTACTAATAAAGTGGGGACTGAAAGTTCGACCTTTCACGGCTTCCTGTTCTTTTATGGAAGTGTGTTCAGTATTTAATTTTTAATATGTACCGACCGCACGCAGACATTACAGACATACGCATCGTATTAAGTAGATCTACTTAATAAGATGCGTATGTTTGTAACTATGTTTGTACTATATTAAGTATCACAGCAACTGCAAGGCGGCAGCGCGGTCATTTGTCTAAGTGTTTATACAACAAAATAAATCGGAGACTCAATATATATCCACTTACAGTTCATAATTTGAAAAGAAAAATGAGAACATGGCTTCTTAGATTAAACTATGAGCAAACAGAGGACTTAATCCAGTGAGCAGAATTATCCTGTTCAATAACTAATACGAATAACAGTACAATAAATAAATTAAATTTCTATAAATAAAAACTTAAGAGTCACAAAGTAGTTGTTCGTTCATTACACACACACACACACACGCACACGCATACACAGACGATCTCATTATATATTTATATATATACATATATATGTTCAAAGCATTCGTTAAGTTACTTTTTAATTACTTTTCTTTATTTTTTATTTTTTCTTGTAATTTTGTACTAATATCTCGACTATTTTAGCGGTTGTTTTAAGAAATTATTATTGTTAATCAACTTGGGAGAAGACACTGACCTCTGTAATACAGGTTCTTAACCTAGCACGGATGTCAGCGAATTCATACTTTGTGTTCCATATTCTTATGACAATAAAGATTATTATTATTATTACTTATTACAACATAAAGTAACGGTATGTATAACAAACAGGCAGGTGAATACTTACCGGCAAGCACTAACATCGATTCACTTCACTGCACTTTTCTTTTCGAAATTCCGGAAACAAATGAGTAACGTTTACCCTTGGCACTAGCAGTAAAGAAGAATGAAACAAGTTCATGCAAGTTCTCAGAGACGTTACAATGAACCGGACAGAGCCAATGGTTACCCGCTGAATAGTTTCTACTGTTGTTTTGTGAGCTCTTATCGTTGGTCGAGAGACAAGTAATTTCGACCCACATCTTATCAAAACTTCAAGTGTACAGATTCCCTGACCACTCTTAAACCTCAGTTTAATTACTTGGATACAGCGAACGATTTGTTTAATTAATAGTTTGTAATGGTTGTATAAGTCTCGGACAGACCAATTGAAGACATGGAAAATTTCGAAGACATGTGAAGTTAACCCATGTCACTGGAGAAGCATTATGGCTTTTATATGGCTGGCTCAGATATTTGAGGAAAACTGTAGTTTAATAAAAGTTAGACTAGTTAAAAAATAAAAGTGAAAAAAAAACGATATTTTAACCAACAGAAGATTTAACTTCACAACTTTGTGGTAAATCTGTCTACTGAATAAAATAAATAATCGAAGTCTTCTCCGATTAGGACATCTATTGAAACAGCTAAAGTACTGACATTTCACTGTACTGCAGTGTACTTAGCAAGTTTTAGATTGTTCCACCTGTAGATGGGACCATTTGACGAGGGTCCGGAGCCCATGTCTGTTGATGTTGTGACGTCTGTACGAAATATTCAAGTTTACATTTAGAACAGCGTTAATTCGGTATCAGCAGTCTATTAGAGAGTATGTTTGCAAGTTTAACGGACTTGTTAAGCTAGGGTTTTAAACGACTTCGTTTATTGTTGTTTTGCCTCTTTCAAAACCAACTCAAATTTTTTTTGTATCTCATGCTCTTTGCAGTAAGCAGAAGGGACAGGATATACCGTTGGAAGCTAATGGGTATAATACTAAAGCAATACACAAAGTCCAAAATAGAAGAATTTTAAAGTTCTGTCTTGCTGAGCCACTTTTGGTGGTAGAAGAATATATTTTATATTTACTGTTGAGCAAGATTCTCCGATGTACAAAATTAAGCGATACATCAGTTACTGGAAGCTGGAGAAGACAATCTAGCGTCTGCGTCTTCATTAATGCCTACGTCACTACAATGTTATAAAAATGAGATGAGAGTAACCAGCTTTTAAAACATGTTTTATAACCTAAAGTCACCAGGCTCAGTGGTAAGCGCACCTTACCTCTGATCCTGGATTCGAATACCGGCCGGATCCGATATTTGTACAAAACACTACTTATTGGTTGGTTCTGGTTCAATTGCGTTGTGTTTGTCCCGCGTCTCTGACGCTGCATCTGAACCTTTCTCCAATGTTATCGCATAACATAAGCGTTACATCGGATGTGGGAAGGTAGAGACGAGCGAGTGCCTCTGTGTTTGCTCGCAAACTTACAGCACTATAATATCTCCTGCGCAGTTGGCAACGGCGGGCAGAAGGACAGCATCGACATCATATCCTAAGCCGTACCACTTGCCAGTAAAAAAAATATAAAGCACCTAAGGAACATGTTCATAAACTCTTTAGTGCATATTTCCTTTAAACCAAGGCCTGATAACACAAACATAGGCCCGGGCAGTAAACTATTCAATTTGAATTCATTGTCTTTTTTATGACTCCCGAGCTCATCGGAATATATAAAATTGAGATTCAAACACTGGGAAGCTTATGCAAATTATAACATTTGACTAAAAGACGGAAATATGTTTCTACTTTGCAAATGCCTTTTCTTTTAAATGTCATTAAGCAATGTTCAAATCATCATCATCATCATCATCATTTCAGCCTATCAGAAGTCCACTGCTGAACATAGGCCTCCCCCAAAGATTGCCACGAAGCTCGGTCCCGAGCCACCTGCATCCATCGACTTCCCGCAACACTGCGCAGGTCGTCACTCCATCTTGTGGGGGGTCGTCCTACACTGCGTTTGCCCGTACGTGGCTGCCACTCGAGAACCTTTTTTCCCCAGCGGTTGTCAGTTCTGCGAGCTATGTGGCTGGCCCATTGCCACTTAACTATTTTAATTATTTTATGTTTAAATATTTTTTTAGAACTAAAGCAAAGAGATCCTTTTGTAAACTTGGAAAATTCATCTGCCCTACAGTGGGCTGTGCAATGCTTGATAATTCATTAGTGATGCATGATAATTAAATAGTGATGCACAATTCTACAGTTACTTTTGAAATCCACAATTTAATTTACGTATATTTTGTGATCATGCCGAAAAGCATCAAATGTATTGTTACAATGAAAAACAAAGGTCTATTTTATTATTGTTAGTTTTAGTTCTATGATTGTTTGCAGTAAATGCAGTTGGGGGATTGCCTGCAGGCGGGGAGGTGCTCTTCTGGTCTTCGGACTGGGTAATATATGCCGTTTTATAGTTTTTCACGTGGAAGTGGTTAATTTTTCCCCTGGCTAGTAATAACCATCTCCGACAAGGTACCGGCAGCCGACCTGCATCTCTCGCGGGTAGACCGACAGCCACCGCGCGGGCAAGTGATGCTGCTCTTACCTGAGACATTTCGATTCGGCACGTTTCAATAGACATTTCACAATCAGTTCATCTCCAGAGCCTCGTCGGTTATCTATATTTTTTTTATATTACGAGTTTATTATTCCATATAATTTCCGGTTCATATTCGCGTAATTAATAAAATCTGTTAACATGTTTCTGTCTCTTAGACTGCTCTCAATTGACAGAGCGTGGACAAGGTTCGGTGGTGAAGTAAGAGAATCTGCCGCCCTGTATCATCCTCTGTGATCATAACAAAGAGAACCGCCTGCGAAACCTGGAGGTTTCCGTCAGATGGCGTACGAATATTCATCATGAATATTCGCACGCCAGGCCAGGCCAGGCCATGTTCAGCATGGTTAGTACTCGTAGTTCTGGGATCAACCTCATCTCTGTTTCATTTGTTAAGGATCCACATGAATTCTTACGTAATGAAAGAAAATATCGCTGACCTAAAACCTCTTGCGAGAAAATCTCTTTATCCTCCGTTTTAAATAACGGATAGGCTCTGGGGTGATATAAAAATAGTATAAATTTTATGGAATATTTTATGATCGCAGATACGAAAAGAACAGGAAAATAGAATTAAAGTGGACCGAGCGGTCGGTACTAACATAACTTTTATTGTTATTATATATAGAGCCGTGGTGGTGGTTGGTTTTGAGATCCCAGTGCCGGAATCACTGAAATTGTTTACCGAAAATATGAGTACTGAATTTACCACTTGGTAAAGTAAAATCTAATTACACGTGAGAGAAGCTTCATGTCTGTGAAATGACAAAACTTTCACGACTGTATATCCACTACGGGGGTGGGCAGAGTTCTAGTCGGGTAACTTTAGTCCTTCCTACTCTCTTTTCACCAGAGCTTTTATGGGACAACGTGACAAGTGGTGAGTCTGTCGCCGTCTTAGTATTCACGGAGGTATACACGGTGGTCCTGGATCACTGTTTTATTTCCGACCTCGCAGAATACCGGCGTGAAGTAGAGGCATCTTGTGCTTCTGCGGTTCGTTCGATGAGTGAGGTAACCGGTGGCCCACTCCCCCTCCCCATTCCACACCTTATCCTCCCTCCCGTCTCCCAAATACCCTTAAAGGACGGCAACGCACCTGTTGTTCCTCCGGTGTTGTAGATGTATGTGGGCGACGGTAATCACTTACCATCAGGTGAACCGTTAGCTCGTTTTCAGAATTCTCATAAAAAAAAAAAGGTTATTTTCGAATATCTAAGAACACATTATTATTTCTTACCGAAATACCTATTTGTTTTGATTTATCTGCGATAATGATGGATTTTCACACAAACTTAATCCTCCTAATTTGTGAACACACACACACTGTGTGTGACAGGTCCCAACCAACTTCTGCGGCGACGCTGAATCCGTCCATTCGGATATGTCCTTCTATGTAGATAGACTAAAGGAAAAAGTATTATTCAAAGCATTTCCCAGGGAACCCAACGACTTCGCCCAACGCCATCTTGCTGTTCTCTAATATTCTTATGAAAACTGCTCCGTGTTTATACACAGAGAAATTAATTGAAATTTAATTTATTCGAACTTGAATTCTAAATCAGCAACGTATTAAAGTTCGAATTGGTCTAAACATTGAGGAATGTTTAAGACGTTATTCCGTAACCTGAAATGTTTTATAAATAAAATGTTAAATATTTTTAAATTACGTTAACCGTTTGATTGCTTTAAAATATCACAAAGTTTAGAGTGTAGATTAAGTTAAATAAAATGTCTTTCAATTCGCTACGGGTTTCACAGTATTCTTTTACAAGGAAAAGATTTTTAGTGAAACTCATAAATGTTCGTCTCACTGCTGCTCAGTTTATTCCCATCCAACTCGACTCACATTCCTCCAAGTGGAAGTGTACTCTTGTATTCATCACTCACGCAATCGCTACGCGAGTGACAAGAACAGAGCAGAGGCGATCACATACTGTACATGTTCCAACTCATAATGAAGAAACGAGACTGCGGCGCGGCGTGTCATCAAATGCCCTGTAATAATGAAATGCGGTCCATGTTACTGTGAGGCAAGCGGATCGGCTTCTACGAGTCAGGCTGTGAGTTCAAATCCCAGCGGAAGACAGTAAGTGTGCAACAGACTCATCGTCATATTGCAACGGACATACAGATGGTCTGGATGTCAGACTATGTTCATATATTTAATCAGTTATTTCTATTTAAATCCGCTAACATTATTCCTTAGCTCCTGTGGCCGACTACCAGCGAATTATACAATGAACTTCAGCCATTGTTCTCCGAACCCTCGGTTCAAGGAGTTGAAACAAGTTAAAAGATAAAGAAAGTGGCAAGAGAGCTGTCTGATGGTAAACCTTGAAAATTTTGTCGCATCCTATAAATGGTGGATTTCCTTCTCAGTAATAGGCAGACTGAAATACACAGACAGACTGCAGTATCAGTATCATAAGGTGCGAGGGCGTCAGGCACTGGAATTGTCAGCCCACCAGCCCACCGGCTCACCAATATTTGACTATCATCCCTTTGAGAGCGCTCTGTGTCTGGCAGTACACTACTGACAGCTAGCGAAGAAGAGAAAGTGATTCGTCTCAATACATTTGGTGCACGTGCGAGGAATAAAACTTAAACCAAACCCAACTAAGCCCAAACATTCCAGTGCTATGTGTATATGTCCAGGTCTATGAACATCACCTCTACTACACCACCCAACCGAACGTACGTACGTACGTCCGGCTAATTCAGTTCATTATTTGGACAAACAGTTGTTCGTAAAGTCCTCTGGTGTATACCAATGCAGGTCATGTAAGTGTTCCTCTGGGCGATTGTAACTTCTTAAAATGATGCAGGAGTCAGTGTATACACAGACAGCAGCACTCACTTGCTCTCACATCGCCTGAGCGAAACGAGTGGAGGAAGGCTCACGAGTCTCCTGCCGTCGCTTTGCTCAGGTACATTTATTTATTCTTTATTGTTAGGCGGACTTAATGCCAAGTGGCATTCTCTACCAATCAACCCTTGTTATGGTGAAAGGTAGTTGGCAGGTACAAAACAAAGAAGAAAAAAAAACTATAGGTAGACTCCAATAATAATAATAAATACATATAAACACACTATGAAATTAAATAAATATTTATAACATAAAATACACAAATACATAAAATATATAAAAGAAATATATAAAAAGCTGTTTTAATGTTATCGGGCAGGGCGTTCCAGAGGAGTGTAGCTTGAACAGTAAAAGGTGAGTTATAGTATCCTGTATGATGTAGTGCTGGAGACGCGGAGAGTAGCGACATGTCCTGGAACTACAACATGCACTCTGTACGTGTCCACAATCGCCATGCTACTACCCCTGCTGACTGCAGTCGACCTCGCCCGATGTTATCGGTCCCACTTCAATATAATCATGTGTTCTTTGTTAATGTTTCCTCGTCATTGAATACGAGAAAGTTTAAAATTCATGTTGTAAAATTGTTAAGACGTTCCGCTTGGCCGTGATGTAGAAAGCGCACAACTTTAATATAAATTCGATTCGGTTTGGTTAAAATAAATTATATACCTTAGAAAATTCCTCAGCTAATTTGTTTTAGTTATTTATCAACCTGCAACGAAACAAAACAACAGGCTTTACCTGCCGGTGCCTATTACAAGTCACGCATCTCCTTTTCACAATTCATAATTTATAAATTTTTTGTGATGATCAGTCGGCTGTCTGTCGGTACCCATTTGCGAATTTCATGGCTTTTATGTTTAGTCGCCCTTTATGTTTTGTAGCCAATGAAGAGAATGGCAGCCCCCTAACCGCTGGCACGGCTCTGGCAGCTGCAACTTATCCACAGTCGACTGTCACACATGAACCAAAACAAACGAAGTCAAACAATTTGGATAGTTAATGCTTTACTTTTTGTTACATATCAAAGACAAAATAAAGCTTCATTCGAAATTTGATTAACTTAGAAACCAGCAGGCAGTCTGATTCGTAAAGATAAAGTTGTCATTAAAAAACAAAAATACTTCCTTTATGTTCCTGGATAAGGAGGAAGGATAAGAAGAAGGACTGGGACTTAGACTCGGCACCCATTGCTCAGCAGTCAGGCGCGCTAACCACAGAGCCACGCGCTGGTCAACGCCGGAAAACAAACACATTCTTAAATTAAGTAAATATGATATACGTATTTCTGTTTCAACAAAAATAAACTTTTTCGGCTACACGATAAGTGGCGAGCCTGTCGCCGTCTCAATGTTCAGGTCAACGATACAAATCGTACATAACTTTCACGAAACTCATAGGTGCGAGCGCTCCGCTGGGGATCGAACCCGGGTCCCTTGATCGGGGAGGAAGATTCCGTAACCACTCGTCCATCGCTTTAAATAGAAATTAAATCAAACTTTTCAATAGTAGTTGAGATACTCAACAACTCTGCATTTAAAAATATTCTTGTTTATAGTTCTGCTTCCTATTGTTTGTGAAGCTTTTATTAAAGTCCAGGAGCAGATTGTACGAAGCTTTTAATTAAAACTTCTGTAGACAATAAAGCTTTTATTAAACTTAACTCTCATTACTGCACCCGCCTCGTTTAGTTAACTGCTTAATGTAATAAATCAAAAACCTCATAAAGAATTTTTTTTTACTTAAATCTAATGTATTGATTTAAATGGAGTATTGTTTAAAGTAACTTGCAATATGATACCGATTTTGAAAGACGTGATTTAGTTCATTCAAAAGGCAGAGATAGTCTACCACTATCTCTTCCTCACACGGTCCGTGTGGAGGCGGCATGAGAGATGCCGGCTTAAATCAAATATAATTAAAGATTTAAATATAATTTAAAGTACGTTTCAATTATTTTCAAATTGTTTAGAACTTAAGTCCTGAATAAACATTAACATTCACATTATTGTTGATCTTCTAAATATTTTAACAATACACGGGAACCGGAGGTCCAGGACAGTTGCGGTAGGAGCCTGTACCTGATCGTCAACTTCTTGCTCGGAAGGTCCACACCTACAGCGATGCTGGGATCACTCTCTGCTGTAGAAATGAGAAGAGCTGAAACAAAGTACAGCATTAGTGAACTAAGTTACGTACCAGTTGCACGTTTCACTCCCGTTTCACACCTTTGATTACTTAGTAAAGCTTAAGGCCATGTCGGCAGTCTTAGCCCTCTGAGTGATTCTGTTGTTCCTCAGGCACTATAAGAACTAGTCCAGTAACAGACCATGTCTGGGCTCCGTGAGACATCACTGGCAACACGCACTGGCTGCACACTTGCCACTCAAGGCTTTGAGGCACTCCAAGAGAAATGTGCCTCAGTTTCCCAAACACTGGCGGATCCCAATTGGATTATTCGATAGACCTCTTGGACGAAGTTGAATAATTTGTCCAAGCTATACGTACTGGTCGACGGCGTAGTGTTCTCAACAGAAACTGGCAATGGTTTGACAAGGACGTTGGATATGATCTTCTTCTTGTCAATATCCATCTGTCTTAAGACTTGGGGGACACTGTCGAGATCACTGGGCGTAGAGCTAAGGTACTCAAGTGGTCGGCAAATCGAAGGTAGGTGATGTTTTTGCCATCAGAAGCTTGAAACAGAACAAGATCTTCATATGCAGCGGTGAAAAATTTCCGGGATATGAGAACACTCAGTCTCATATCCTTTCGAAAAAAGTTGCAAAGACAATTTATACGATCGACTGCGGAAGGAGGAGAACAGCCACTTCCACACTCGTACAGTATTGAAGCTCGCGTGTCCTCAATACACAGCAGAGTAATTGTGTGGAGCAAATTAACAATAAGATGTGAAAGATCACTCGAAATAGGACGAGGACTAGAATGTTCCATTGTGTAACGCACACATGGTAAGAAACTATATCAGACGTAGTATTTACCGACTAGAAGTAAAGTACTCAACGGAACCATCATTTCAGACTTCACAACAATGAAGCGAAGCCATCGGCGAATATAGTTTTATATGAATGCAAAGCTATTATTGTAACGGACATTATGAACCGATATCCGTTCTGTAAATATTGACAATATTGAGAAATCATTTCCATGCGATAATTTTATGGTTCTATAAAACGTTTGGCTTAGCTTTTTTTTTTATAGAAGAAGGGGGCAAACCAGCATGCGGCTCACCTGATGGTAAGTGATCACCGACGCCCACGAACACCCACAACACCAGAGGAGCTACAGATGCGCTGCCGGCCTTTAAGGAAGGAATAAGCTCTTTTCTTGAAGGTCCCTAAGTCGTAACTGTTCGGAAATACTGCTTATTTCATCGATTATCAGTTAAATTAAAGCTGAGTCTGATCCGTGTTCATCATTGAATACTTCAAGTACGCTTTAAACAGCTTATAGTTTTGTGTTTAACACTGATTTTAAATATAATAGATTGCTACATAAATTTAAAAAAAAAAACACACACAAGAGACTAGAAAATACATAATTGATTTAACTTAGGTCGCTGTTTCGTGTTTCTGCTCTTCCATGTAACGTGTTTCGACGAAGATACAACTTGTAGGAACGAGCAGGAATGAACGAAGAGTTAAGTTTCACTGAAGCAGCAGGTGAATGGGCCGCTGCCGTGCAAAGACCTTCAGACTTCAGTCCGAGCTTCAGAGGATTTCCTGGGTTCCCTCTTTTGCACACACAAAAGTTTCCTCGCTATGTTTACCTTCTCACTCGGCCACTCATTAAATTGTATCTGTTAAAATTAAGGGATTCGAACCCAATACACACGCACTCGATGCTAATAATTGCGAGTCGAACTGGCGGTGTTCGTTTGGGGTCTACTCACAAAAGCTCGTTACACTGCTCAAAGGCTCTCAGTGTTCATTATTGTGTGTATACAATAGACCTTTAGACATTTTGAAGGAATCCAAAGTGACCGTAACATCCTGGATACAGGACATTTCGTAGCCATGACAATTCCACTACAAACAAGTAAAAGATTTTTTAAATGTTACCAACTTTTTATTTAATATACTGAAATATAGAATTCTTTCTTCATTTCTATCATTACAATATATATTATTATTGAACTATTTCGTTTTATATTGTAATTACTGTGACTACATAAACATTTTTATTTGAATATATAACTTGTAAAAACTGAACGAGTCTGACTGTTAACTGTTCACTTTCATCTCTAACCAAATATCCGGCTGAGATTAAATCATGAAGAGCTTCCTCTTGTTTAACTTTCTCGGTGAGTGCGATTCGCTTCTCTGTTTCATTTGGTTCGGTACATCCTTCACTATCGTGATTCATATATTACTATAACCATTGTCTTTTATTGTACTGCAATGCACGGCCACCTGCCCAACAACTTCGATGGAAGAGGTACTATTGTACTGTCTATTGTACCTTTCGAAAGGGAGCACAACAGTGCACTACCCGGACCACTGCCGTAGTATCTTGTAATGGGCATATATTTTTATTTACGAGTAATGTAAGAATATACCACCTTCTTTCACGAGCTGGGTGCGGTAGGAGAAGGCTGAGTTCGTCTACTAACATATCTAAAAGTGCAATATGGAAATTAGTAAAATCTTCTTACCCTATTGGGTACAGGCGTGAGTGCTTCTTTAACTTATATAGATTCAGCTTCTAAGAAAACTTGTGTGCCAGAGGATTGGCCGTAGCCACTGCGTTTGTTACACACAGGCCGCTCACAATGTGTGTGTGTGATAAAGCGTATTTGAGGTGGCTATTCCGAATTATGCCGACCTTCAAAAGGATTTCTGGCATTTTACTTGGCCGACCTTACCGACTCCCTGCGGTAGGAGATGGGGTGGCAGTTTCTGTTACGCCGCTACCACACGATGGCTGAAACATCAAATTGAAACAAAGTACTAACTTATAAATGTCCCACAACTGAAATAATGTCACCTCTCGATTTGTTCGAGATTTTGTGCAGAATGGACTTCTCGTCTTCAAAATATATTTCTTTAATTATTTCTCACATTTGCAGGTATCTTGGTAATCCGGTTTATTTAAGTGTGATACCTCGTTAATAACTGGACCCTGGTTTTGTTTCCCAGCCGTCGTGAGTTGTGTCTACGGATTACCTCAGTTTATAGTTCAGCCAGTTCCCGCGTCAATCTCTCGCCAAACTCTACCAGAACAGTTGTCAGCATTGGTTGGAATGCCACTGCGCGCTTCTGATGTATTCCTGGAGAATTTATTAGAGATTTGAATATATTGTGACATTTATTTCACCGAGTTTTATTGAGAATGAATAAAATGCCTTACATTAAAGTTAATATTGACACCTGTTATATGTATGACAAGAGGGGCTATAGTTTATCCTCAGACACTATTGAATGCTGCCTACAATCAGTCCGAGATCTGCAGTGTTCGGCGTGGGCTGACGTTGGGTCCAGTTCGCCGGAAGTCGGAATATTTTCTCGAATGTTGTGTTCACTTATGTATGGACCAGCGAGCAAGTCTATGTAGAATTCCACATTCGTTTGCAGCCATAGGTTCGTTTAAATTCATTGTATACATACCGCATCTATGCTGCAGTCGATTCATAAAATACATATTAACTTTCGGAGTGTCTTTTATTTATTTTGTACAAATGAAACGTCACAGAAACATTTTAACAGACAATTCGTACAAAGGCAGCAATATTACAGCAGAAACATTAAGAAAAATAAATGTTCTTAGAGAACTTCATTTCCAGTGGTCGAATAATGATTCAGATAATATCAATGATGAAGAAAATTTTAAAGTTAGTGCTTCACAGTGAAGTGTCGGCGCACCGGACGTATGATAGTAAAGTTCATTAAGTCCATAAACATACGAGGTAACTGAAACAAAAGCTTGTGACAAAAATTTATTTCAACATCGTGTAGACGAGGATTCCGACGCAATGCAATGTATTTAAGAACACTCGGAGCCCCTTACTGAAGCTGTCAACGATTCAAAAAGGGTTCGGGATTATTAAATATTTAGTATCTTTATGTAGCTTTTAATATAATCACATCGGAGGTTGTTCCATTCTAAGTGAATCTCCGAGGCAAGTCGCGGCAACAATGGAGCTGGATGGCCAGAGATTTACGCTATTGCTAACTTATTACTTTATACTTCATCGGCAGCTCTAAATAAAACACAAGGCGCAGGCCTCTTCTAAGTTATGAACACTAGTCGTTGTCGCCAGCCCGGTCAGTAAGTTGCCGAACACGGAAACAACTCCAACTTGATGCGCTGCTGTCCGTCGTGGATATACATAACATCTTAGAACATATTCGAAACACTTCCCTTAATCGTATTGTTCGATACCCGCAGGATGAGACGGGGCGGCGTATTGAGGATCCTCGAGTATTCGGAAGTTGATACCATAGTCGAAATCGACCAGGAGGACATAATCTTTAGAGTCATAATGGTCAAATATATCAATATTTGTTAAGTAATGACCATAAAGTTACTCTGATGGATACTTCGATCCCTGGTCACACTGCCAGATGTAATGGCAATCTTTGCAGGAGTCCTGTGCATGCATCAGTGGACGTGTGATTTGACTGTGGCGATTATAATAATTGCCAGATGCCAGGATACTATACTTTTATTAAAAATATGTTTTACTTACAATAATTACATTTAACATACTATATCAAACTCTTAATTGTTAGGGTAACATTTAATTTTCAACAATAATATTCCACAAGAGAGGGAGTTCGTCGGGTATGCTCAAACATAATATTGAATTACGGACCCTGAACAGGATGAGTCGTAGACTAATATTTGAACTTGTACCTAAACGTTTTAATTATTTAATGGCAGTAGATAAGTATGAGATAATTCAATTTCAAACCTTCTGTTAACTCAGAGTTAGCCAACATAAAATTTACATGTTTCATCTCGCACGCAAGTGGAAAAACGTCTTCTCCTCTCTTTATTCAACTCTTCACGACACGGTGAACAACCCTGTACAAATAAAAAGTACCGCTGGTAATGCTGTCACATGAAAATATGTAACATAATTATAAATATTTCTTTGCACTGTTTCACTGAAGGCGGGATTCCTTCAGATTTCTTACCAAGATCGTCTCCCCGTCTTACGCGACACTCAAATATACTCATTGCTATTTTCTAATGCGAGCGAAGACACGACAAAATGTAATTTTATATGGTAATAAAACCTTCGAAAGCGAGCCGCAACTCGCACTTGACCATTTTTTTATTATTGTTACCAGATCGTAATATTTTGGAAACTATAATTTGTAGACGTCCGATAGCCGCCGAAGCGCTACAATCAAGCGACGCTCATTTAAAACAATCCAAGACGCGACCACGTGGGATCCGGTAAGAGCAAAGTGAACGAAGAGAGGTTTGAATAAAACCAGAATGTCACCGCCTGCACTCACAAGCTCTCGCGTTATCTCGTCCAACTCACGATGTACTCTGTTGTTGTTGCAGTGTGTCTGTTGTTGATTGGTGAGTGCATCATTATATTACTTTTGACATTTCACTGGGAGAGCCACTTGATGTACTTCACAGCGGAGTAATAAAATATAAATACAATGTTGAATGATGTGCCTATTTTGGAAGCATAAAACATCAAGTAAAATAAAAATAAAAGACACATTATGCCTAAGAGATCTTCCTAAAAGACAATAGACAACATGGCAACATATTGTAAAAGTTTATTTCTTCTTAAACGAGACGCGATACGGTTTAAGATGTTACACGGAGGTCAGTAGATCATGCCGCGGCATCTTGGCGAATTACTCCATCAAATAATGAGGTATTCTCTTACAACTTAACGAACACGCCCAGATGACGAAGATATCCATAATCATGATCAATGCTTACACACAAAGACTTTCATTTAATGAGTTGTATACTGAACTCAGCATCACTTTGTAAATCGAATGAAATTAAGATTTCTAGAATATTTTAGTTAATATTATAAAATTGACATTTCGCAGAAGCTATTCACGTCACTTCAGTGCCTTTCAATGGATCGGGTCCTGTTCCACTGCCAGCTGCTTACCTGATAGGTGTCCCTTGCAGCCAGAAGAATGAAGACCAAACCCGTACACAAACCTTGCCCGCAACTTACTCAAGCCCATTGAATCTCGTAGACAATCATAGATTCAACGAGGCCCACTTCTATAATGGTAAGTATTGTGAACATAAATAATCACAGCGGCTCAGTGGTTAGCGCACCTTTCTGTTGAAATTGAACTCCAGATGAAGCCAATAATTAAGTCATACACAATTTATTCTTATTATTTCGGGTCTGGTAGTGCTGTTTACTTTCTACTATACATAACCAAGAACATATAGTGAGTATTTTAAAGATTTTTATCCTCGCAAGATATGAAGGACTGCCGCTAACACGAAAGTCCTTGACTGTTTCTTAACTGAAACTCTTGTGCTCGACAGACAGAACGTACGAGAGTTGGTTCTGAAATAATTATAATAGGAATCGGCATGTATTTCTCTTATACTGTATTAAAATAATAGTACATATTAGGCAAATAAATTAAAAAATAAATATAAAAACATGCTGTATATTTTTCATATAGTACAAGTTTCGATTGAAATTTCTATTATAATTTATACACATACAAAGACACTAAATTCGTTTTAATTTAATTATCAATTTTTCTCTTCAAAGAATACATTTGTATCACTTTGAAGACACTTATTTATTTATTTTTTTAAATATTTTTGTCCAAAACATTATGATAACATAATTTATTGAATTTTTCGTTACATTATTGTTTTACAGATAACAAGTTCCTCCACGACAGCCTCCGCAGGCAGACCCTCGCCCCTGTGACTCTCAGCCTGACAGGAGACGTAAAGGATTGGCAACGCTCTTCGGTCTACCGGCCGCTGTCGCCGATTCTCTGTTCAGCGGAGAAATAACTATTTGATTTACATGATACAATTGACAATGATACTTACATTTTGAAGTTTACCTTTATAAAATACTAAAGAGATAAAAATATCAGTAAAACTAAAATGTCTAAAAGATGTGTAATAATATTAAATATTAAACGTATGAGTGTTTTCACTGCGCTGTCAACTACTGATGGACGACCATTTTAACATTCCGATGTG
Source organism: Bhutanitis thaidina (assembly GCA_029286595.1). Lineage (NCBI taxonomy): Eukaryota > Metazoa > Arthropoda > Insecta > Lepidoptera > Papilionidae > Bhutanitis > Bhutanitis thaidina. Next base: position 30,225 of record JAGSMS010000038.1, read on the forward strand.
ACTTAATGGCTGCCACGGTCTAGTGGCGATGTGCTCCGATGTCCTCGCATCAGGACAGCAGCATCACTGCGCCACGTGGTGGAACACCTGCCCTGCCCAGCGGCCCTCCGCGCAGACACCACCGCTGAGCAGCAGCAGTATAATTAAATGCTGTAAAGAATTCTTTCTTTTCCCTCAAGCAAAACAACGTATCTATAACAGAGTGCAATTGTCTACTACTGCCGCCCTCAGAGCCACCACCACTCTGCCCCCACTAGACCCAACACCAGCATGCCACCCACAGAACCAATACCACAACAACCCTAACACAAGGTAGCACGAGGGAGGTGCGATCTTGTGTTACTAAAATAGACCTCCGCAAGATAACGACTTTTTTTTTAGTCCACTGCTGACCAAGAAAGAAAAGACCTCTCCAAGAATATAGGCATACATTCCTTCGATGCATACTCACCAATGCAAGTGAAGGTCAAGGGATTTGGTGAACACAGAGCCGGCACCCGCGCACTAGTGACGCTGCTCCCCACCACTAGTCCAGTGGGATTTGGGTTCAGCAAATTGGAATAAACATTCCGCCGTTATTCGATCACCAGAGCCTCATTTGTTTGTTAGCACCACGTGGGGATGGGAGAAAGAGCTATAGTTAATGTAAATAATGTACTAATAAAAGTTATTTATTGTTCTTTCCAAGTTCATAACGAATTCAGAAACAGACATTAACCAAATTATTTTACGGTGGAATTAAAAAGAATTATTGCTATAATTTTGCTGGCGATTTAAATATTTATTCAGTATTTACTGCCAACATTACTTAAGGGTGTTATTAAGTAACAAGACGGTCATATTTTGTAAGAAAAGTTATTTCAGCCCGAGACAGTCAGCGAATCAGATTTTATTGTACTTTGTATTTGCAGAAAGGTCCTACGCCTTGGCATACTTTATATCTCCTTCAAACTTTCAGCTTAGTTCAGACTGAACCACAAGCTGGACAAACATAGTCTATAAAAGTCTACATTGAAGCAAAAAATACTTGGAATTCGGTTCAAACTAACATACATAGATACTAAGAATTTTCTATATATAAGTAGAGGTTTACTGACTAACGGCCCGATGGCGCAGTGAACCTGATGCCAGAGTCCTTCACTGTGACTTGCGAGTTCGATTTCCTCTAATGGCATAGATTGCTATGATGAACCTAGCCATGGTATCACATTCACAATTCTAATCAAGGTCTATTCGGACCATCTGGAATATAAACAGCCACGTCTCATCAAACAGAGGCTACAGGTATACAACTGGTACGACTCGGAGTTGCCAAGCAGGCCTTCGCAACCTTCCTTTCCCGGGGAGATAAAACATGACGAGTGACGAACTTCATCAGAGGGCTTGCTCACGAAGATTTCCAAGAGATTTTCAATACTTTACCATTTGTCGTCTCTTACGACACCAAGGAAAGAAAGGGGGTGTCAGAACCACTAGCACAGTGGCCTAAGGTTATGGCACCCACAAGACATTAGCGTTACAAAATTGAAGCCGCGATCTCCGTCTGTCATTTCCTTTCAATAAGTCCTTTTAAGGAATTCCTCGAGCTCAACGTGTCACGTCTGCGTACAGTTCGTTAGTTACCGGATTCGGGTTCAAACAGGCGCCTTGGGAGTGTTCACAAGAACGAACCCAACTTTATAGTTTGCTGAACGTGTTTGTAACAGATTGGAGAGCTTCCTCTGATCGAAACCGGTGAATGTCTGCAGGAGAAGAGTCTGAATATTTTTCTGAACATTAATGTTTGCATGTTTGGGTATCATTTATTTATATATAACTCAGGCTGCTCATACATTATTATATTCTCATATAAATAGATTCGTTCAGTAATGGTTCAGATGTAAGCGCCATTAAAGGTGACACATCAGAACAAAACAATACAGTGAAAGTAAATTAAAACATTTATCACTCCAATTCATCAAACACAATTCGACAACGTGAACATATTAAGCGACATCGATGTGATTTTTGTTTCCAGAGCTCATCGAGTTTAAAAATTATCACACAAAGCATTAAAAGCCTTGAACATATAGATTGACTTGATTATCTAATATTATTACAAAGATTAGGCTTTTCTTCTGACGTTTTTGTTATCACAGAATGTTGGCTTTCATGCCGCCATGTAATTCCCCGTTTGGATTGCTGCTTAAGTATTGCCAGTAAAATGAACCATTACCAGAACGATGGGGTTGTTATATCATTATATCATTATATCACTAATGAACAATCTTACAAGGGTTGCGATTGCGTAGAGTTTAAATCTGATATAAATCAATATTAAACGAGCACATGCCTATGATAAAACAATGGATACTAAACAAGATAACATTAACATTTTCTTGGATTTTAAAATATCCTCTTAAGTATTAGTTATATAAATATGTATGTATAGTGTGTAATGTGTTTTATATAATGAACAACTACAATTACATGTATGTCTAAGTACCGTCATATATAAGTATTGTATCGTAGTATAATATTCAGTATATATATTATGAACATAATATTTGTGTGCACCCTTTACATATTCTCTGTTCAATCTAACGGTAGACTGGTAGAGAATGCCTCTTGGCATTAAGTCCGCCTTTTTGTTCTGTTATGTGCAAATAAAGTTTAAATAAATAATAAATAATATTTTTACGCGTGGCAGAGCCAAGCGGCGGCTTTAGCTGCTGCTCGAATGGGCCGGCTCGAGCGGATTGATACCACGGTCTCGCAGAATACCGGCGTGAAATAGAGGCATCTTGTGCTTCTGCGTTTCGTTCGGTGAGTGAGGTAACCGGAGGCCCACACCCCCTCCCTTTTCCCCTCCTCTTCCTTCCCAACTCTCAAATATCCTTAAAGATCGGCAACGCACCTGCAGCATCTATGGTGTTGCAGATGTATGTGAGCGACGGTAATCACTTACCATCAGGTGAACCGCTTGCTCGTTTGCCGACTTTTCTATAAAAAAAAAAAATCTACATGCTTAACATAACAAGAATCCTAATAACGTAATTTTGTAATTTACACATTTACGTTACAAAAGCTATAGGACGAGCCCCGCCCGCCCCGCTGCCGCGGCAAGTACAGCCTCATCTCCGCTGATCTCGGATGATGCATCCCGTGGGACGTCGCAGCCGTGCGGATCTTTCCATCCAGGGCGATAAGATTCGTTTGTTTATTATTACGGTGTTTTTTTTTTTTTTATAGAAGAAGGGGGCAAACGAGCGTGCGGCTCACCTGATGGTAAGTGATCACCGACGCCCACGAACATCCACAACACCAGAGGAGCTACAGATGCGCTTCCGGCCTTTAAGGAAGGAATAAGCTCTTTTCTTGAAGGTCCCTAAGTCGTAACTATTCGGAAATACTGCTGGCGACAGCTGATTCCACAAAGTCGAAGTGCGTGGCAGAAAACTTCGATTAAAACGCACTGTGGTGGAATGCCAACCATCTAGGTGGTATCGATGGAACATCTAGGTGTTGAGTTGTATTCAATTTAATAAGCAGATACACTGCACCCGGGCGTTGGTGCACAATCCTATGTTGAATGAATGAATTAAATGAACGAATGAATGAATGAAATATACTTTATTGTACACACAAAGATTTAACATACAAAGATTATTTAAAGCAACAACAAAAAGTACAATAGACGGACTTATCGCTAACAAGCGATTTCTTCCAGGCAAACCAGAAAGAAAAAGGAAATATGAAAATTAGTATCGGGTTCGGGTGTACACTGAAGTGAACATATAATACATACACATAATATGAAAATACAATAAATATACATAATATGAATATATGAAATACATATACACGTACTTATGTTATATCCGGCATAGAGAAGCTTAACATTTTTGACTCAAAAGCTGTTTTTTGAGTAATCCTTTCTTATTACACTTCTAGGTAACGAGATAATACAATTTACTAGCTGTGAGCAGATTACAACATGGCCTAGGCTCCAGGCCATGTTGTTCTTAAGGTGCAGTGAGTGACCGAGCCCAATTGTAACCTTCCATAGTGGCTTTTATTATGCAGGCTACGCTACGGAACGAACCCCCCGCGTAGAGAATCGTGCACGGACCTCCTGATCCTACAACCAGTCGGCTATCGTGGAATAGTAAACACTGACTTATTTAAATCGAAATTAACTCAAAAATCAACAAAATCTCGGCTGCAAAAGTCATACATACAACATTAATTAAAATTGTTTGCATAACAATATACGCAGTGAAATGGAAGAAGAAAAACATTTTCAAATTTGACTTAATTCATAAATTCCGTGAACCATGAAAATGGTAGTCTGGTAAACAATGAAATTAAAATCCCAGTATATATAGTGCTCTCCGATCCAGAACATCACAGAGCGCAGGAAGAAACTGCAAACATGAACACCGCGACCTGCTTGTTTTTCGTTGGTAAGTTTTGTTGTGAAATATTATTTTGCAGTGCTTTTTCATTAAACTCAACTTTATTGATTATTTCTAGAAAATCTCGAAAAAAGTCATAAGTCTTTACCAGATAGCTGAATTAGTAAAGTATACTTGACTAAATTAGATTATTGCTTTGAGAGACCAGAGCCAATAACATTTGATGTTCTTAATAAACAGAAAATAGAAAGTTACCAGATAGCTGGATTAGTAAAGTGTACTTGACTGAATTAGATTAATGCTTTGTTTCTCACAAAGCCAATAATATTGATATTCTTAAAAACAGAAAATAGAAAGTTACACTAGATAGCTAGACTTA